>CM064522.1:3814740-3907240 GCA_032716605.1 Paralithodes platypus | reverse complement strand
CACTACCACCATTGTATTAGCATCACCACGACCACTACCACCATTGTATTAGCATCAACACTTACGGTAAACATAGCACAGCATATCATAAAAATAACTTACGGTACATATTGTAACGCAATCATAACGTGATTTAATGTAGCGCAATATAACACATTTCATAGCAACATAATATATATATATATATATATATATATATATATGTTAGTATAGCCAGGTAATAGATTCTCTTTTAAACAGACGAGGTTAAAAACAATAGCAGTTTCAGCATTCAGGATTTTATTGTTACAGCTTTCAATAGTTCTAACAATTTTCCTCTGAGGTTCAGAGATGAGGTACAACAGGTTAGCAAAATTCATGGTGGATACTACGTTTCACAAGTAAACATCTTGCATCTTCAGGGAATGGAGAGGTAATGATTAGATAATGATTAGTAATAAAATCCTGAATGCTGAAACTGCTATTGCTTTTAACCTCGTCTGTTTAAAAGAGAATATATATATATATATATATATATATATATATATATATATATCATCGTACTGAAAATGTTAAAAGTAATAGTGGGCACACAGCAGGAAGCCCCACATATGTAGTTACCTTCCTCCCCCTCTATGGACCTGTATCTTTGATCTCAACCTTCCACTTTTAGACCAGTGTTCTCTATTTTTCTTAGTATTTTATTTTCTCGGCTGTTAATGCCTCCAGTTTGATGATGACACTATATATATATATATATATATATATATATGTAAGAAAGATCAAAGTTCTTTCGAGGGTTTTCAGTGTATAACTCTTTCCTTACGGAGAGTAGGGGCATCCTCTTCAATCTTTCTCTCATCCTATGACTTGGACTGTGTCAAGCTTTATGTGTCCAGGCATTTTGACTTTAACGTACCATGAATTAGGCTCTATTTCATTCTTTATTTATTTATTTATTTTTATTCATTTTTTTTTTTTTTTTTTGGGGGGGGAGGTTCTTTTGTAGCAGGCAGCTTTGCCTTTTGTCTCTTACATACACATAGAAGAATATAAATATTTATGTACACTAATTAATCCATACATAACATTGGACGATTTTACTCAGTGTCGGATTGCTCTTTTTTAACCAAGGGTATATTATGCATGACAGTGTGATAATCCCGACACTGACTTACGGAAGCGAAGCATGGACGTTGGTTGAGAGACTCAGACCAAGAGTGAGAGCAGTGGAAATGAATTACTTAAGGAGTGCGTGCGGAGTTACATGGAGGGATAGACAGACTAATGAGGAAGTAAGAAGGAGGTGTGGTGTGGAGGTAGATGTGCTGGAAAGTGTGAAAAGGAACAACTTGAGATGGTTCGGCCATATGGAACGTATGGAAAGCGAGAGAATGACTAAGAGGGTGTACGAGAGCGAGGTGGAGGGACAGAGGGGGAGAGGTAGACCGAATATGAGGTGGAAGGATGGAGTGAGGAACTACATGAACGAAGGCGGTGCTGGTTGGGGGGAGGGGCGTCGACTGACTGGGGACAGAGGTGCATGGGGGCGGTTCGTTCGTGGCCACCCCTTCGGGGTTCGCGGCGTCAGGCAATAGATAGATAGATAGATATTATACATTTTATGTATGTTTCTTCTCTGCCTTGACATAATTATGGTATAATGCAAGTGGCTATTGGAATAAGGAAGTACGTAATTGTATTAAGGGAACCCACCTCACTTTTTATAGTTTTCTCTCCCTCTCTCTTTGGCTTGTATCCATTCGGCCCCATTCAGCCTACTGTTTTAAGACGTTTACCCCCATCCAGGTGTCAATATTTTCCTGGCGAGCTGTAGCGAGCCAGCATATCATTATTTTTGTTTTGACAGCAAGCTAAATTTGTACATTTTTCGATAGAATAAATTCTCCGGCGAAGCCGGATTTCTCCATACAATGCTAGCTCGCTATCGCTCGCCAGGAAGATATCGACATCTGCATGGGGATAAACGTCTTAAAACAGTTGGCTGAATGGGGCCGAATGGATACAAGCCAGGGAAAGAGAGAAAAAGAGAGAAAGGTAAAAAAAAAAGCCGGTAACCCCATTTAAGAGTTGCATTTTTGTGTCGGGTTTCTGCAGTTTTCATGTTGATTCTTTTTAGCCAACTAAAAACATGCCTTTTTTTTAAAGTCTCTGCAATTTCTAGCCTTTCCATTTCCCCTCATGATGTAATATTTGTGTACCATATATACCTGTACTCCAATTACCGCCCTCTCTCCCTTCCTGTAGCATATATTTACACTGTTACTGTTGAAATTGTCCCTTTATATTTCAGATGCCTTATACATTTATCCTCGCTATGTGTTTTTCACGTTTAGTCATTAGTTTGTTTGTATTTTCTTTTGTTACCATCTCTATTTGGATTCATTTTTTCCCTGTCTCTACTTTGTTTCCTTGTCTGCTGATTTCATTAAAGCTTCCCCTCAATATTCCAAACGTTCTCAAAGTTTCCCATCAAATATTGCCAATTCGATTCCATCTATTGCTTAATAACTTCGACTTTCCACCTCTGCTATTCATGAAGTTTGTCTCATTATATGTGTCCTCGTATACTGTAGCTATATTGTGTCCTCGTATACTGTAGCTATATTGTGTCCTCGTATACTGTAGCTATATTGTGTCCTCGTATACTGTAGCTATATTGTGTCCTCGTATATTGTAGCTATATTGTGTCCTCGTATACTGTAGCTATATTGTGTCCTCGTATACTGTAGCTATATTGTGTCCTCGTATACTGTAGCTATATTGTGTCCTCGTATACTGTAGATATATTGGGTCTTCGTATACTGTAGCTATATTGTGTCCTCGTATACTGTAGCTATATTGTGTCCTCGTATACTGTAGCTATATTGTGTCCTCGTATACTGTAGCTATATTGTGTCCTCGTATACTGTAGCTATATTGTGTCCTCGTATACTGTAGCTATATTGTGTCCTCGTATACTGTAGCTATATTGTGTCCTCGTATACTGTAGCTATATTCCACTTTTTATGCACATAATATCCTTTACACATATCTTGTGGACTAATAATTATCCTCTTAAGGGGGTCACCGTTTTTTTTTTTTTTATCTTTCTCTCCTTTTATTTCTCTCTCTGACTTGTATCCATTCGGCCCCATTCAACCTACTGTTTTAAGACGTTTATCCTCATCTAGGTGTCGATTTTTTTCCTGGCGAGCGATAGCGAGCTAGCATTGTATGGAGAAATCCGGCTTCAGAAGCCGGAGACATTTTTCTATCGAAAAATGTAAAAATTTTGCCCGGTGTCATTTTTTTTTTTAAACAAATATGCTGGCTCGCGGGAAACAAATGACACCTGCATGGGGGTAAACGTCTCAAAACAGTAGGCTGAATTGGGCTTAATGGATACAAGTCAGAGAAAGAGAGAATAGGGGAGAAAAAAGACAGGCCTCCCCCCTTAAATTTGTCCTCGTATCGTATAGATATATTCCACTTTATATGTGTCCTCGTATAGATATATTCCACTTTATATGTGTCCTCGTATAGATATATTCCACTTTATATGTGTCCTCGTATAGATATATTCCACTTTATGTGTCCTCGTATAGATATATTCCACTTTATGTGTCCTCGTATAGATATATTCCACTTTATATGTGTCCTCGTATAGATATATTCCACTTTATATGTGTCCTCGTATAGATCTATTCCACTTTATATGTGTCGTCGTATAGATATATTCCACTTTATATGGGTCCTCGTATAGATATATTCCACTTTATATGCACATAATTTCCTTTTCACTTATCTTGTGGACTGATAATTATCGTCCTAAGGGGGGTCACCGGCTTTTGTTATCTTTCTCTCATTTTCTCTCTTTCCCTGGCTTGTATCAATTCGGGCCCATTCAGCCAACTGTTTTAAGACGTTTATCCCCATCCAGGTGTCGATTTCCTCTTGGCGAGCGATAGCGAGCCAGCATTGTATAGAGAAATCCGGCTCATTAACCCTTTCACGCATATGACGCAATTTTGAGCCGATTGGGAGTACTTTAAAGCCTTTGCTACCATCAGAGGTATTTAGAAACCTTTAGTTTAGTTACTTCAACCTCTGCAGTTGTCTTTAAGTTAGCTGTGGGTAGAAAAATAATTTTGGAGAGGTAATTATAAGAGAGAAAATTCTATTTCTTATTGCTAATCTGGTAACCTCTGCGTCATAAATGCGTGAAAGGGTTAATTAGAGTTTTCCCTCGATATACCAAATTGTGTTGTTATATTTCTTCTTGTTTCTCCTTCCGTTTCTTCCTCTCCCTTCCTCTTATCCCTTCCCTCTCCCTTGCTTCTCACTCTCCCTTTCTACATTAATTAAAGTCCCCCCTCGATATACCGAAGTGTGTCGTTGTGTTTAGGAATGTTGGTGTGGAGTTCCGATGTCGTTTCCGGCAGAGGTTGTCGAAATGTAGAACACCAGAACCTCCCGAACTTAAAGCTGCTGACCTAGATACTCTTGTTCCCAGTTGCAATATATATATATATATATATATATTTATATATATATATATTGAGTTATTATGATATTTTGTTTAATTATTATCGAGTATTGTGCTTGTATTTGCATTTTTGAGCATTGTATTTTAGTGTGTTCATTAAGCTAACAAAAACGCCTTCCCAGACTCTCTCAATATATCTCTCTCTCTCTCTTTCTATCTCTCTCTCTCTTTCTCCTACCGAAACATGGGCTGAAATTAGAATCGTAAAACCAGCAGCAGTTCAACCCCCTATACAAGTTAGCAGCTAGTACAGTTGCCCAAATATACAAGTTAGCAGCTAGTACAGTTGCCCAAATATTTGTTGTCGAAAATAATGCGTCCATCCCACCTTTACACTCCAATAAGTCCGTATTTATTATAAACCTTCTGAAATACTGGTACAGGATTTATAACTTCATCTTTGTACCGAAATTCTACGTGATTTACCCCACCTGTACCGGCGATGTCTTTCTATTTTTATTCTAGCTAAATTTAGACGATCTTATATAAATCTAAAAAGGTACAGTTGGCCAAAAAAGTCGGTTATACGCCGTCATTACGTTTTGCTCACTGTCTGCTGTAATAATGTCTGTCAGATGTTGAATAGGATGCATAAAGATAGGAACATGTTTGTATATTTCTCTCGAAACGATGAATTAATGCTTAGATAGTGCTGATACCAATTGTTGATCGAAATATACTTGTTGCCGCGACATCACTTATTTGGCGACTGTACATCACAATCAATATACCCAATGATTTTATATATCTTTTTCATATCCCTTTTATGACCTTGTTTTTTTGTTTTAGTGTTTTTGTTTAGGGCGTAGTCAGAAGTAGGTTGCAATATGTGACCTGGTACCCTACACAGTCAGGTGATGTATGAGACAAGATAGAGACCCTGGCTGAGATGGTGATGGTAGTTGAGAGAGAGAGAGAGAGAGAGAGAGAAACATGGGCTGAAATTAGAATAGTTAAACCAACAGCAGTTCAACCCCCTATACAAGTTAGCAGCTAGTACAGTTGCCCAAATATGTTTTGTCGCCGCTGTCTTTACGTGTTGCTCGCTGTGTGCTGTATTAATGTCTGTCAGATGTTGAATAGGGTGTGTAAAGATACGAACATATTTGTATATCTCACTCGAAACGATGAATTTATGCGTAGTGCAAATAGCTATTATTGATCGAAACATAAAGGTGCCGCGAAGTCACTTATTTGAGCAACTGTACATTACTTTATAATAATATAATGCCAGTCACTATTGCATGAAGGGGAACAATGAATAAGACAAATGTTTAACCCTTTCAGTACCGGTGCCGTCCTTTGAACTTTATTTTGGCTAATAATAGACGATTTTGTTCAAGTTAAAAAGGGCCTATAGCAATTAACAGGCTTCGAACCGTCTCACTTAAACCTTTTTACCACCAGAAATCCCTTTTAAACCAGGCTAAATTGTATTAATATAGCTAGATTAAAATTGAAAAGACGTTACCAATACAGAAGGGGTTAAAGGGAGTGTTTACAATATTTCATCAGTGATTCAGAACGTTTGTATTATAATATGCACCACCTTTCACTGCAGGTGGTCGTACGGTCGCGCTAATAAGTGATGTCTCGGCACCAAGTATCTTTTGATCAATAATTGGTATCAGCAATATCTAATCTCCAATTCTTCATATCAAGTGAAATATACAAACATGTTTCTACACTTACCCACCCTATTCAACATCTGATAGACATTAATACAGTACAGAGCGAGCCAAACGTAATGACAGCTGGGACATGTCTTATTAGCGCGACTGTACATTTATACAACACTCGTGACAGGCCCAACGTCGGTGGAGAGAATCGATGAAACACGCAGTCCCGAAGCTACATAATGTTCATATTTTGGTATTTCCGGAGCTCGGACCCCCCCCCCCCCCCGCCCCCCCTCTCTCTCTCTCTCTCTCTCTCTCTAGAATTAAGTCCTGACCACCTCGTTTGAATCGTAAGGGATGTGTGGTCAGTGTATCTATGTACATATATGTAAATCTCTCTCTCTCATCACTCGTCTTTCCTCCCACACACTTACGGTGGGCGGGAATCTGTTGTCAGGGAGTAATAGTGTAACTTTATCACCCGCCACACTCCTCCACACATCTACATAGTCAATAATTCCCACCCGATAATGTAGGCTAGTACAGTCGGCAAAATAAGTGATGTCGCGGCACCAAGTATATTTCGATCAATAATTGGTGTCCGCAATATCTAAGGTTTAATTCATCGTTTCAAGTGAGATATATAAGCATGTTCCTATCTTTGCACACCCTATTCTACATCTGACAGACATTATTACAGCACACAGCGAGCAAAACGTAATGACAGCGGTGACGCGACTTATTTGGCCAACCGTGCCATATGCTCATAGAGGGAAATGGGGTGGGGCGAAGGATTTGTATGTTACCTACACCGAAAAATGTATATGTACTTTCGGAAATATTACTGCTCTTAAGGTATATATTTACATAAATGTAATTTATCTATCTATTGCCTGACGCCGTGATCCCCGAAGGGGTGGCCACGAACGAACCGCCCCCATGCACCTCTGTCCCCAGTCAGTCGACGCCCCTCCCCCCCAACCAGCACCGCCTTCGTTCATGTACTTCCTCACTCCATCCTTCCACCTCTCTTTCGGTCTACCTCTCCCTCTCTGTCCCTCCACCTCGCTCTCGTACACCCTCTTAGTCATTCTCTCGCTTTCCATACGTTCCATATGGCCAAACCATCTCAAGTTGTTCCTTTTCACACTTTCCAGCACATCTACCTCCACACCACACCTCCTTCTTACTTCCTCATTAGTCTGTCTATCCCTCCATGTAACTCCGCACGCACTCCTTAAGAAATTAATTTCCACTGCTCTCACTCTTGGTCTGAGTCTCTCAACCAACGTCCATGCTTCGCTTCCGTAAGTCAGTGTCGGGATTACCACACTGTCATGCAAGGACTTCTTCACTTCCATACTGACCACCCTATTTCTTGTTACTGCTTTTAGCGTTCCTACAACCCTCTTCCCCTGTTGTACCCTCTCCCGCACTTCTTCATCCATAGTCCCATCTTTACTCAACACACTGCCCAGATACTTAAAAGAGTTGACGATCTCCATAGCCTGACCGTTCAGCTTCACCTCACACTCTGTGACTTCACCCCTTTCGAAGACCATAACCTTGCTCTTCCCCGCATTTACCTTCAAATTCCGTTTTTCGCACACTGTTCCAAACTCATTTACCAGACCCTGCAACTCCCATTCATTATCACTCATCAGAACTGTATCATCCGCAAACAGCAGTATAGGTAGCTTCCACTCAATTTCCTTCCTTTTCAGCGATACACCAACATCCACTGCTCTTGACAGTATTTCTTTCATGACTCCATCCATATATACAGTAAACAACCACGGGGACATCACACACCCCTGTTTCAAACCAACATTCAGGTCAAAGAACTCGCTCTGCTCACTCTCCACACGTACTGCCGCCTTTGCACCCTCATACATACTCTTCACTGCTTTCATAACATAATTGTCATTACATAAATGTATTGTACAAATTAAAAAAAAAAAAAAAAAAAAATATATATATATATATACAGTATATATATATATATATATATATATATATATATATATATATATATAGAGAGAGAGAGAGAGACATAAATATAACATAATTAGTACGCATAATAATTGCGTAGTTTGCGTTAATTAGAACAATTTTATTCAGAATTATTTATCAGATTTGCGATTATTATTATAAATGTGTTCTGTAATTATTGCCAGAATAGTGAACCTTTCTAATTATGTATTTCGTATACTATAGTCCGTTCATTCTAGGTTGGGCAGAAAGCGGAACCTCTAATCTCTGCAACTCGAAAAGGAAACGACTAGAGTAATCGAGCAAATATTTCTACCAAGTAGGAAGACTTGGCTAGGGAATAGGTGTGGAAATTGACAGCTTATTTGCTCAAGCCCTATTTGAGTTACAGAGGTTAGAGATTACGATTTCTGCCCAATCTATAATGAACAGACTATAGTTTTGCTACAGGAACTACGCTGGCACATAATAATAGAACACATCCTTATAATGGGCGTGATTGAACTTGCCATGCGCCGTATAGGTATAAACAACAACAGGCGGACATTTAATGGGAAGGAGGCATTTTTGTATTAAATACTTATTCTTCGTACATTTACATACTATACAAATGTCGGTGACCTTCAGAGAGAGAGAGAGCGAGAGCGAGAGAGAGAGATATTAAAGGGAAGTCTAACCTTTTTAACGAGTACACAAATATACAGATTCCCACAAACACACATGCGCACGCACACACAAATACACAGGCACTGTGTCTCGCGCTTACCGCAAGGGCTAGGGTGAGGGTTCGAATCCATCAGAATCCTAAAGTTTTTTTCGGCCATAGCGGCGGAGATAATTGTATCGTGGTTTCTCCCTAACCAAGCTGCTGTCAGCCTGTGTTAGCCTACATATCTTCTCACCAATACAAAGTGCATCTGCGTATATACTTGGTGGGAAGCCAGACACCTCACAGTCGCCAAAGGTCGCATGTGACCTTGTAGTTAAGGTAGAATAAGTATTGTACTGTACATAGGTCTAAGAAAAACTCTGTAGATTTTCAGCCTCAGGGCTGCAATGAACAATAAATCGACAATTATTATTATTATTTATTTATTTTTATTACATAAGTTGCCGAAAACTCTGTACCATAACACCAGGCCTATCTTAAATGCGAAACTATGATTAATTAGGAGAGTTAAACTAATTGTATTTAGCCCCTTCCCTTCCAGTCATTCCTTCGCTGAAAAACACACTGTAACGTTAGCCAGAGAAGGGAAGCAAATTATCTTAATGGTAGGATAAACTAATTGTCTTCCATCTCCTCCTCAGTGAGTATGTTTCTCCTCGCTATAGTTCAGTTCCCCCTCTCGCTGTTTTTTGTTTTCTATGAGTCCCCGTTTCATTACTCTCCTGTCTCCTTTACTTCTTCCATTATTCCTTCCTTCTTATCTCCTCGGCTCTCTCACTCCTCCCCTTCCCTCGTTCCTTTGCTGTTATCGGGCTCTCTTATCTTCTCTCTTATTATCTGTTCTCTCGTATACCTCCTTCATTCGCATCTTGGTCTTACTCTCAGTCTTGCATGTGTGTGTGTGTGTGTGTGTATGTGTACTTTCATCTTGCTAATGCTCTTCTCGTGTTCTTGTGTTCTTTTAATTCGCTAGTCTTGCTTTTATCGTCGAGTAGTTGATTATTAGTTAGTTTCTATATTTTGATGTCTTCCGTCTAACTCTAATTTAATTAAGGGAAGGTGTGGTGGACTGGTCATGCTACTGGACCGTCACTCTTTAGGTCCCAGGTTTTAATCCCAATGTTTCAGTGGGAGGATATTAATTGGGATGGAGTTTGTGCTGTACTTAGTACAAATCAAACCGACACTCCATAAAAGTACTCTCGTTTGTTTTTATTAAAATAGCATTGTGTGAATATTCACTTATTCACAATATGCTATGGGAGCAGTGCCTAGTGAGTAAACAGCTCAATAGGTGGCGTTTGAGAAAGAGAGGTTTCCGAGATTGTGAGATGAGACAGCGTGACAGTGGCAATGCTGCTTCGAGGAGTCAGAGTTGTAAGAGGCCACGAGGAGACAACCAGGTGAAAGGACTGGAGTTCTCGAAAAGGGGCTCCAGTCCTGACGTTATTCTTGATTTACAGTGTGCTGGCTTAATAATCCAATAGAGTTGATAGCCTCTGAATTCCTATTTTAACTAATTAACTAGGCGTAGAAGGGACGTCTGAGCTTCTCGAAAAGCGGCTCCAGTCCTGAAAATGTACTTGACTTGCAGTGTGCTGGCTTAATAATCCAGAAGGGTTGATAGCCTCTGAAGTCCTATATTAACTACGGTAACTAATTAACCAGTCGTAATAGGGCTACGATATGGTAAGGCCACGAACGAGCCGGTTGCAACACTTAAGGGAGCCCACCTTGCTTGTTTTTATCCTTCTCTCCCTCTCTTTGGCTTGTATCCATTCGTCTCTATTGAGCTTACTGATTTAAGACGTTTATCCCCATCCAGGTGTCAATATTTTCCTGGCGAGCGGTAGCGAGCCAGCATATATATATTTTTGTTTTGATAGCAAGCTAAATTTGTACATTTTGCTATCGAAAAATTTCTCCGGCGAAGCCGGATTTCTCCATACAATGTTTGCTCGCTATCGTTCGCCAGGAAGAAATCGACACCTGGATGGGGATAAACGTCTTAAAACAGTTGGCTCAATGGGGCCGAGTGGATACAAGTCAGGGAAAGAGAGAAAAGGAGAGAAAGATACAAAAAATCAGTGACCCCCCTTAAACTGTCTCGTTGTCTCACCATGTGGGCTAAGACCCCCTGACGTCGCCGTGTTGAGACGTTGAATCTACAGGTGGTTATTAGCCAATGTCCAGATATAGAGTTGGAGAATAACACAAATATAATGTATGCAAGACATCTGAGTTCCCTCGTATTTTGCTTGCCTTCGTTTAACAGTAACATATATTCTAGAAGCACAAAATGTTTTCAATTACTTTTGCACTCACACACACACACTCTCTCTCTCTCTCTCTCTCTCTCTCTCTCTCTCTCTCTCTCTCTCTCTCTCTCTCTCTCTCTCTTCCTGGCATAGTTACATTCCAAATAACTCAATTTATCTCAGGAAATAGATAAAACTTAATATTTTTATTATTTTGTTAGGCCCCAATGGAGTTTTGTCAGCTGTAAATTATGTTGCGTTATATTTTGAAAGACTCATGTTTATGTTTACATAGACCATATAACATTATGTTAGAATAAAAGTTACTGTTGTGTGTATTAAATAATGTAAGCTAACGAAAGACGGCATGCATGACACGTTCGTATAGTTCAGGATATCATCTGCATGTCCGTAGTAAGTGGGGACAATAATATAATGATAGTAGAAAATATGGATAATTAAATAATATAATGATAGTAGAAAACATGGATAATTAAATAATATAATGATAGTAGAAAACATGGATAATTAAATAATATAATGATAGTAGAAAACATGGATAATTAAATAATATAATGATAGTAGAAAACATGGATAATTAAATTAACATAAACAAACTCGTCACACTGTCAACAGGGTTAAACCCTTCAGCATAATCACGCCTTTCTACCTTTGATTCTGCCTAAAATTAGACGATTTTACGCAGTTTAAGACGGAATTATGTTATTCAGAGGCATTACTAAGATCGTATATGCCTCTTTGAATCCTAAAAGTAGATTATAAGCTAAAGAAATTCGTCCAATGCTAACCAGAATATGAGTAGAATTACGTCATCGTGCTGAAGGGGCTAACAGTGTTCACTCCCAGCCCTCCTTTGTTTACCTTTTACTTGTCTATTTACTGGCCATTTCCTTTAAGGGGAGATGGGTCGTTTTTCTGGTCCACTTTCTTCCTCATGTTTAGCCTCATTAGTTTTCAGATAATAAGATGTTCGGCCCATTAGCTTGGCGATTTTAAGACCCTTCGCCCCATTTCTAGTCAATATTAAGACTTTCCGTGTCAATTAGGTGTCGTTTTTTTCCTGGCGAGCGATAGCAAGCCTGTAATTTAAGAGAAACCAGCCTTCGGCCGAGACATGTACTAATATATCTTGAAAGAGAGTCTTGGGTTGGGGCTTAGTTTTTTAGTTTGATGGAGATTTAAGGAGGAAACTAAAATATTTATTAATACATAAATACATAGACTACAAAATATTTATTAATACATAAATACATAGACTACAAAATATATATTAATACATAAATACATAGACTAAAATATATATTAATACATAAATACATAGACTACAAAATATATATTAATACATAAATACATAGACTACAAAATATATTAATGCATAAATACAGACTAAAATATATATTAATACATAAATACATAGACTACAAAATAGCCACTGCCCCTTTAGAAAAAAATGTCAATCCCAGTCCTCCTTTTTATTGTTTATTTTGTTTAGTCTATTTACTGACCTTTTCCATTAACTACTTACTACATTTTCTTTCAATCTTCCCTTTCTCCAAGTTCCTCTCTCTCAGCGACTCGTATATCACGCAGTAATAGACAATGCACCGCTCTTTTTCCACTCCTCTCTCTCTCTCTCTCTCTCTCTCAGCTACTCGTATATCACGCAGTAATAGACAATGCACCACTCTTTTTCCACCCCCCCCCTCTCTCTCTCTCTCTCTCTCTCTCTCTCTCTCTCTCTCTCTCTCTATATGTAGCTCTCTCGCTCTCTCTCTCTCTCTCTCTCTCTCTCTCTCTCTCTCTCTCTCTCTCTCTCTCTCTCTCTCTCTCTCTCTCTCAGCAGTAGTTTAGCACCACCACCACTTTCCTCTTAATGTTCCACCTGCCTTTTTCTTCCGCTTTTACCTGTCCTGCTCACCTGGTCTGTCTAGCAGGCTTTAACGGGAGATGGTTCACTTTTTGGTTGATTTTTTCACATATATATATAGATATATATATATAAATTATTTTTTGGTTCCCTCCCTAGACCTCCATCAAGCTTAGAAAAACACTCCCTAGACCCCCCTTCATGATAAATTTGTACATTTATTGGTAGAAAAATGTCGCGGCCGAAGGCCTGTTCGTCGCCAGGAAAAAAATCGACACCTAAATGGCATGATATCTTAATATTGACAAAGAAATTGGGCGAAAGGTGTCAAAATCGGCAAACTAATGGAACGAATGTCTTAAAATCTCAAAACTAACACGAGGGAGAAGGGGGTCCGGAAAAACCAGCCCCTCCCCTTAAAAAATGTCATAGACGTTCAGAGTTTTTCGTAGTATATACGTACTATATTCGTAGTATATACGTACTATATTCGTATTATACACGTATTATATAGGAACACTAGTTGGTATAGACACACCCAATCTAACATTGCAAATATATAATCCTTACCTAGGATAGCTTTAAGAAAATCCTTATAGATAATCCCGATTTCAAGTAAGTAGACCAAAGTTTTTTATTAAGGGGGGTCACCGGCGTTTTTTTATCTTTCTCTCCATTTCTCTCTTTTTCTGGCTTGCATCTATTCGGCCCCATTCAGCCTACTGTTTTAAGACGTTTATCCCCATCCAGGTGTCGATTTTTTCCTGGCGAGCGATAGCGAACCAACATTGTATGGAGAAATCCGGCTTCGCCGGAGACATTTTTCTATCGAAAAATGTAAAAATTTAGCTTGCTGTTAAAATAGAATATATATATATGCTGGCTCGCTACCGCTCGCCAGGAAAATATTGACACCTGGATAGGGGTAAACGTCTTAAATCAGTAGGCTGAATGGGGCCGAATGGATACAAGCCAAAGAAAGAGAGAAAAGGAGAGAAGAAAAGCGAGGTGGGCTCCCTTAGAATAAACTGCTCTAATGCACAAACGGCTAGAGTAATCGAGCTAATATATCTACCATTTGGGAAGGGTCAGCCAGGGAATAGGTGTGGACAATTACAGCCCATGTGTCTTGTTTGAGATACAGAGGTTAGGTTTCACGATATCACGCACATAAACATACATACAAGAAATGAACATGAGGATATACACACAGTTTCACACCCTCAAGCAAGCAAATACACACACAAACAGGAACACACACACACACACACAGTTTCACACCCTCAAACAAGCAAATACACACACAAACACTAACAGAAACACACACACACACACTTTCACACCCTCAAGCAAGCAAATACACACACAAACAGGAACACACACACACACACAGTTTCACACCCTCAAACAAGCAAATGCACACACAAACAGGAACACACACACACACACACAGTTTCACACCCTCAAGCAAGCAAATACACACACAAACAGGAACACACACACACACACACAGTTTCACACCCTCAAACAAGCAAATGCACACACAAACAGGAACACACACACACACACACACAGTTTCACACCCTCAAGCAAGCAAATACACACACAAACAGGAACACACAACACACACACACAGTTTCACACCCTCAAACAAGCAAATGCACACACAAACAGGAACACACACACACACACACACAGTTTCACACCCTCAAACAAGCAAATACACACACAAACAGGAACACACACACACACACAGTTTCACACCCTCAAACAAGCAAATGCACACACAAACAGGAACACACACACACACACACAGTTTCACACCCTCAAGCAAGCAAATACACACACAAACAGGAACACACACACACACACAGTTTCACACCCTCAAGCAAGCAAATACACAGACAAACACTAACAGAAACACACACACACACACACACACTTTCACACCCTCAAGCAAGCAAATACACACACACAGACACACATTCACACCCTCAAGCAAGCAAATACACACACCAAAATACAAACAAGGACATACACACACACACTTTCACGCACACATATAGACACACACACACACACACACACACACACGTACATGTAGTCTGTGAAACACCTGCACCTTTCTCATGCTAGTATACGTTCATACAACCTTCACTGGTTTAACACTATCTGGTGCGATGTCTTGGGGGTTATTATGGTATTTTGTTGTATTGTTATTGAGGGTTTAATTTTGTTTGCCATTTTCGAACAATGTGTTTTTAGTTTACCCCTAAATTTGCAAAAACGCCTTCCCAAACCCCCTTTAAACTAAAAAAACGTTCCATAGACCCCCTTCAAGCTAAATGTGTACATTTTTCGGTAGAAAAATGTCCCGACCAAAGGCTCGCTATCGCTCGCCCAGGAAAAATTGAAACCTTATTGGGTTGAAGCATCATATAATCGTCAAAATAATGAGATGAAAAGTCTTAAAATCTCCAAGCTAATGGAGTAAAGCTGGGAGGATCCAAATTGACCCGCCCTGCACCTAATAGGTTCTTTATTTTTATATTTATATTTTTGTTTTCAAATTTATCGATCAGTTACTACAAAAGCAGTGTTAATATTCTGCGACTATTATGTTCTATCAATTTGATTAATATATATATAAAACTAAGATCATCCTGGGTTTGTAATATACCAAGACATTCAGTGAACCCAGACAGGCAAAAACCCTCTGGCCTCCTTAAAAAAAAAAAAAAAAAAAAAAAAAAAAGTAATCGGATTCTCACACTCCACCGGCTCTATGGAAATGTTCACTAACTGGACAAGATTTGCTAATTTCCAGGCCCTTCTGCTACCCCCTCCCCCCCCCCCCACTCAATTTTGGCCCTCCTTTCCTCTACCCTTTTATTTATTTATTTTTCTCTTTATTTCCCGCCGCTCATATTCTAAACTAAGATACAGTCTTCCTCATTCCACCTTAACTCTTTCTGTACCGTGGACATCCTTTGTATTTTATTCTGGCTGATACACTATACCTGTATGAATGTTCTAATGAAAGTCATTCACCTCTCCAGCATACGATAGCGTAGTTATGGAGGTTATGTTTTGCCTCCATATGTCTGTCTGTTAGTCCGTTTGTTCCAACCTTTCTCTCTTTCTAAAACAGCTTCCCAAAAGTTAGGTGTGCTCAATTGTCTCAGTGGGTTCTTCACCCCCGCACAGCATTTTGCTCTGTATCGAGGCACAGTGCGCACCTGTAGTGAGTATTGTTTGCATGTGTGGGGAGGCTCCACCCATACTGCACTTCTCAAAAGAGTAGAGTCCAAAGCATTTCGTCTCATCAACTCACTACCTCTTTATAGTTCCATGCAATGTTGCATCTCTTTCACTCTTCTATCGCTATTACAACAATCAGTGTTCTTCACAGCTCTCTCAGTGCCTATCCCCTACCTTGCGGCGAATATAAGGCACCCGCCTTTCAATACAGTCCCACTCCTATTCTGTCCAGCTCTCCAACCCAAGAATTGGCAAATTTTCTCAGTCTTTCTTCTACTCAACAAGTGAAGTTTGGAACTCTCTTCCTCAATCAATCTTTTCTTCATCCTATGGCTTAAGCTGCTTTGAACTTCGTGTGTCCAGGCATTTTTACCCCAATGCCCCTTGAATTCGGCCTTGATACTCTTTCGGCTTTGAGGGAGCCACTCGTTACAAGCAAAATGTCTTTTGTCTCCTTGATACACGTAGGGAAAAAATATCTCAAAAGATTATGAGCCGATTTCCTTGAAATTTCATAGAGCTTAGAATTGAGCGCTAGGAATCGCATTCCTTCCGAAATTTAATAGAATCATGTAGTGATAGCTAAGATAAGATGCAAAAAGGTGTTAAGTATTCAAGGAGTTAAAATCTTCTCCTTTGCGATACTTATGTAGTGCTGACGAGGGTTTAATGAGAATCTTAGGGAAAAACTTTGGAAATGAGATTAATGGCAGACTTTTAGCATCTCCTTAACCCTCTCAGTACCAGTGCCGTCCATTTAACGTTTTCATAGCTACTATTAGACGTTTTCATAGCTACTATTAGACGTTTTCATAGCTACTATTAGAGTTTTCATAGCTACTATTAGAGTTTTCATAGCTACTATTAGAGTTTTCATAGCTACTATTAGACGTTTTCATAGCTACTACTAGACGTTTTTAGTCAGTTAAAAAGGACCTCCAGCCACTATATAACAGGATTTGAACTCTCTCACTTAACCCTTTTTACTATCACAGATCCTTCTTAAACTGCAAAGAATCGTCTAAATATAGCTAGAATATAATAAAAAAGACGTCGCCGGTACGGAAGGGGTTAAAACTGTCTTGCTTGCAGGAAAAGCCCTTACCCTTTGATCACGAGGACATATTTACATTCTGTATTATTCTAGTTACCATTAGACGATTTCTTTGAATTACAATCTATCATTAAGACGTACAAGTTGTGCATATGAATGTATGAAGTGCCTAAGAAGATTAATTAAGTACTGTATAGCGAGAAACTCTCCTAAGTCAATTACACTATTTGTAGTTTCATAAATATAATCTCAAAGAGAAACCTGTGTGTGTGTGTGTGTGTGTGTGTGTTTGTGCGTGTGTGTGTGTGTGTGTGTGTGGGGGTGTGCGAGTGTGACCTGAACAAGTTATCTGCGAAACGTTGTCGATAAAGTGCTCCTTCTCATATGGTGTTTATATTAATTGTGTGTGTGTGTGTGTGTGTGTACGTATATCTGCCGGTATGTATTGTATGTGTGTGTGTGTGTGTGTGTGTGTGTGTGTGTGTGTGTGTGTGTGTGTGTGTGTGTGTGTGTGTGTGTGTGTGTGTGTGTGTGTGTGTGTGTGTGTGTGTGTAAAGTTAATTTGAAGGTGATCGTGGGGTATAATGTTAAGAGTCTCATTTTAACAGCCTTAGTTCCTGCAGATGAGCTCTCTCTTGGACCCAAGTTTACAGTTTACGTCACTTTAACTCCGCGGCGAGAACCTAGAGAAATAAAGTAGTATTGTGTTTTTGTATATACATTATTATACAGTATGTATATATATATATATATATATATATATATATATATATATATATATATATATATATATATATACAGTAAATATAGCTTGTATTATATATTTCTTTCGCATGGAGGTTGATATATTTGATTATGATGCCAATTGACGTATCATATACTTGCAAAACAATAATTATATATAAATATTATAATAGTAATTGTAACCAGGGCACAGTTTGCAGTATCTTACTTAAATACCATTAGAGTGCATTAAATGCACATAGTTTTCACAAATTATACATAAAAGTATCATATTACATTTTAATAAAAAAGACAATTAAAGTGTTCGGATAAAATAATGAAGTGAAAAACGTAAACATGTTAATCACACATTGTTTTAGGCTCTTCCAGTTCTGTTTATTGAAGTGGATCACACAATTTATTATCGTAAATACAATCCTTTAGTTTTCAGATTTTAAGACGTTCGGCTAATTAGTATGGCTATTTTAAGACCTTCCGCTTCTTTTCTTTGTCAATATTAAGGCTTGTCGTGTCATTTGGGTATCCAATATTAAGGCTTGTCGTGTCATTTGGGGTATCCAATATTAAGGCTTGTGTCATTTGGGTATCCAATATTAAGGCTTGTCGTGTCATTTTGGGTATCCACTTTTTCCTGGCGAGGGATAGCGATCCTGTAACATAGGAGGGACCGGCCTTCGGGCCGGACATTTCTCTACCGAAAAAATTACAAATATATTCTGAAGGGAGATCCTAGGGTTGATTTGTTAAGTGTGATGAAGGTCTAAGGAGGAAACTAAAAATAAATAAATAAATATGTATATATATATATTTATATATATACAGTATATATATATACTGTATATATACCGTATATATATATATATATATATATATATATACTGTATATATATACTGTATATATATATATAATTAAAATAATAATAATAATAATAATAATAAACCAAATACAAATATAAAGTGCAAATAAATACGCATCATTACTCGCATACTATTTCTCGACAGGAAAATATCGACACCTAAATGGCACGAAAAGTCTTAATATTGACAAAGAAATGAGGCGAAAGGTCTCAAAATAGCCAAACTAACGGAACGAACGTCTAAATATATCAAAACTATTATGGTAAACAGGAGGGAAAAGGGGGTCCAGAAAAAGCGACTACCTCCCCCTTAAAACTCATAAGGAGAGGATAAACCACCTTTTGTATTCTATATCGAGTCGGAAAAGGATATTTGATCGAACACAAGTATCCCAATAATAAAGTTGATTTGAATTAGCATAGACTACAGCAGATCTGGACTGGACACGAAAATGGAACTTTGCAGTAAGGGGCCCAACATCGGAGAACGAACCTCCAAGTTCGAACCTCGAAACCACGAAAATATCAAATTTTCGCAGTTTCGAGGTTCAAACTTAGGGGTTCGTTTTCCGATTTTGGGTCCCTTACTGCAAAGTTCCATTTCCGTGTCAAGTCCAGATCTACTGTAGTCTGTGAAATTAGATATAGAGATTCATAAACTAGAATATTGTGAATAATAGATTAATGAACCCGTAATGAAACTATTCAACAACGAATATGCTATTAACCCCTTCTGTACCGGCGACGTCTTTTAATTTTATTCTGTCTACAGTAAGAAGTTTTATTCAGTAAGAAAAGTGCCTCCAGCAATTACCAGGCTTCGAACTATCTCACTTAACCATTTTAGCTACCACAGATCGTTCTTAAACTGCATAAAATAGCCTTAATAAAGCTAGAATATAATTGTTAATATGTTACCGGTAAAGAAGGGGTTAACATATCATTATGAAGCGATAACGAGACATTAGAATCGTGTAAAGAGTGGATTTATACCAGTCGAAGCTTCATTGACGCCCTATCTGAAGCTTCAAAAACTATGAAGCAATAAATCGGTCAAACGCGGGAAACTGTGGGAAAAAGTCAGTAGCAGTTTATACCTCAAAGTGTACACATCATTACGGACACAAGGAAATGGAGTTATCGAAAAAAAGCTCCAGTCCGGAAGCTATTCTCGACCTACAGTGTGCTGGCTAAATAATCCAGAAGGGTTGATAGCCTCTGAAGTCCTATTTTAAGTAAGTAAATTACGGATATATCCCTCAACGGTTACGCAACTTATAAAGCTAAATCCGGTTAATATACAGGAGACGCAACAACGTGTTTTTTCAGGTATTTTGTGGGGTATTTTGATTTTGTTTTTGGTGTTTTAGTCGAATCTAGTGATGAAATTGAATGGGAATGTTCATGTTTGTGTTGTTATTGAGTATATATTGTCCTATTGAATACCTTATATATTGCATAAGATCCTACTAGGGATGTTCCTGTCAAGAGTATTAAAGTCTATCAAACCATAATTGGATTGTTTTACGGACTGTTCCAAGGGCATTGCAATATTAAAACCCGACATAACAAAGGTATTGTCAAATCAATAGTTTACCGACAATGTTCCTCATAAACTGTGGTAATTTAAGTTAAATATTGATTTATATTTTGTTCTTAAGTATTTACCCATTATCCATCAATCCAAAGACACGCCCCCCGATAGTGGGGAGGGCTATGAAGATCAGGGAAATTGAGGGGTTAAAAGCGTATAGAACACTATAATACACATTTGTAACCAAAATTTGGCTCGGGTTTTGTCAATTTCCAGACCCATAAAACCCGACTTTTTGAAAACCCGAGCCAAGTTTTGACGAAACTTGGCTCGGATTTAACTAATTTAAAAATGAAAATAACACAGTAACTTTATTAAAATGTTGGCTCGGGTTTTGTAAATTTCCATACCCATATAACCCGACATTTTGAAAACACGAGCCAAGTTTTGACGAAACTTGGCTCGGATTTTACTAATTTTCATGTTAAAATTACACAGTAACCCTAATAAAATCTTTGTTTGGGTTTTCATAGGGTTAACATTAGACTAACCTAACGAAGTAAGAATGGGGTTAACATTAGCATAACCTAACGATAATATTCAAGGACACTAGTGCGACGTTATGAGAAACAATTTATTAGGGAAAATAGGCACCAATAGATTCGCCATATAGTCCGCATGGAGGATTTTCGTTATAAACAAATTGAAAAATACCCACTTCACAGACAAATACACCAAAAATCTAAGTCAAAGCGGGGGTGTGGGGGCGGCAGCCCCCACCTATAATACTAGGTTAGGTTAGGTAAGGTTATTAGGTTAGGCTAATGTCCTTTCAAAGGGGTATAGGGTAGTAAACACTAGGATAGCCTATACCCGGTCAGAGGTAAGAAGAAGAAGAAGAAGAGTCTTGCAGTAGTCTCCTTGAATGCTACCCTTTTGCGCCCCAAGCAACTTTTTCGGGACCCATTTGTCACCTAAATAGGGCAACTTTTGCGTCCCGAACGTACGGGACGCATCGCCTGTTGCGGCAACTATAAATATGGGTTGCATGCAATAATAGTAATGTGATAACTATATACCGGGTATATGATGTGCAAGCATTAATATACTATAATAATGCTCAATCCTTAAATATATATGTCAGCACAGTATAATATTCAATAGATTGGGATGAGAGAAAACGGTTTAATCAAGAAGTAGGCTACGGTATGAATGCGAAATTTCAAGTTTGTACACATAGCCTACAATATATTTAGGCAAGAATGGGAAGAATATTCTCTCAAGGGATTAAATGTATCGTATATCCGTTATCATAATCAACTTACAATTATAATTTGCAACAGTAAACGATTTGTTATAACTAAATATGAATAATAGCTTCGTTACTGCAATGGTTAGCCTAATACTTCCTTCAGTATTACAAATGATGTATTCTGTATGCTTTGTAATCTTGATTAAATACCGTATTTATGCATTATAGGTTCGGTTAATGCGACGTGCTAAATAGTAGGCTACTCTTTACATAACTTAGCCTACATGTACAGTATACGGTAATAGTGTTTGGCGTGAATTAATAGGCTATGTCGTGGACATATATTCCATATGTAGCCTATAGCCTAAATAGGCCTATATATATATAATCCATATACAGTAGGCTATATTAATATAAATAAGTTTTAATACTTCTAATGATAATGTGACAGGTGATATCCGAACCTTAAGAGCTATAAAATACCACATGGAACACATAAAATCGTACATATAATACAGTAAACACAAGCAAGGAAAGAAATACTGTCACTGCCTATTTTAAATGTGTAATACGTAAAACAAGGCCTGTGATTGGCTAAACCGGGTGAGCCCAGGCCAGCCAGTCTTCTCTCTTGCTTACTTCTTGGTTTATCATATCTTTATCTTGCTTGTGTTTACTTTGTGTAAATTACGTTATTATTGTGTTTCCTGTGTTCTTTAAGGGCTCTTTAGATTCGGATAGTATTATTAAGTAATCATTAAAATTACTTAAACATATCTAGTTTAATGAATAATAACGAACAATACAGATAATAAATGAATGATCAGGGTAATGATAAGACAGCCAATCATGAGCGTGCTGCTGTTTCAACGGACTTGCACTTTTACCGACAGACGTGGATTCATGTCGCTTGTTTTATGTAATGGCTAGCAATATAGTCTTACATACCTTGGTTTTTATATAATGCCAGCTTTTTATCAAGGGATTGTGATGTATTATAGTCCGTGACGGGAAGCTAAAAACGGACGGAATTAAGACCAAATTTAATTCTACGTGAAAACGAAAGAGTGTAGGCTACGGGAGATAGTGCTACGAGCAACTCTCTTCCTGCATGTGTAACCACTTGTATTTGGGTCTCAGAAAAGTTGCCCGTAGCGGTGACAAAAGTTGCTTCGGTGGCAAAAATTCGGGCATGTGTAACCACACCTTTACCTAACCTAACCTAGTAAGAATGGAGTTAACATTAGCCGGTTAATATACAGGAGACGCAACAATGTGTTTTTCAGGTATTTTTTTTGGTATTTTGATTTTGTTTTTGGTGTTTTAGTCTTATCTAGTGATGAAATTGAATGGGAATTAAGCATTTACCCATTATCCATCAATCTAAAGACACGCCCCCCGATAGTGGGGAGGGCTATGAAGATCAGGGAAATTGAGGGGTAAAAAGCGTATAGAACACTATAGAACACGATAATACACATTTGTAACCCAAATTTGGCTCGGGTTTGTTCAATTTCCAGACCCATAAAACCCAATTTTTTGAAAACCCGAGCCAAGTTTTGATGAAACTTGGCTCGGATTTAACAAATGTAAAAATTAAAAAAACACAGTAACCTTGGTAAAATATTGGCACGGGTTTTGTCAATTTCCAGACCCATAAAACCCGACTTTTTGAAAACCACCGAGCCAAGTTTTGACGAAACTGGGCTCGGATTTACTAATTTAAAAATGAATAACACAGTAACCTTATTAACATTTTGGCTCGGGTTTGTAAATTCCATACCCATATAAACCCGACATTTAGAAAACACGAGCCAAGTTTTGACGAAACTTGGCTCGGATTTTACTAATGTTCATGTTAAAATTACACAGTAACCCTAATAAATCTTTGTTTGGGTTTTCATAAGGTTAACATTAGCCTAACCTAACGAAGTAGAATGGGTTTAACATTAGCCCTCACCTCACAACCTTCTACCCTAACCTAACCTAGTAAGAATGGGGTTAATATTAGCCTAACCTAACAACCTTACCTAACCTAACCTAGTAGAATGGGGTTAACATTAGCCTAACCTAACACCTTACCTAACCTAACCTAGTAAGAATGGGGTTAACATTAGCCTAACCTAACAACCATACACCTAACCTAACCTAGTAAGATGGGGTTAACATTAGCCTAACCTAACAACCTACCTAACCTAACCTAGTATTATTGGTGAGGGGCTGCCGCCCCCACACCCCCGCTGGTTGGTACTGGCTGAAAAACTTATTGTATTACGTAGGCCCTATGTATTTATTTTATTTTTGTTCTCCCTTATAGGCTAATACATTTCAGCTCTTAATGACATATTATAGCTTATGATTGTATAGCCTATGCTCTAGCCGGACCTATTAGGCCTAAAAAGATCGATGGGGCTAACTGTCGGTCCACAAACATCAGTATAACCAACTAGCCCTTGCTGCCAGTTTTAATCCTATGCGAAAAAATCTGTTACTTTATGTTTACTTTGCGATGACCCCATTAAGATTCCCGAGCTAGCTGTGGTCCGGCGCTCCTTTATGTTGTCCCGACCAACCAACTAACCTAAATGAACAGAGGAGTTACTGGGCTGCCTGGCTGGCCGCTGGAGGCTCGATCACACCACTTATCTAAGCATCTTGGTCAACAGCTGGTGGATTTTTGTTTCGAATTTTTTCCATGTAAAACAAGTGTATGTGCATTTCAAAACCAGCTGTCCCTCGTCAGCTGTATTTGGGAACACTGGGTATTGCACTATGGGCCGTGTTCACTTATTGGAAGGCGAAAATGGTTCCTTAAAGCAGCCTCAGTGTTTTTAAATACGGTGGAAAAAGCTTTTGATCGGCTCACACCACCTCTAACACAGCTGGCCGAGAGGTCAAACTGACAGCTTATATTCCGGGCCCACCACCTGTTTTCCAAATCATAGGCATCACCTGAATTGGTCGATAGACATCACGTGTCAGTGAACTCGAGTACTCTTGGCATGAATTAGGTAGGGGTGATTACTTTGGCTACGACGCCAACCAGTATAGTTTCATTGCATTCGCCACCAGATGTCTCAGTTGTTGCCTGACAGTCACACAAAAGAAGTCTCCCAGATGAAGACGAAAAAGAAAAAGTGTAAACAAACCCTTAAAACGTAAATATCCATATAATATGTATTATGTTAGTTTCCCGGGAATGACACCTACATCAACAATTTGGAGAAAAATCGCTTAATCACATGCTATTGAGCTTAATTTTTTACCAATATTGTAGCGCCTCCTGTATATTGACCCATTAGCCTAACCTAACAACCTTACCTAACCTAACCTAGTAAGAATGGGGTTAACATTAGCCTAACCTAACAACCTTACCTAACCTAACCTAGTAAAAATGGGGTTAACATTAGCCTAACCTAACCACTCAACCCAACCTAACCTAACCTAGACCCAGTACGTGGGATACAAAACTAGCCCTTGCATGCCAGCTACTGAGGGTTCAAAGTACCCAGTACGTAGGATACAAAACTAGCCCTTGCATGCCAGTTTAAACCTATGCGAAAAAATCTTTTACTTTGTTACTTTGCGATCACCCATTTAGATTCCCGAGCTAGCTGTTGTCCGGCTCCTTTATATTGTCCCAACCAACCAACTAATCTTATTAATGAACAGAAGAGGTATTGGGTTGAGGGTCCTTGGCTTGAGTGGCTGGAGGCTCGATCATTACTCGTCTTGGTCAACAGCTGGTGGATTTTTGTTTCGAATTTTTCAATGTAAAAAAAACTATGTGCATTTCAAAACCAGCTGTCCACGTCGGCTGTATTTGGAACACTGGTTATTGCACTTTGGACAGTTTACACTTATTGGAAGGCGAAAATGTCTTAAGCAGCCTTATTGTTTTTAAGACGGTGGAAAAAGGTTTGATCGGCTACCCACACCCTCTACACAAGCTGGCCAGAGTCAAACTGATGGATTATATCCCGGGCCACCTGTCTTCCAAATCATGGTATCACCTGATTGGTCGATAGACGTCACGTGTCAGTGAACTCGAGTACTCTTGGCATGAATTAGGTAGGGTGATTACTCCACGACGCCACCAGTAGTTCATTGCATTCGCCACCAGATGTCTCAGTTGTTGACTGAGAAGCACGTAAAAGAGGTCTCCCAGAAGAAGACGAAAAGGAAGAAGTGTAAACAAACCCTTAAAACGTAAATATCCATATAATATGTATTATGTTAGTTTCCTGGGAATGACACTTACGTAAACAAAAATTGGGAAAAAATCGCTTAATCACATGCTATTGAGCTTAATATTTGACCAATATTGTAGCGCGTCCTGTATATTGACCCTAAGTCCGTCCATATTTCCTTATCGTATAATTGTATCATACATGAGGAAACAACGTTGGACAAATGTCTTGAAGAGAAAACTAATGGGGCTAAACATGAGGAAGAAGGGGGTCCAGAAAAACTACCCATCTCCCCTTAAGAGTGCATTGAACGTTTTACACGCTTGTCCAGGGATGAGAACCAGAATATTTTATGATGATGACCCCTGTTCGATCGGGTAAACAAGAGGCAAGGAAGAACCTGTCTGAATATATTTTATTATTTTATTTTTTCTATTTTTTCACATTTTTGTATTGAGCATACCGTGTTAGTCATGCTTTTTTCAGTGTATATATACTTAGCAGTGCACAATTGGCTAAAACAATGCGATGTCGTGTTAATTTTCGTTTATGCCTACTCTTATTCATCCCAATTTGACTATCAACACGAAAACTACTCATTTTTATTCAGTCAATGATTGGCATTTTTCTTTCCCAACATGAGCTTAGTCAAGTTTTGGTGTCAGACCAGGTGAAGATATTGAGGGATAAGCCTTTACAACGTAACCTCGTTTCTACTTTTCGAAGAGTGTTGAGAAGGGGTGTGGGAGATCGAGGAAGCTGTTGGAGTGGCTTTGTTATGTGTGAGTTTGGCTGGGTTCGTGCTTGTTCAGGGTTAAGGGGGGATGGTTCACTTTTTGGGCAATTTTTGCATGTATTCATAATTTTTCTAGTTTCCTCCCTAGACCTCCATCAAATTGAAAAAAAAACATCCATTAGATCCCCCTTCTAGATTAATTTGTACATTTTTCGGTGGAAAAATGTACCGGCCGAAGGCCGGTTCTTCCAACATTACAGACTCACTATCGTTCGCCAGGGAACAATCGACACCTAAATAGCACGAAAGGTCTAAATATTGACTAAGAAATGGGGCGAAAAGTCTTAAAATCGACTAACTAATGAGGCAAACATCTTATCATCTGAAAACTAATGGGGCTAAACATGAGGGAGAAAGTGGTCCAGAAAACCCGCCCATCTCTCCTTAAAACCTTTACTACGGTTTCCCTTATTAGTTATACTAATTTATCTGTAAATTATCTCTTTTATCTTCCAATTTCTTTCTCATCTCTTCCAAACTTCGTGTAAGATCCTTTTCACTTTCTCTCTTCTTTTTCTAATGACAAGTATGTCTATAATATCTCTCTCTCTCTCTCTCTCTATATATATATATATATATATAGAATTTCTGCAAAGGAGCTTCCTCTTGGGAATCGAAGTCTCACAAGGAAAAAGAGAACCAGCGTAGTAGCGAACATGGTAATTATCGTGAATAGACTCAGCGTTATTATACATAATTTATTAGGGAAAGTGAAGCTCTATGGAATCCTTATAATATACTCACATAGATTCCGTTGTGGTAGAATAGTTATGATAAGTTTTGTAACTCGATTTTGTCGATATAAATAGTCCCGCGCGTAAACAAACTCAGTCCCGCAATCTTGAGAGCTCTGCTACGGACGTGTTCATGTTTACAAAAAGTGTTCGAAAAATGGAGTACACCTCGCTACGTAAAGCTTAAGTGTTATGTTCCTACAAAGATGTTATTGTATGTCTAATATATGACCCCAGTAGCGGGCATGCAACTTGCAAGGCCTAGTGTTGTATCCCACGTACTGGGTCTAGGGCACTCTAGGGTTAGGTTAGGTTAGGTTGTTTGGTTAGGTTAATATACTAGGTCTCGGAAACAAGATTCGTAGTTGCGGTAGTATTTACATCAAAACTATAGTTAACTATCAAAACTATTCTTCCACAGTGGAATCTATGTGAGTATATTATAAGGATTCCATAGAGCTTCACTTTCCCTAATAAATTATGTATAATAACGCTGCGAGTCTTTTCAAAAAAATTACCATTAGTAATTAGCATTGCAATATATTTTCCAAATATACCTTGAATTATCAATATATATAGTTAGGTAAAGCTATGCGGATTATTAATGTCACCTAAAGAAAAGAAAAAATGTATAATAATAATAATAATAATAATAATAATAATAATAAGCCTTGCACCTAGAAACTTAATGAGCGAAGCCAATTATCTTTTGCGACATGAGTGAACCTAATGAATATTCCTTTGAAGCTTTATAATTTATGCCCTTGTTATATTTTACGCATTTCAGTTGTTGGACGCAATTGTTTTCTTCGCATAACTCCGCTACTATGAACAATGTGTAGCGAAATATGTGATAATAATAAAAAGTCGGCAATATTAGGACGTAGAGATATTGTAGTTTCATATTTCTCCGTGAAGTATCGAGAAATCAGTTGCCAAGGTATTCAATTTATCATCAGTTGAAAATAAAGATGCAGTTGAAAATATCGTTATAAATCAATGGAGAAACAATTTACAAATTCCGTGTGTTTTTAAATTCTTTCTCTCAGTTCAAGGATACATTGATATAGCCTATTCGCTGTAAGTAGGCGAGCCATCATGACCTCTATCCTCTGTAACTCAAAAAGGGCTAGAACCAATTGGCTGTAAATTTTCACATTTATTCCTTGACTGACTCTTACCAAATGGTAGACATATTAGCTGGATTACTCTAGTCGTGTTTGAGTTACAGAGGATAGAGGTCATAATTTCTTGCCTACTTACAGCGAATACATTGATAGCACGTACTGTTTTTTGTCATCATCGTTCATTGTGATTTATGCAAGATTTGTTTTTTAAGTGCCATTGTATAATATTGTAAAGCTCTTTCCCTATTACATTAAGATTTATTACTAATGTTCTATGTTATATTTTACAGATATGTTGTTAAAAACTGATTTCAAATTTATAGTGTATTAACATTTGTATTTTCTATTTCCAGATATCAGGAGTGGTTGAGAACAATAGGTGAGTCAACTTCTTATCATTGAGTCAACTTCTTATCTTTGAGTCAACTTCTTATCTTTGAGTCAACTTCTTATCATTGAGTCAACTTCTTATCTTTTAGGTTCTCTTCTATTTTCGAAACCATCTCGTACTGAAGCGATCCTGTATAAATTCATCAACCGATATTTCTATTTCTGAGGTTCACTTAAGGGGTAGTGGCTTTTTTTTTTGTCTATTCATTAATTTATTCATATATTTTTTTAGTTTCCTCGCTAGACCTCCCTCAAACTTAGAGAAAATACCCCCTAGACCCCCCTCAATATACAGTACATTTGTAAATTTTTCGGTAGAAAAATTTAACGGCCGAAGGCCGGTTCCTTTTATAATTACAGGTTCGCTATGGCTCGCCAGGAAAAAATAGACACCTAAATGGCACGATGGGTCTTAAAATTAACAACTAAATAGAGCTTAGGGCGTTTAAATCGCCAAACTAATGGACTGAGCTTCTTAAATTTTAAATCTAATGGGCTAAACACGAGGGAGAAAGGTGTCTTGAAAAACGACCCATCTCTCCTTACTAAGTTGTCCAATGATTCAAAATGCGGTAAACTATAATAATATATACTGTATGTAATATTGGTTAATTCTCCACTGTAGCCACATACCTCGAGTTTTGTGGTTTTACTTAGAATACCGACATGATTCAATCTTATATTGGTAAAGATTAATGTTTATGTGGATATATTATTATGCCCTGGGGGTGGTATAGAATGGAAGATGTGCGGTCTGAATGCGCTTTTCACGTGACTTTTGTTGGGGGTTGTTTACACCGCCTCCTCCCATAAATGTATATATATATATATATATATATATACTGTATATATTCACTTGCTTCTAACAATAAAGTTGGAATGGTTACCAACCAAGAATATCAAGTTAACGCTCCTAGATTTTTAGTGAATTATTGTTTCCATAATTCGCCAAGTATTGTATTAATTATTATACAGCGCAGCTTATGAGGAGTACTCGGTTCAACTTCTAAGGAGTACTCGGTTCAATATATCCTGTGATATTATTAAATCCATTCACTCCAAAGCAATTATCCCAGGTTCACGTTTTGGCAACTATGCATGCTCGAAATGACCTGGGAGATAATTTCCTAATTAATTATTCACTTATCAAAGACTGAAGGATAATGCAGGTAATATTAGCGAACCGGGGTGTTGATTACGGAACAGTGGTGCACAAGAGTATTTGCCTGCGTTTATATTATTTCACTCATGCAGTACCGGTGACATCCTTTTCATTATATTCTGGCAACTATTCCAGTTGTATTCAGCTAAGGAAGGATGTCAACCCGCTGAAAGATTACACATCTATCTCGATTCATCCTTTTAGCTACCATATATAATTCCAAAGCATCGTAAAATCGTATAAATGCAGATGAAATATAAACAAACACCGCACTGTAATGGATAATTAGGTACCTTCATTGTAATAGAGAAAAGCCATTTCTGAGTGTGTTGCATTATTCCTACAATAATACTGATTTAGTTCAAAAGAAGACACAGAGTTTTTTAAAGTGGCCGTATAGCGTTTAGAACGTTACATAATTTCTAAATTACAATATTAGGGTAGTGCCAATATTATAATTATGGTGTTGGTCATCTCAGCCCTTGGTTAGATTCGGTTCAGTTAGGTGGATTAAGTTAGATGGATTAGGTTAGATTCGGTTAGGTTAGGTGGATTAGATTAGATGGTTTATGTTAGATGGATTAGGTTAGGTGGAATAGGGTAGATGGCTTAGGGTAGATGGCTTAGGTTAGGTGGATTAGGGTAGATGGCTTAGGTTTGGTCATCGTACACATACTTACAAAGGATGAGTAGTTAGGCCTATAATTCCTGCAACTTTTATGCAGTCATTTACATATATCAATGAGAGAGGTAGAGAGAGAGGTAGAGAGAGAGGTAGAGAGAGAGGTAGAGAGAGAGGTAGAGAGAGAGGTAGAGAGAGAGGTAGAGAGAGAGGTAGAGAGAGAGGTAGAGAGGGAGGTAGAGAGAGAGGTAGAGAGGGAGGTAGAGAGGGAGGTAGAGAGAGAGGTAGAGGTGCAGGAGGCCAAACTGTAAATGGGACACCTAGAAAGGCCCTGAAGTTATCAAGACAATTTACGATATTTCTCCCGGCAGAACCGACACCCGAAGGCTGCAGAGAGAGAATGAGAGCGAGAGAGAGCGAGCGAGCGAGCAAGAGAAATACACTGGCCACACAGACGTTACATTCCAAACTATGTGGTCAGGACTTAATTCTAGTAGAGATGGCATGCCCGAGAGAGAAAGAAAGAGAGAGAGAGAGAGAGAGAGAGAGAGAGAACAAAAAAGTAAGTTAGGTTAAGTCATAGACTACAGTAGATCTGGGGCTGGATACTCAAAACTGTCCTAACTTGGGGCACTTAGGACTTCCAAACTGACTTAGGGCTCCCTAAGATATGAACAGGTTAGGACAACTTATCTCTTGTCTGAAGTTGTATACTCAAACACAATTTAGGATGTCCTATCCTGTTCCTAAATGGTTAGGAACTCCTAAATCATCTAGGGTGCCCCATGTTGTTCAGCCAATCACGGGGCTCCTTATATCTCATTGTTTGGGTGGATCAACCAAACACGGGACATTAATATCAGCTGATCAAAATAAACAAACGCCGCTGTGGCAGAGAGAGCTACCCAGCTGTTGTATTACCTTATTTTGTGCTTATGTATCTACAGTATATATATATATATATATATATATATATATATATATATATAATAAATCGTACAATATACTATATTTAACCCCTAACAAAGGCTCATTTACATTGTTTATAGTAGGGCTATAGGCTATACGATTCTGCTAGGTTATATTTTCCCATGAACTCAATTTCTGTACAGTAGTTTGCAGCGTACTAAACTAGGCCTAGTCAAGATTAAGTTAGGATAGGCTATTTTCCCAGAAGTCCCATTTATAGTTTGTCACTAGGTTAGGGTAGGGGAAGGAGTATTTTGTCCCGTGATGGCAATATTATGATGATAATAAGTCATGGGGAGTGAGGGGGGGCCAAAGCAGTTAGGGCTTCCTAAGTGAGATAGGACGAGATAGGATGTCCTAAATAGTTTTGGGTATCCGGCCCCTGGACTTGACACTAAAATGGAACTTTGCAATAAGGGAACCAAAATTTGGAGAACGAGCCCCCAAGTTCGAACCTCGAAACCGCGAAAATGTGACATTTTCGCAGTAACGAGGTTCGAACTTTGAGGTTCGTTTTCCGATTTTGGGTCCCTTATTGCTAATTTCCATTTTCATGTTAGGTCCAGATCTATTGTAGTCTATGGTTAAGTATAATTAGTGTGCATTATTTATCGACTTCGTTCTCTATTATGAATTTCTCATTAGAAATATTATCATTCTGCTGGGGGCCTTCTTTCCCAACTAAATTTCCCAACTAAATTTCCCAACTAAATTTCCCAACTAAATTTCCCAACTAAATCTCCCAACTAAATCTCCCAACTAAATCTCCCAACTAAATTTACCAACTAAATTTACCAACTAAATTTACCAACTAATTTTCCCAACTAAATTTCCTAACTAAATTTCCCAACTAAATTTCATGCCGACCTTGGTGAGGAGAGAGCCTTCTGCTTTGCTCTCTTTACATTCTACTTATATTGTATGTTAGAATTAAGGGGGTTGTACTCGCTTTTTATGGACCCCCTTCTCCCTCATGCATAGCATATTAGGTTTGAGATTATAAGACATTCTTTCCGTTAGTTTGGCGATTTTGAGACCTTTCGCCCAATTTCTTTGTCAATATTAATACCTTTCGTGCCATTTACGTGTCGATTTTTTCCTGGCGAGAGATAGCGAGCCTGTAATATTAGAAGTAACTGGCCTTCGGCCAGGACATTTTTCTGTCGAAAAATGTACAAATTTATCTTGAAAGTGGGTCTAGGGGGTGTGTTTTTTTTGCTTGGTGGAAGTCTAGCGAGGAAACTCAATCATATATAGATAGATGATTATAGAGACCAAAAACCAAGGACTACCCCTTTAAGTCAGGACTACCTAGTTGGAACCGCAAGGTCTGCAGTCTGTAAAAGAAGTAAGCTCTGGAACTCTCTCCATTAACCTGTTTTTCCCTCATCCTATGACTTAAACTGCTTCAAGTTCTGTGTATCCAGACATTTTGACTCTAACGTACCTTGAATTTGGACGTCTGTCACTGTTTAAACTTTTGGAGGGCACTTGTTGCAGGCAGTTTTGCTTTTTTGTTTCTACCATACACAGACAAAACATAAATATCTATGTATCTCTAACTAACTAACTCCATCTATCTATATCTGTATCTATCTATCTATCTATCTATCTATCTGTCTATCTATTTATATGTCTATCTATCTATATGTCTCTCTCTCTCTCTCACTTACTCTCTCTCTCCATTTGCTTAACCTGCCCCTTCTAATGCTTGGAGGAACCGGCCTAATAATGTAGAAGCAGGATTAAGGCAACTCCCGGGAGACTTAACCCACCAGCTCCTCCAAGTCCCGCGTTTCCGAAATACTATTCGGGGGTTCAGTGTTTCGGAGTCGAGAGATCCCTAAGGCACAAAGGAGTACAAAGGAAAACTAGCAACAACAGGTCTTGCAGCCCCTCAAGGATACTTGCCCTCCAAAATATTGCTGTTTCTAGTGTCCAACAGCATTTCAGAGAGATAATGATCTATCTATTGCCGGACGCCTTACTCCCCTTACGAGGGTGGCCATACACAGAATGCCCCCAAGCGGACCTATTCCCTGTGAGAGGGACAACCCGAGCCAGTTTAGTGAAGGACTTACAGGATTGACCACTCAATTTAGGATCCGTCCAACTCCGAGGCCCTCTTGTGTATCTTGTTAGCACTATTTTTCTACAGTGGTGTTCGGCTAATCCATCCACTAACCTGCCTTACCCTTAGGTAAGCAGTACGGATTTGTATCAGGTTTACTCCCCTAGACAGGTTGCCAACCAAGGCTGACGAGTGCCATCCACCCGGATTTGTATAAGGTTGTCTCCCCTAGATGAGTTGCCGACCAAGGCTAACGAGTCCCATCCACCCGGGTAGAGATAATGATGTGAACAGAAAATACCTCGCTGGGGATTAACATGACAGGGGGGGGGGGGGGAGGACAATATTAATGAAATATCACAATTAAGGAAATATTGTATTAATTTACAAATGCAGTCAACCGTGGATTCACAGCTAGGTGCTTGTCAAGGCAAACTTTGAAGGAATCAATGGTGTTGCAGTCTATAACATCTCGGGGAAGTCTATTCCACAAGTTGACGACTCGATTGAAGACAAAATTATCTATTTCTCCCTTTCACCCTCTCCACTCTATTTGCTCTACGCTCTGCTCCAGCATACCTTTTCTCTCCACACTTCTTCCTTCTATTTCTCGCTCAGTTCTCCCTTTCACCCTCTCCGCTGTCTTCTCCCGGTACCCATTTCTCTCTCTCTCTCTCTCTCTCTCTCTCTCTCTCTCTCTCTCTCTCTCTCTCTCTCTCTCTCTCTCTCTCTCTCTCTCCATTACCCTCTCCTCGCCCCCTCTCCTCTCTTTACCCCCCTTTTCCCTCTTTTATCTCTCTCACTTTCTCTACCTATCCCCTCCCCTCTCTCCCCTCTTTCTCCCCCTCTCTTCCCTTTCTCTACCTATCCCCTCCCTTTCTCCCCCTATTCTCTCTCCCCCTCTCTCCCCTTCCTCCACCCCAGCGTCCAGGGAGTAAACCACCACCTCTCCCAGGGCTTAATTACAGTCCTCTGCGTTGGTTACAGTTAAGTGGGAGTCGCAGTGGTGGCGGTGGAGATGATGCTGGTGGTGGTGATGGTGAAGAAGTGTTGGTGGTGGTGGTGGTGGTGATGGTGGTGGTGATGGTAAAGATGTGTTGGTGGTGGTGGTGAAGATGTGTTGGTGGTGGTGGTAGGGTTGTTTGATGGTGCAGAGGTTCTGGTGATGGTGTGGATGTGTTGGTGGTGGTGGTGGAGGTAATTGTGAAGATGTGTTGATAAGTGTGGTGGTGGTGGTAGCAGGGTTGTTTGATGGTGCCAGCAGGGTTGTTTGGTGCCGAGATTGTAGTGGTAGTAGTGATGAGCATGTGTTGTTGGTGGTGGTGGAGGAGATAGTGGTGATGGTGAAGATGTGTTGGAAGGTGTGGTTGTGGTGGTGGCAGCTAGGTTGTTTGGTGGTACATCACCACTACCAACAAACATACAAACTAATGCCTGAATAACATACTTGGCACTGAGTGGAGATGGCAAGAGTGTGTGTGGGTGTGCGTGGGTGTGTGAAGAAGCAGCAGCAGCGGTGTTTGTGTGCAAGAAATAGAGAGAGAGAGAGTGTGTGTGTGAGTGGGTGTGTGTGGCAGTGAGATAATAAAAGAATTATAAAATAACAAATTAACAACACTGTCACAACAGAGTAGCAAAACACACACACACTGACACCACGCATTATTACAGCACACATAACGAGCATACACACACACACCCATACACACACACGCACGCACACTCTGACACCACGCATTATTACAGCTCACATACCGAGCACACACACACACACGCACTGACACTATGCATTATTACAGCACACATACCGAGCATACACACACACACACACACTCTCCTATGCATATCATACATACCAGCTCAGCACACAATTTACCCCTTAAACCCCCCTCTCTCTCTCTCTCTCTCTCTCTCCCTCCTACTCTCCTCCCCATCGATCTCCATCATCTCTCTCGTCCCAATCCGCTCCTCTCGCTCTCATCTCTCTCGCTTCTATCCTCTCTCGATCTCTCCTCTCCTCTCCTCCTCGTCGCCTCTCTCATGCCTCTCCTCATCCTCTCTCCTCTCGTCCATTCCTGCTCCTCTCCTCATCTCTCTCTCTCCCTCGCTCCTCCTCTCGCTCTCTCTCTCTCTCCTCTCGTCTTCTCTCTCTCTCCTTCTCTCCGTCTCGCTCTCCTCTCTCCTCTCCTCCTCTCGCCTCTCTTTTTTTAAAGACTAAAAAATTAAAAAATTAAAATTTCACTTAAGAAAAGAAGATTGCGAGGTCAATTAATCGAGTGTTTCAAGATACGAAAGGGATTTGACAAAATTTATGTAGATTCACTTTTCAAAATAGATAATAGTTCATTAACTCGGGGAAATGGAATGAAATTAAAAACCAGGAGGGCAAAAATCGATATCACAAAGCACTTCTTCACCTACAGTGTGGTCATCGAGTGGAACAAATTGCCTGAGAAAATGGTACAATGTAAGACAATTGGCACATTCAAAAGAAGTCTAGACATTCATTTTGAGGAGGTGGGAATAATATAAATTAAAAAAAAACAAAAAATAGGTTAAGAATCTGTAGTATATAATATTTCGCATTTTCGTTCTTTACTATAAATTTCTCAGTAGAAGTTTGTCTCATTCTGCTGGTGGACTTCTTTCCCCAACTTAATTTCATGCCAACCAATGGTCGGAGGGAGAGGTGGGTGGTGAGAGAGGTGGGTGGTGAGAGAGGTGGGTGGTGAGAGAGGTGGGTGGTGAGAGAGGTGGGTGGTGAGAGAGGTGGTGAGAGAGGTGGGTGGTGAGAGAGGTGGGTGGTGAGAGAGGTGGGTGGTGAGAGAGGTGGGTGGTGAGAGAGGTGGGTGGTGAGAGAGGTGGGTGGTGAGAGAGCCTTCTTCTTTGCTACCCTTGCCTTCCACTTTGTAGCAAATTATATTTTAGCATTAAGTCCGGTCTACCTAGTAGGGACCGCAAAGTCTGTGTAGTCTGTGTATCTATGTAACTATGTAACTACACCCCCAATTAAGTGCGGGTAAATTCCTCCTATTAATATAGTAGTGGTGGGCCGTCTCTCCGGGAAGATATATGCCTTCATTACGGCTTAAGATGCGTCGTAGCTCTGGCCGACCTAACGCGGTGGGGGCCTTCCTGAAATTAATGCAATAAAGAGAACTTAGGGGGCCTCGTAAAAAAAGGAGGAGGTGGATGGGAAGGGGGGGGGGGGGGGGGGGGGGGGGGGGGGGGGGGGGTTGGAGGAATCAGGAGCTGGAGGAACATATATATAATATTTTCGAGTGTGTGTGTGTGTGTGATGTGTGTGTGTGTGTGTGTGTGTGTGTGTGTGTGTGTGTGATGTGTGTGTGTGTGTGTGTGTGTGTGTGTGTGTGTGTGTGTGTGTGTGTGTGTGTGTGTGTGTGTGTGTGTGTGTGTGTGGCTTTTGTGTTGTGTTGTTGTTGTTGTTGTGTGTTGTTGTTGTGTGTGTGTGTGTGTGTGTGTGTGTGTGTGTGTGTTGTTGTGTTTGTTGTGTTTGTTGTGGTTGTGTTTGTTGTGGTTGTGTTTGTTGTTGTGGTTGTGTTTGTTTGTTTTCGTGTGTTTTCTTAATAGGCGGCCGCAGTTTTGGAACTGGGAAGCTGAAACTTTGGATGTAGGTGTCAATTGACCTGGGTCAGGTCATAGAGGGGGCGAGGTAGTTTCGAGGCCGAAATTGAAAACAAATTGAACAAAAATGAAAAATATTGCCGTTTGGGGCAGAAGGAGGCCTCCGATCGAAAAGGTGTATGGAACGAAAGTTGTTCGCAGCCCCCCAAAATGGGGGTACGGATGAGGTCAGATCCAAAATTGAAGGTCATTTAGCGGCCGAAATCGAGGTCGCCGTTTAATGAGGCACAGGGAGGTCGAGGCCGGTGATTATGGTAGTAGTAGTATTGTGATGATTGTGGTAGTAGTGATTGATGATGGTGATTATGGTGGTAGTAGTGATGGTGATTATGGTGATTACCCGGGCAACGCCGGGTACCCCTGCTAGTATATATATATATATATATATATATATATATATATATATATATATATATATATATATAGCGGTCATGTTTCGTTTTTGCACTGAAAATTAAGTATTTAATCAGACTCTAATTAAAATTAACGCAATACTTGGTTTTGTGTTTAATACCCTGAGTACAATCCTGGCGGCTTATCTATTATTTGACTATATTTTTTTATATATTTATTTATAATCACTTCTTTTGTTTTTGGGAGGGGGGGGGGGTCTACATACGATATTAATCAGCTTACGAAAAATGGGAAATCGCCAATTAAGTGAAGCAGACGTCATCACAAGGAACAGTAAAACTATAATAAAAAACAAATATAATAATCCCGTTGCACTTATTCATCATAGTAATTAGTTTCATCAATAACAAAGGACTCCTTTGTAGTAATTAAATACATGCAAAACATAAACCTGTGTTAAGCGGAGGCAGACCGTTTTTCTGGACCCCCTTCTCCCTAGTGTTTAGCCCCCCGCTAGTTTTGAGATTATAAGACGTTCGGCCCAGTAGTTTGGCAATTTTAACACCTTTCGCCCCATTAGTTTGGCGATTTTAACGACTTTCGCCCCATTTCGTTGTAAATTATGACCTTTCGTGCCATTTAGGTGTCAATTTTTTCCTGGCGAGCGATAGCGAACCTGCAGTTTTAAGAGGAACCGGCCTTTGGCCGGGACATTTTTCTAACGAAAAATTTAAAAATTTATCTTGAAGGGGGGTCTAGGGGTTGTTTTTCTAATCTTGATGGCGGTCTAGGGAGGAAACTAAAAAAAGAATATATGAATAAATGAATTAATAGACCAAACAAACGGTCTGCCTCCCCTTAAGATTGCAGAAAATGAGAGTGCACTCAAAGATCATGCTCACACAAACTATTCTTGAGTATCAGCGAAGTAGTATATGGTCTGAAGGTTAATGTTCGTGATATTCAAGGGACTGGAGTTCTCGATTACAGGCTTTAGTCCTGACGCTATTAGTGACATACAGTGTGCTGTCTTAATAATCCAGAAGGGTTGATAGCCTCTAAGTCCTATCATAACTAACTAATCGTGATATTAGGTTTGTGAGGGTCAATACTTTCAGATCACCAGTACGCTTTTCTTTCTTGTCTGGCTATGTCATGGTTATCCTGCTTTCGGGACTTAGGTGAGACCTTTTATATTGCACTAGACATATCCAAAGCCTTTGATAATCTAGCACAAATATATCCAAAGCCTTTGATAATCTAGCACAAATATATCCAAAGCCTTTGGTAATCTAGCACAAATATATCCAAAGCCTTTGATAATCTAGCACAAATCTATCCAAAGCCTTTGATAATCTAGCACAAATATATCCAAAGCCTTTGATAATCTAGCACAAATATATCCAAAGCCTTTGATAATCTAGCACAAATATATCCAAAGCCTTTGATAATCTAGCACTAGACATATCCAAAGCCTTTGATAATCTAGCACAAATATATCCAAAGCCTTTGATAATCTAGCACAAACATATCCAAAGCCTTTGATAATCTAGCACAAATATATCCAAAGCCTTTGATAATCTAGCACAATTTTTTTTTTTCTAATCTACCCTCCTCCGGTTTCTATCCCTCTATCTGTGTCTTTATATATGATTTCCTTTCTGGCCGTTCTATAGTTGCAGTTGAGAACGGCCATCACTCACTTCCTCAAGTTATCAAATCCGGTGTTCCTCAGGGATCTGCACAATCTCCAGTTCCATTTCTAATATTCATAAATGATCTTCTCAACTGTACCTCTATTCATAATTATACACTCATATGCTAATGAATTATACTTACTCTATTTAACTAGCTTTCCACAACGTCCCACCATGCAGTTAATCCAAAAGTCACGTGTTGCGGCCGTCTCACACCTATCTTTTCATCTATCAAACTATTTCCGATTGGGGCAGAGAGAATCTTGTTACTCTCAATGCTTCTAAAATTCTCTATCTCCCTGTCACAATCTTCCACGCGACTATTCCTTACTCTTCAACAACACACCAGTCAAACCTGCGCCTTCTCTCAAATTTCTTGGTGTCTCTTTTTCTTCTGATCTTGCTTGTAAAGACCATATTACCACTCTTGCTACAATGGCTTGCGAGTAGTTAGGTGTGCTAAATTGTCTCCATGGGTTCTTTACCACCACAAAGCTTTTTGTTCTGTACAGGGATACTGTGTGCCCAAGTATCAAGTATTGTTCGCATTTGTGGGGAGGTTCTACCCATACGACGCTTCTTGAAAGGGTACGGTCAAAAGCATTTTGTCTCGTCAACTCATCTTAATAATTCCCTACAATCTCGCTGTACACATCGATATGCTGTACCTTTCTCTCTGTCTCTCTCTTACCGCTATAACAATAATAAGTGTTGCTCAGAGCTTTCTCAGAGTTTACCTCCTCCCATGCAGAGAGTAGCAGGCACCTGCCTTTCAACACGTTCCACCCCAATTTGTCCAACTCTCTAACCCAAGAGTGAACCAATTTTCTCATTCTTTCTTCCACTCAACAATTAAACTCTGGAGTCCAATCTATCTTTCCCTCATCCTATGATTGAAACTGCTTCAAGGTCCTTGTGTCCAGACATTTTGACACTAAAGTGCCTTGAATTTAGCTCTCAATTACTCTTTCAGTTTCGGGAGGGACACTTGTTACAGGCAAACTTTGCCATTTGTTGTCTTCATACACATAGAAAATATAGCTAATCGTCTAATGATAGCCAGAAAAAATGTCCAAACGCATCATTCTCCTAATGGGGTCAATAGCTTTCCATGAATTAGTCAATGTCATCAAGGGGTTAGTGGCTGTTTTTTGGTCTCTATATTTGTGTATTAATTTATTTTTGAGTTTCCTCGCTAGACCTCCATCAAGCTTTAAAAAACACCCTCTAGACCCCCTTTCAGGATAAATTTGTACATTTTTCGGTAGAAAAATGTCCCGACCAAAGGCCGGTTCCTTTTACATTACAGGCTCGCTATCGCTCGACAGGAAAAAAATCGACACCTAATTGGCACGAAAGGTCTTAAAATTGACAGAAATGGGGCGAAAGTTCTTAAGATCGTCAAACTAATGGGGCAAGCGTCTTTAAATCTCACAAGCAATGGGGCTAAACATGAGGGAGAAAGAGGTTCAGAAATAAATCCTCCAGGTGGAAATCTCCCCTTAAGCCTGTTAGTACCAGCGACGTGTTATATTTTATTCTAGCTATATTTACACGATGTTGTGCAGCTTAAGAAGGATCGGTGGTAGTTAACAGGGTCGTTTGAGATTGTTAGAAGCCTTATTAGTGCTGGAAGTCCGTCCTAAGCTGAGTTAAATCGTCTAGTAGTTGCCAGAATATGATGAAAAGGACGTCCCTGGCATTGAATGGGTTAAGCCGGCATCACACGAGCGCTGTTTCCCTCAACATGTATCCTCAACACTGGTCTGGCAGCTTCTGAGGTCAACATTTAAAATATCTCGGTTCACCTAAATTAATCTACCATCCGTCTAGTTTCCGATACCAGTGCAAAATACTCCACAGATGTTGTCAGAAAATTGTTGATCATAGAATGTTGACTATAAGAGCTCTCGTGTGATACCGGCTTTAGTGTAGGAAATTGTTATGGTGTCACGGGAGGGTTTCTAAATGATGTCATTTAAGGGGGCCCACCTCGCTTTTTTGTTTTATCTTTCTCTCCCGCTCTCTTTGGCTTGTATACATTCGGCCCCAATCAGCCTACTGTTTTAAGACTTTTACCCCCATCAGGTGTCAATATTTTCCTGGCGAGCGGTAGCGAGCCAGCATATCTGTATTTTTGTTTTGACAGCAAGATAAATTTGTACATTTTTCGATAGAAAAATATCTCCGGCGAAGCCAGATTTCTCCATACAATGCTGGCTCGTTATCGCTTGCCAGGAAGAATTCGACACCTGGATGGGGATAAACGTCTTAAAACAGTTGGCTGAATGGGGCCGATTGGATACAAGCCAGAGTTGGGAAGAGTCGGCCGGGGAAAAGGTGCAAAAATGTACAACCAGTTTGCTCTAGCCCTTAATGACGATGTCTAGCCTACCTATAACGAATGGACTATAATAAATGCTTCAGAATTTGTCTTTATGGGGGGTCACCGTTTTTCTTTTCTTTCTCGCCATTTCTCTCTTTCCCTGGCATAGAAGTCTGGGGTTCAGCAAGTGACTGTTACATGAAGACTATCACTATCCTTCAAAAACGAGTCATTAAAATGTTAGCATCTAAAAGAAGTAGGGACCATACTGCACCGACTTTTATATCATTGAGAATATTGCCTTTTTCAAAATTATATGAATACTGTATAACTAAAAAATATGTTCCAATTCATGAAGAGGATGTTGCCTGCAGATTTGAATATGTTCAATGCAAGCGAAGAAATTCATCAATATATGACAAGCCAGAGAACACAAATTCATGTACCAATAGGCAGAACATCAATGGTATATAGAACATTTAGGCATAAAGGAATACATATTTGGAATTGATTTTCAGAAATAATTGATCATCAATGCTCAGTATTAACTTTTCAACGTACTGAAAGTTCAAAGCATATCTATTGGATAACTAAAACATGTGTTAATATTATGGTTTCATGATGGCCAGTTAGCTGAACTTGTCTATTGGTATTTACCAATAGACAAGTTCAGCTAACTTGGCGAACGATAGTAAGCCTGTAATGTTGGAAGAACCAACCTTCGGCCGGTACATTTTTCTACCGAAAAATGTACACATTAATCTAGAAGGGGGATCTAATGTTTTTTTTTTTTTAATTTGATGGAGGTCTCGGGAGGAAACTAGAAAAATAATGAATACATGCAAAAATCGGCCAAAAAGTGAACCATCCTCCCTTAAATAACACTTCAATATTGATTTATTTTTAAGATCATTACTGGTAGTATAGAATATATAATTCGTTTCACTTTGTTGTAAACTCTTACTGTAAATAGGATTAATTTTCTAATGGTTTTCGGTGTTAGTTGTCTGTGTAGTAAAAATGTTACCAACATTGACGCTCAAAATGACTAAACCAGAAATGTCAGTAATCAAGCAATATACTTTGAGTTATGATGATTCTCACCATAGTAGCAACCTCATTATGTTATTATAAGGTTAAATTACATAGTGGTGAGGCAAGGTTACTAATATAACCATATTGCATGTTATGTACAGTATTACATTATTTAAATATGATTGATATAAAAGCCAGGTGGTAGTAAATAACTCGCTTTTTGCCGTGCGGGTCTCGGTGGACTTTAATATGGTGTAGTAGATTAAGGATGGTGTAGTAGACTTTAATATGGTGTAGTAGATTAAGGATGGTGTAGTAGACTTTAATATGGTGTAGTAGATTAAGGATGGTGTAGTAGACTTTAATATGGTGTAGTAGATTAAGGATGGTGTAGTAGACTTTAATATGGTGTAGTAGATTAAGGATGGTGTAGTAGACTTTAATATGGTGTAGTAGATTAAGGATGGTGTAGTAGACTTTAATATGGTGTAGTAGATTAAGGATGGTGTAGTAGACTTTAATATGGTGTAGTAGATTAAGGATGGTGTAGTAGACTTTAATATGGTGTAGTAGATTAAGGATGGTGTAGTAGACTTTAATATGGTGTAGTAGATTAAGGATGGTGTAGTAGACTTTAATATGGTGTAGTAGATTAAGGATGGTGTAGTAGACTTTAATATGGTGTAGTAGATTAAGGATGGTGTAGTAGACTTTAATATGGTGTAGTAGATTAAGGATGGTGTAGTAGACTTTAATATGGTGTAGTAGATTAAGGATGGTGTAGTAGACTTTAATATGGTGTAGTAGATTAAGGATGGTGTAGTAGACTTTAATATGGTGTAGTAGATTAAGGATGGTGTAGTAGACTTTAATATGGTGTAGTAGATTAAGGATGGTGTAGTAGACTTTAATATGGTGTAGTAGATTAAGGATGGTGTAGTAGACTTTAATATGGTGTAGTAGATTAAGGATGGTGTAGTAGACTTTAATATGGTGTAGTAGATTAAGGATGGTGTAGTAGACTTTAATATGGTGTAGTAGATTAAGGATGGTGTAGTAGACTTTAATATGGTGTAGTAGATTAAGGATGGTGTAGTAGACTTTAATATGGTGTAGTAGATTAAGGATGGTGTAGTAGACTTTAATATGGTGTAGTAGATTAAGGATGGTGTAGTAGACTTTAATATGGTGTAGTAGATTAAGGATGGTGTAGTAGACTTTAATATGGTGTAGTAGATTAAGGATGGTGTAGTAGACTTTAATATGGTGTAGTAGATTAAGGATGGTGTAGTAGACTTTAATATGGTGTAATGTGAAAATATTGAGCTTTCTATAATCATGCACAAACACACACACATTTACACACTGTACGAGATATATTCAAAGGAGTACGAAGGAAATCAACCAATAACAGGTCTTGCGGGTCGCAGGTTAGCTGGAGCGTAACCAGGATTTCCTCAAGGGGCGGTGGCCAGATTATGATTAAAGCATGTGTTTTTCCTGCACTTACTTACATATGTATCCCAATGCATTTATTATTTTTATATTATCACTATCAAAGATAGGAGTATATTTGCATCCAACCTTTATCTATGTACAACATATGATAATTAGTTTTGTGTTATTTCTTGAAGTCTAAAATACAGCAAAATGTAAGAAACTGCAAACAGATAGATGGGGTACTTTATATATTATCCAAGCAGAATTACAACTTCAAAATATTGTTAAAATATAGAACGATACATTAAATAGGTATATATTTTGTCATGAACGTGATTTCTAAATTTAATTTTGTCGTAATTGAATGATCAATGCCATTAAGTATATTTATAAAATAATTATAATTATAGTATACCTGCATACCAAGACGCATCCACCCATTTTATTATAATTATAGTATACCTGCATACCAAGACGCATTCACCCATTTTATTATAATTATAGTATACCTGCATACCAAGACGCATCCACCATTTTATTATAATTATAGTATACCTGCATACCAAGACGTATTCACCCATTTTATTATAATTATATTATACCTGCATACCAAGACGCATTCACCCATTTTATTCCGGGTATTAGTGGACGATTTTGTCAAGCATATAAAAGGTCTCTTGGAGATAAAAGTATAAAAGAGATAACATTTTCTCATGTTATTGCTTGGACCTTAGTTTCCTCGTAATATAAACAAAACTATCTAGTGTAAGCAATATCAACAGAATATAAGGCACCCGATTACTGAACATCTTAATACAAAAATATCGACAGTAACCAAGTCCAAAGTAGTACTGTGTATTTTATAAATTATTATTTTTGTGTTGTTATTACTAAGAAAAAAGTAAGTCTATCTTTAGGTGTCGATGCTTAACCTTATACATCTTTCAAGATGGGTTTTGCCAAGGTAACCGAAATTTGTAAAGGAATATTGGAACTAGCGCATTTTCGAATAATGACATCTTTATGTGTGGCCAGACGTTTCGTCATTAGATAATGACATCAACACTGATATATAAAATATAAAAAAAAAATGCACAATTGAAATATCATAATTTGATTACCTAAAGCAATATATCAGAGCAAAATAAAAATTAACACATAGGAAATACCAGTGTTATCAGAGAAGGAAACTATCACTAAAATTATTTAAAATTTGAAGTGTTCAGACGAATTAACATTTGAATAACAAACTTGAGAACAAATATAAATTATATAAATGATTCAAAGAAAATTGCAGAACAATCGCGATTTAAAGTGCAATAAGAGGGACTGCTGACGAGGTATTGTTAAGGGATGGTCTTAGTTTATAGATATATAGTGATTCTAATGCTTAAAGTCTACATTATTGCAATAATCTAATACATTGTCCCTTGTGTTCTGACTAATTTGAATAATTGGAAAGTTAGCAAGGTGCTTCCAATATAGCCTGTTTGGCAGCTACGACACTGATAAAGGTAATCCATTGAAGAGCGCAAGATGGCGGCAGGTGGACCTGGAACTGACGAGCGCAAGATGGCGGCAGGTGGACCTGGAACTGAAATAATGTCTCTGTTTTTAGTGTATTCCTATGTCTGAATCGAACAATTATTTGTGGATAGAATTGAAAGAGTTCTGTCTTTAGAGTCTTTAGCATATTATACAGTAGAGACATTTGACAAAAATATGAGAACAATAAATAAACAATCTCCTTCATAAAAGGGTTACACTAATTTGGTTTGTGCAATTAATTCAAGAAATTTACTTATCGAACAATTCATGACAGAGCGCCTTTTTTTAAATGAACAAATTCGGTCATTTCATTATGAAAATACTCCTACATTATTAGGTAGGTGAAGAAATACTCCTACATTATTAGGTAGGTGAAGAAATACTCCTACATTATTAGGTAGGTGAAGAAATACTCCTACATTATTAGGTAGGTGAAGAAATACTCCTACATTATTAGGTAGGTGAAGAAATACTCCTACATTATTAGGTAGGTGAAGAAATACTCCTACATTATTAGGTAGGTGAAGAAATACTCCTACATTATTAGGTAGGTGAAGAAATACTCCTACATTATTAGGTAGGTGAAGAAATACTCCTACATTATTAGGTAAGTGAAGAAATACTCCTACATTATTAGGTAGGTGAAGAAATCTGTATACTAACATTTGAGGGAGTTTACACAATTAAAAGCTACAGTAACTGAAGACACGGGTGCCGAGTCCAGTGAACATGGGCTAACGAAATTTGAGATAGTTAATGTTCCATTACATTCTCATCCGAAGATAATTTCTTCGATTCATCCTTCTTCTTCTTCTCTTCTTGGAGTTCTGTCCTCGCTGGCGTGGGAACAGCTCGCCAATTTACTGGCTATTTCTCCAGAAAAAGCTATAGCTAGATTACGATATAGTTTAGAAAATTAGTAGTCATAGAAGAGATAGTTAAAGAAAAGTAATGAAGGAAAAAGCTTAGGCGGAATATTGTCTTTGTTTTAATCTCCTTACCCACTTACCCCACTTCTTCACTATTTAATCTCATTAATCTTCCTCCCTTCCTTTGATCACCTTCTCCCCCCTCACCCTATTCTACTCTATTTATTTTTCTTTTCTGCATTGTTACGTCCTGGGATATATAAACACGGGGCTCTTTCTATTGGACTAGGTAGGCGGCAACAAGCAACAACGGAACACGCTAGCTCCAACCCTTATCTATAAACCCAGGCAACAAACCACCCTAAACCGTCAAGAGTCCTGCCTGGACAACAAGGTATCCTATGACTCGGTTACAGGGTGCACGCACTATAGACTGCTGATAGTCATGCAGGCTATATAAAAGATCACACAATTAAGTTGACTTAAAGCTTCAAGGAAAAGATAGATAACAGAATTAAATTGCAGAAACAATTTAATAACAAACTAGAAGAAAGTACATTTAACGTTACGTTAATTAATACAACTAATCACCCCTGCGTGAAAGAAGGTGAAAGCAAACAGTCATCAAAACATCGTACAGGTAGACAAGATGCGGGTTTCTAAACTGCATGCGGCTACTGTAGGATATGATGCTTAGCAAAGAAAGTACGTTACGGATTTAGAGAACTCTTAACTCATAAGCACGAATAAATACTAGTGATTGGCCATACAGTGTATAATGGCATAGGTATAATTAAATAAAGGCAGCAACTCGCAACATAACCACATACAGGTGTGCTTCTCACTCTTATTCAGGCAAGCCTGCTCGGACAGAGTCTCTAAGCCACACCCTGACTCACAATGCTCACAAAAACGGTAAACTGTGGCACAATAACAAGCATACAGAAATAATAAACCTCTAGCCTAGCTGTTAATCTGCCAGGCGGCAGAGGTCTAGCCGGAAGGATATAGGCTTCGGATACCCGGGCTGAGCCACCTGCTCTAGCCTAGGGACGTTCCCAGGTCTGTGCGCCAAATTACTCTAATTGAAAGGGTGCTCAGTTGAGAGACTCAGATCGCAAGTATCTGACTCTCTCCTGGCGACCCTAAAACAAAAGCAAGACGTGCTAGCGCAGTGCTGAGTGGACTAGGCAAGGGCCCTCACACAACACAACACTAGACACACAGGGACACAGACAAGAAAATGCCCCTCAGACTCCCACGGGTATCCTAGTAAAGTCGTGCGGGTCCACGGGACTCGCACCAGCAGATTTTACTTAAATGATCGCAAAAAGCCTCCCCTCCGGTCTAGCCCCTGCTAACCTGACACAAGAACACACTAGAAAGCATGAAACCACCTAATATGAGACAACAAAAAAGCTTCCTAGGTCTCATTAACAATTACATCTCTGCATAAGGCCCTAAATCCTATCTAGTTATCTGAGAGCTCGTCGTTAATACAATAATAGATATAAGGTCTATCAAGGGGATGGGATAATTAAATAGATTGGTGAAGTAGTGGAAGGAAGGTATACAAAGTAAGAGAGAAAGTTTCTAAGTGGGGTTGAGAGGGATAGATATCAAGGGGGTCCGAAGGGTACGACAGTGAGGTGAGCTCTGAGTCTTGAATCTGTCTGGACCCCACCCTAGGCATGCAAAATACATCCCATGCTTGGCAACACTCAACACAGTTGCCGGGTCAAAATCCTCTACCCTGTGCGTGAGTCGAAACTAAGCCTAACGTTGCGATCAAATGCATATGGCAACGTTTTCAGGCTCGTCCCAAGCTGGCAAGCGAAGCAACGTCCCAAGCCGGTCTCTCTCTCCCGCTCGTCTCCTCCCGCCCTCACTAGACTTACATCTTATATATTATAATGAAATAATCAACTATCGAGAATAAAATATACTAAGATGCGTTGGTTAAGAATAAGGGCAGCTTCAAGCTGTGAAACAACATAAGAATATCCCAGACATTAGTTACGTTGTCGTAGGATATACTAAGGAAAAGCCTGCCGGCCGGCTGCCGCCAGCCGGTTTCTAAACGGCTGGGCAGCCGACACGCACGCATGCCCGCACGTGGCTACTATGCAGAAGCGTCACACCTCCCACAAGATATAAGACCCTTGACTAAGTTCTTCACATCTAACAGAAAGCTTCTCATAGTACCACACACTGTTGCGACACAAGGCACTATATATAAAAAAAATAAAGACTGTTGCGCTCCACCGAGCAAGTTCAACTAACTTAGCGACAATAAGCGAAAACATTCAACTTAGATACTGCTACAACATCTTATACAAAATTCTACACGTTATAAAAAATAAAGAGTTTTTATAATTTTTTTTTTTCGGCCTCTTTTCCTCCACACTCAACCCTCAATCCTGTAGCAGTCTAACCAACATCATCCACCCTTGATAGACAATCCGCTATCACGTTATCAGAACCGGCGATATGGCGTATGTCCAAATTATACTCCTGAAGCATGAGTGACCACCTGGTCAGCCTCATATTCCGGTTATGAAACTGATTCAAGAATTTCAGAGGGTGATGATCGGTATAAACCACTACGACTGGTCCGAAAGCAGGAACATATATATCAAAGTGCCTGAGCGCCAGCACTATCGCCAGGAGTTCTTTTTCAATTACAGAGTAATTCCTTTGTGCACTATTGAATTTTTTACTGTAAAAACTCACTGGATGTTCGATACCTTCATCATCTGTCTGTAACAAGACAGCCCCAGCCCCTATGCCACTGGCATCAGTCGCCAGCTGAAAAGGTCTGCTGAAGTCCGGGGCCCTGAGTATTGGGTGGGTACATAACAGGTGTTTCACCAAGAAAAACGCCTCTGCACACTCAGGAGACCACCGGAACTTCTTGTCCTTAGATAATAAGTCGGTTAAAGGTGCAAATACAGTCGAATAGCCTTTGATGAAGCGACGATAATAGCTTATCATACCTAGAAACCGCATGATTTGTTTCTTAGTCGTAAGCTGGGGAAACTGATCGATGGTTTTGATCTTTGTCTGTGGAGGGCACACCTGACCCATCCCCACCTCGAACCCCAGGTACAAAACTGTGGCTTTGACAAAATCGCACTTACCCAGGTTTACCACCAAACCTGCTTCATTCAGTTTATTAAAAAGCTGTCCGATGTGAGCACAGTGACTGTTAAAATCATTGTCGTATATTATGACATCATCTAGGTACACCGTACAGTTGGGAATGTCGACTACAATGTCGTTCATTCATTTCTGAAACGTTGCAGGGGCATTTTTCAGCCCGTAGGCATAACATGGCAACGATATGTGGCACCGTCCACCACAAACCCACACACCTCTCGCGCTCGCTCAGACAAGGGCACTTGCCAATAACCCTTAACCCGGGAATTACGGGGAGACTCTTAAGAGTTCCCCCGGCGGACTGCGGGGAGACTCTTAAGAGTCAGAGAAAAAAAAAAATCAACTTTTGACATCGGAAAAAAAATAAAAATAAAAAAATCATTTTTTTTGGCCCCTGGGCCATGCAAAATCTCAGTCCTTTACCTCCCCTCCTTCCCCACTTTACTCCTCTCCTTCAGTTATCACCTATTTTCCCGGTTATTCCCTTATTCTGAGGTATATTTTCGTGCTAACATTAGAAATCCGGTTGCAGGGTGTGGTCATCACTGATAGCAAGCGAATGCAAGAGAGAGAGAGAGAGTATCGATCGACTGTGTCTCAGTGGCCTTGGGGGAAATTGGCGGGAAAGCAGCTTGCCTCACCCATACATTATACAACTCGCGGGCTATATCTACGATTTTGACCATCCAAACGCTGTTTTCACTTGTTTTATTGTTGTTTCAGGTTAATACCTTTATAATCAACCCATAATAGGCACATATGGATAAGTATTAATGCTATTAATGGTACAATGAATATTTTAGTGACGGAAACACCTCAATTCAGTAGGCTCCTGACCTTTGACCAGTGAGGACGTACCCAGTGACCGCTTGTGACATACCTGTTTATCCCCTAGTAAGGTGAACATTCCTAGTGATGGCTTGTGCTGATGAGATTGTCACCTCTTCCCATGTTCTCCAGCTTTGTCTTGCTTTGCAAGAGAGGCTGGAGAATGTTGAGCTCGAGGTCCAATCTCTCAAGGACGAGAACTTAGCATTGAAGATGGCATTTGAGGAAAACAAAAATGCCACTGGTGTAGGAAACCTGGACTCTTCCTGGAAGGTGGCATCTTCAAGAGGAATGAAATTAACCTTCCAGAAGCAGTATGTGACTGTTAAAAACAAGTATAGCACCCTGGATGACGAGTGTGATGGCAGTGAAGGGGGAAAGGAGGAAGGAGATGACCCGTCTTACAGCGGGGCAGTGAGAGGAGAGGGGAGGAAATCTGCAGCTACTTCTGCTGCTACTACTTCTGCTACAGGCCGGCAACAGAAAACAGCTAAGTCTATTTTAATTGTAGGGGATTCAATGGTTAAATACCTTGGTAGGGCTACTAACACACATGTTGGTAAAGTTGTCTGTCTGCCTGGTGCCGGAGTCGAGAAGGTGGCAGAAAAGCTAGATGGTGTCATGGAAGCGAGTGGAGAGGACCCCATCATCTTCCTCAACGCAGGGAGCAACGACATTTGGAAATGCAGGACTGAGGAGTTGCTCACCATGTACCAGGAAATGTTGAAGAGGATCAAGGAGAAGGGTGGAGTTCCTGTGGTACACAGTATCCTACCAAGAAGAGGGGTAAGGAAGGAATGGTCCTCCAGGGCTATTGGTGTAAATAGCCGGCTGGAGAAGTATTGCAAGGCAAATACTATTCCATTCCTGGATAACTGGACCCTCTTCTACGGTAAGGATGAACTGTATGCCCAGGATGGAGTACATCTCTCTCGACTAGGAGTTTCGACCTTAGCCAGCTCACTTGACAAGTTTGTTGCGGGGATTTGTTAATAAACCATAGGTGTGTAAGTAAAATAGAATCCCAGCCACATGAAATTGATAGTAATAACGAACATTCTGATAGCGTAGCTTTTCCGCCTAGGTCCAGTAGTTCAACAGGTAAAAATAAATTAATTAAAAACAATAGAAAAATAGTTGCAAATACAAGTAGTTTATGTAACAAAATGAACGAACTTAGAGCACTGGTTAGCAAAGAAAATATAGACATAATAGCTCTAACTGAAACATGGATTAATACAGAAACCAGGCATTTTTTAGCAGAGTTTGATATACCGGAATATAGTTTGTTTAAATATGACCGAACAAGTAGGAGGGGCGGCGGTATAGCAGTGTTTGTCAGGAGTTCATTAAAAAGCTGTACTAAATCAGGTATTAGAGTAAATAATGAAAATGAAAGTGTTTGGGTAGAAGTTAACGAAGGTAGTGAGACTTTAGTTATTGGAGTTATGTATAGACCGCCAAATATGAGTAGAAATGACGGAACATCATTATGGGAGGAAATTAAAATAGCATCAAGGCTTAGCAACGTGTGCATTATGGGGGATTTTAATTTCCCTAATATAGATTGGCAGCAACAAATAGGCGACTCTGATTCAAAGGAGTTTATTGAGGTAGTACAAGATAGTTTTGTATCTCAATTCATAGCTACGCCGACTAGAGGTGATAATATTCTCGATTTAGTTTTCAGTAACAATGAACATATGATAAATAGTGTAGAAATCGGGGACCACCTAGGAAATAGTGATCACAATTCTGTGTATTTTAATATACAATGGAATGGTAATATCAGAGAAAATACAACATTATTACCTGACTTCAGAAAAGCCAATTATGGTGGGTTAAGAGAAGCCCTGTTAGCGGACCCTATGGTCAAAAAATTAAGTCGATCCAGGTGTCCAAATGAGTGTATCCTTTCTCAGGCACCTGTCATCTTAAGTCAGGAAGAGACGTCAAACTTGGTAGATACATACGATAATTTTATCAAGTCAGTATTCAATGCGCAAAATAAATATATCCCCAAAAGAAAATTTAGATCAACACAGAACCAACCCAAATGGATGAATAATAGACTATTAGATCTTCTAGGAAAAAAGAGAGGAATATATAGAAAAATTAAAAAAGGCGAAATTCACCTACTTGCTTACTATTAGAATCTATCACGACAGGTAAAAAAGGATATTAGTAAAGAAAAAAGAAATTATGAAATTAAGGTTGCCAATGACTCAAAAAATAATCCTAAAGCTTTTTACCAACTATATAAATCCAAGGTTAGAGATGTAATTGGTCCCCTTAAAACTTCGATAGGAGAAATGACAGAAAGTGATTTAGAAATGTGCAGTACATTAAATAGTCAATTTCTTTCCGTTTTCACTAATGGTAATTTGGCACAGTTTCCAGAAGTCCGTAAGGTATACAGCGATAGTATAGATAATAGGTTAAGTACGGTTACTATAAGTAGAAATGATGTGCTTAAGGAAATTGACAGACTGAAACCTCATAAATCGCCTGGTCCTGATGAGGTATATGCTAGAGTATTAAAAGAATGCAGAGATGAGTTAAGTTACCCATTAACATTTCTATTTAACAAGTCATTAGAAACAGGTATAGTTCCAGAAGCTTGGAAGCTTGCAAATGTAGTTCCGATCTTCAAAAAAGGTGATAAATCAATAGCATCCAATTACCGTCCCATTAGTCTCACTTTAATCATAGGAAAGCTACTAGAGTCAATTATTGCTAGGAAAATGAGAAACCACTAAGAAACATTTAACTTAATCAATTCTTCTCAGCATGGATTCACTCAGGGACGGTCTTGCCTTACTAATTTGCTTAGTTTTTTCTCAGAGGTATATGAAGCAGTAGATAATGACAAGTCATATGATATTATATATTTAGATTTCAGTAAAGCTTTCGACAGAGTCCCTCATGAGAGATTGATGAGAAAGGTTGAGGCACATGGAATAGGTGAGGCGTTGTTAGGATGGATTAGGTCATGGCTAATTGGTAGGAAGCAGAGAGTCAGCATAAATGGTACCAAGTCAGAATGGGGAGCAGTCAAAAGTGGTGTCCCCCAGGGATCGGTATTAGGTCCCCTGTTGTTTCTTATATACATAAATGACCTAGATTTAGGTATAACTAGTAGGATAAGTAAATTCGCAGACGATACTAAAATAGGGAGATCAATTGATTCAGATAGCGATATAGAGTGCCTCCAAAGGGATCTAGATACCTTACGTGAATGGTCAGTAAATTGGCAGATGAAGTTTAACATTGACAAATGCAAGGTATTAAAGATAGGGAAGATGCAAACAAATGTTAAATATAAACTAGCTAATTTAGAATTAGAAAATTCAGACTGCGAGAAAGATCTAGGTGTGTTTGTTAGCAATGATTTGAAGCCTAGAAAACAGTGTATAAGCGTTCGTAATAAGGCAAACAGGATTCTCGGGTTCATCTCTAGGAGCGTGAGTAACAGAACTGCTGATGTTATCTTAAAACTTTACTTGTCATTAGTGAGTACCCCATATGGATTATGCTGTCCAATTTTGGTGTCCTTATTACAGAATGGACATAGATTCATTGGAGAGAGTACAGCGTAGAATGACAAAAATGATCCATAATATTAGAAATCTTTCGTATGAAGAAAGGTTGAAGAAATTGGGTTTACATTCGTTAGAGAGACGCAGAGTTAGAGGAGATATGATAGAGGTGTTCAAGTGGGTTAGTGGGATTAACAAAGGGGACATGACAAATGTACTAAAGCTCAGTGATAGCGAAAGAACTCGTACCAATGGTTTCAAATTAGATAAATTTCGTTTCAGAAAAGATATAGGCAAGTATTGGTTTGGTAACAGAGTTGTAGATGGGTGGAATGGACTACCAAGTGCTATAGTGGGATCTAAAACTGTAGGGAGCTTTAAGATAAAATTGGATAAGCATATGGACGAGAAGGGTTGGGTCTGAAGAGGGATCAGCCGGGTTGGGCCAATCAGCGCTCTGCAGACCCCCATAATCCTGCGTTAATCTCTAACCATTTTGGTAAGATGATCCTCAGGGTATTAGAGTGTGAAGCCTATAATTGGGCTTTGTAATTGAATTGGGGTTGTGTGGGACAGGGATCTGCCTTGCTTAGGCCAATCGGCTTTCTGCAGACTCCCATTTTCTTATGTTCTTATGTTCTGAAATACATGCGCACAGGGAGAGGTGTCTAATTACCCCCATGCGCACTTGTTAGGTTAACAAGGTCTATCTTAGTGAGGAACTTGGCTTTTCCTATCTTATCCACACTGTCGTCCACGCGAGGGAGAGGGTAGGCATTTGTAGGGGTTAAACCATTCAACCTGCGGAAATCTATACAAAACCGCACCTTGCCATCTGGTTTGGGCTGCAGTGTGACGGGGGAAGTCCACCTTACTGCACCCTCAGAAATCAGCCCACGTTTCAGCATATAATCCAGCTCTTCCCTAAGTGCTGGTAATTTAATAGGGGGAACACGGTATGGCACTGATTTAACACCTTACGAGCGGCCTATGCGGTTTATTTATGTGTACCGCACAGCGGGGTGTTTTTAGCCAAAATAGGGCTGTTTACGTGATCATTTTCATGCCTAAATAAGACCCAGAACGTAAAACAAGTACCTATCCCTGAAAGGGCATAAACAGAGCTTTCGAATGACACCATAACGATCCTTGTATGATGGATAGTTTTCTTGCAATAACCGTGCAACGCGAGTGCAAAAAGCAGGTAATTCGGTACTTTCAGTACATAATTGAGTATGTAGCGAGTGAGAGAGGGAGGAGGGAGCTGAGATTTGTGTCAGTAGGTTCGCCGCGGTGGTCTGGAGCAGTCATACGCTCGCTAGTCTCCTGCCACCACTTGTCTCTCTCTCTCAGCCACATTACGTGCTGAAATTGCCACTCGACCTATGTCGAGCGCCGCCACATAGTCCAGCTTTATTTAACTCGACTTATGTTGCTCGCCGCTAAATAAGGGTTAAAGGGCGGGTGGTCCCCAACATCGACATCGTGCACCGATTGACTAGTGAGGCCAGGATGCTCCGCGAAAACAGCTGGGTTTGATCAAACAAGTGCTGCACAGCTACACGCTGTTGCTCAGGCAGGTGCAATATCAACTCGTGAGCCACTTGTCTAGAATTCCCCGCCCACTGATCCGCGGAAACATGACAATCCCAATTATCCTCCCCCGCAGCTTGACTGTCCCTTCCTCCTTCTCCACCACGATCGCTGCAGATCAACACCGGGACAGTGAGAGGCTCGGAGGGGCGCCTCACATACTCTTTCATCAGATTTACATGGCAAAGTTGGTTCTTTTTCTTACGATCAGGAGTAGCTACTAAATAGTCGAGATCAGAAACCTTCCTTACAACCCAATACGGACCAGAGTACTTGGCAGACAAGGGGTGTCCCACCAGAGGCAGTAGTATCAGTACCTCCTGATCTACTTCAAACTCCCTCAGCTTCACCTTCTGGTCGTATCTGTCCTTCATCTGAGCTTGTGAACTCTTAAGGTTCCGACCTGCTACCTCCAAGCTCTTTAGCATTCTCTCACGGCTTTCAACTACATACTTTAGAAGCGAGCATGGCTTTGTGACTCCCTCCCAGATCTCCCTGACCCTGTGTCCAAAAACCAACTCGTTCGGGCTAAATCCCAAGCTCTCCCCAGGTACTTCTCTCGCAGCAAATAATACGTATGGGAGACCTAGATCATAGTCCTTCCCATTTTCCATGCAATAACACCGCAACATACTCTTGAGAGTCGAGTGCCACCTTTCCAAAACTCCCTGACTCTCGGGATGGTAGGCAGATGACACCACAGACACTATCCCATGTTACTGCATGGTCTGCTTAAACAGAGCAGAAGTAAAATTGGATCACTGATCAGACTGGATCTCCTGAGGGTAGCCATAACGAGAGAAATAGACAAGTAGGTTTTTGACAACAGTCTTAGCCATCCCGTTGTGCATGGGGTAAGCATCTGGATACCTTGTTGCTACATCCATTACAGTTAGTAAAAATGTATTGCCGGCACTAGTGGGGGGCAATGGGCCAACCATATCGATAACTACTTTGCTGAAGGGCGGCCCAATGACAGGAATGGGTTGTAAAGGGGCTCTCAGGATGACCTGATTGGGTTTCCCAACAACTTGACAAGTGTGACACTGTGACACCCATGACACGACACTCGCCTTTAACCCAGGCCACCAGACAAGCTTGCTCAGAGCTGCCTCCGTCTTTCGTGCCCCCAGGTGCCCTGCCAAAGGCACATCATGAGCTAATCTCAATAAGCTCTCACCGCACACCCTCGGTACTACTAACTGGTCCACTAATCCTGACCCGCCATCCCCCTTTTTCTTGGGATCCTGATGTCTCCGATACAAGCTCCCCTCGGACAAGAAAAAATCACCAGGCTGCGCATCCCCATCGCTCTCCAGTTCGACAGCACCATTACCACACGCCCTGACTTCAGGATCTTCCAGCTGCAAGGAACATATATCAGCAGGTGCGAGATTATCCAAGTTCATCTTAAATAATTTATTTCCTCCTCCAATGTCCCGCTGAGCCATCCTTTCCTCACGCTGCGCATAACGATGCTGTCGCAGAGTCTCTTCCTGCCCTGCACCTGCACTAGCGGTGACAGGCCCCGGGGCCTCTCCAGACTCTAACATAGGTGCCAATAATGAGTCACCAAGAAACACTGCCGGCTCAAAACTCTCCAATTGACCAACACTTCACGTTTTCTTGTGACCTTTCCTCCGCGGTTTGATAGACTGAGGTGGTGGCTGCAAGGCTCCGGATGTCTGAGAACGCGTCACAACACACGCCATGGTTTGTACGCTCGTAGCATACGCAATAAATTTTCAGATTTAGAGGAGCTAGTGTTTACAGAAAATTATGATGTGATTGGCATAACAGAATCTTGGCTCAATACAGAAGATAGAGACTTTTTAGCAGAGTATTCACTTCCCGGTTATGTAATGTTTGAGAAAAGCCGAATAAATCGAAATGGAGGTGGCGTTTTACTTTATATCAAAGAAAGTCTTAACCCTACCCTCTTGTCAAAACCTCAAATTGTGAACGTCGACGCATCTTTTGTGCTAATAAAGAATAATAAAGGTACCAAAATAATACTTGCATTAATATACAGACCTCCAGCTCAATCAGTGCAAACTGACCGAGAAATTACGAACAAATTGCAGATGTAAGTAACTCACAAGATACCGTAATTTTTGGTGACTTTAATTTACCTGTGACCAAGTGGGGCGATACTCTTACTTCACACTCCGGACTGACTTGTATACGAACTTGCAAGAGACTTCGCTCTATCAATTTGTTCGAACGCCGACCCGTGGTAATAATGTTCTTGACATTGTACTTGCAACAAAAGAAGAATTAATAGAGAATTTGAATGTTGGTGATGAATTCAGTAACAGCGACCATCGTACGATAACTTTCACTTTAAAGTTTACTAGTAACGAACCAAATAGTAGCATCGAAAAAGTCCCTAATTTCAAGAAAGCAAACTTCAATAAACCTTAGAGCTATGTTTAAAGAAACTGACTGGAGCTTTTTAATTCACAATAACGACATAAATACATCTTGGAAGTTATTCGAAGCCACTTACCTAAAAAGCAGTGCAAGACTGCATACCATCGAAAACTCGGCGTCCAGGCCATATAATAAGCCCAAATGGTGGAATAAAGATATTTCAAACTGCCTGCTTGCTAAAAAAATTTGCTAATGATAGATTAAAATCCTCACAAATGACGAAGAACGGCTGAAATTTGTAGAGCTACGACGCACAAAGCCAAAAAGTTAATTAAGCAAAGTAAAAAGACCTTAGAGTTACAATATTGCGAATCAAAGTAAAACAAACCCGAAAGAATTCTATAGTTATATCAGAAAGAAAAAAAGTCGTTACTTACTTCAACTGTTGGACCGTTAGTCGATGAAAATGGAGAATACACCAAAGACGAAGAACCAATGAGTAATGCCCTCAATACCTTCTTTGCATCAGTTTTTACAACAGAAGACCTCAGTGATATCCCTACACCATCGCCGATTCAGATTGATAATTCAGATGTTCTTAGCAATATCACCGTTACAGAGAGAGAAGTATGAATTGTTTAGATAAACTCAAGGTAAATAAAACGCCAGGACCTGATACAATCTCGCCTAGAGTTCTAAAGGAAGCTAAGGATGAGCTCTCTAAACCACTGACATTACTATTCAATAAATCCTTGCAGTCTGGAACTATGCCGATCAGTGGAAAGCTAGCCACAACGTAACACCGATATTCAAAAAAGGCAGCAAATGCCTATCCAGTAACTATCGTCCATTAAGCTTAACCTCAGTTGTATGTAAAATGCTAGAAACGGTCATACGAGACAGACTCGTAAATCACTTAGAGGAAAATACATACTTAAAGATACTCAAACACGGCTTTCGTAAAAAACGTTCCTGTTTAACAAACCTCTTAGACTTCTTCCACGATATCCTCAACCTCTACGATGAGAGTAAAGCTGTAGATATTATATACCTTGATTTTTCAAAAGGCCTTTGACAAAGTTCCCCACAAACGTTTACTGCTAAAACTAAAAGCGCATGGAATACAAGACGGTGTGTTGAAATGGATAGAAAATTGGCTCAGCGACAGAAAGCAAAGAGTAGTCATAAACGGTAAGGCATCAAAATGGACCAATGTAAGTAGCGGGGTACCCCAGGGATCGGTACTAGGACCAATTCTCTTTCTAATTTACATCAACGACATAGATGAGGGTCTCACCTGTACAATCTCAAAATTTGCTGACGATACAAAAATTGCAAATAGCGTACTCTCAAAAGAACAAGTTGACGATATGCAACACAATCTAGATAATTGTCATGTTGGGCCCAAATTTGGCAAATGAGTTTCAATGCGGATAAATGTAAAGTACTACATATCGGATACCTAAATGAGAAAGCAAACTATTCGATGAATGGCACTCAGCTTAAGAATGTAAACAAGAAACCGATCTGGGAGTAACAATATCGAGTAACCTAAAACCGAGTCAACAATGTTCAGAAGTTGTTAAGAAGGCAAACAAAATAATTGGCTTTATAGGCAGGTCATTTGAGCATAAATCCAAAGAAGTTATCCTAACCCTTTACAATTCCTTAGTCCGCCCTCTTCTGGAATACTGCGTTCAATCCTGGTGCCCTTATTACCAAAAAGATATAAACAAGCTAGAACGAGTTCAACGTAGAGTTACCAAAATGATATACCTAGCCTAAAGAACAAACCATACGAAGAGCGTCTTAGAGAATTAAATCTATTTCCTTTAACCCAGCGCAGATTAAGAGGTGGATTAATTCAAGTGTTCAAAATCATCAAAGGCATCGACAATATGAACTGTAGTAAGTACTTCACTATCGACCAATCTAATTACACCCGGGGAAACGGTTTCAAAATTATTGGTAAATCTTTTAACTCACACACGAATCTAAGAATTTCTTCTTCAATCGAGTGTCCAACTTGTGGAATGGGCTTCCCCGAAACGTTATAGACTGCATCACCGTTGATTCATTTAAACTCCGCCTAGACAAATATCTCGCATCAAACCCGCGACTGACTGCGTTTGTAAATGAATAACTTTATTTTATCCCCCCCTCAGTTACTAACCCATCTGTCCCCTACTAACTTCCTAATCCTGCCACGGACATTAGTTCCAGGGCAGTAATTCCCTTTCCAATGTTCCCTTACCTACTCTAAACCACTGTTTGGACACTTGATCCTCAGTGTTTTGGAGGACAAGCAACCTAGAAGGGTCACTAGATCTGTTGTTGCTTGATTTCCTTTGTACTCCTTTGTACTCCTTTGTACACTTCTCAACCCACTCCTGTTCCTCCCTACTAACGTCGGCCGCCTTCACGGCAACGACCAAGGGTGAAATCTTAGAAGCAGGCACCGCAAAGTCGTTGCCGAGGAGGAGGTTGACGCCCCCAACAGGCAAGTTCTCTACGATTCCAACATCCAGCTCCTTCGCCACACCACCCACCTCCAGCTCCATCCGCACCAGCGGGTAGGACTTCGTAGCATTGATCCCCTGAACTACCACCACCCGAGCAGCGTTAATCGGTCTACCAGTAAAGTTCCTTAACAAGGTCTGAGAAGTCCCAGTATCACGCAATAGCTTAACTCCTCGCCTTTCGCCAGCCCACCTCACAAAACCATGCCCTCTATGACCCCCAAAGACGTCGCGGACAGGGTTCGAGCCTTCCGGACTCTTGAAGACAGGCTGTGTCCCAACCTCTGATGAACTACCCTTGGCAAACTCAGAAGATATAGGCGACACCCCTATGCTGCGGACCAATGACACAACCTTGTTTGGTGGCTTGTTCGGACAACCATTTGCAAAGTGACCCTCCTTGTGACATGCAAAGCACTCTTTACTCTTTGGCTTCCCTTGGGAGTGGGAGGTACCATTAGACTTCTTATACGGGACGGTATTTGGTTTATGTTCAGTTTTATTGTCAGTGCTAGATGATTTTGTGTATTTATGTGTATCAAAATTCTTGGCAGTGGGAGGGGTACGATCCTTTGCACCCGACTCACTCCTAGCTGCTGCTCCGCACCCTCGAATTAATGACAGTCGGAGGTCAGCCATTTCTGCTGCCTCCTGGAGAGTTCTAGGATTTGTTTCCTTTATATTTAATGTTAAGTCCCCGCCTGTGCACTTAACACCTTACGAGCGGCCTATGCGGTTTATTTATATGTACCGCCCAGCGGGGTGTTTTTACCCAAAATAGGGCTGTTTACGTGATCATTTTCATGCCTAAATAAGACCCAGAACGTAAAACAAGTATCTATCCCTGAAAGGGCATAAACAGAGCTTTCGAATGACACCTTAACAATCCTTTTATGATGGCTAGTTTTCTTGCAATAACCGTGCAACGCGAGTGCAAAAAGCATGTAATTAGGCACTTTCCCCATACAATTCCGTATATAGCGAGTGAGAGAGGGAGGGAGGAGGTGGGATTCGTGTCAGTAGGTTCGCCGCGGTGGTCTGGAGCAGTCATACGCTCGCTACTCTCCTGCCACCACTTGTCTCTCTCTCTCAGCAACATTACGTGCTGAAATTGCCACACGACCTATGTCGAGCGCCACCACATAGTCCAGCTTTATTTAACTCGACTTATGTTGCTCGCCGCTAATTAAGGGTTAAAGAACTGCTCCAAGAGAACCACCTCACTCAACTCCTCAAAAGTAGCTGCCCTCTCAGAACGCAGCCAATGTCGTAGTGCATCAGACAAGTCCCGGGCGTGTTCTAGGAAGGTACTATCCTTGCCCTTAGAAACACCCCGAAACTTCAAGCGGTAAGTTTCTGGTTGTAACTCATAGGCCCGTAGCACAGCCTTCTTTAGCTCATCATAAACTACACAGGACTCTAAAGGTAGTGCATCATACGCTTTTAGCCCCTTTCCTAGGAGTCTTGATGAAACTAATGCTGCCCACTTTTCCTGAGGCCACTGGTGTTCCTGACACTTCTCAAATCGCATAAAAAACACAGCCACACATAATTCATCGAACACAGGAACTAGTTTAAGCAGGTGCGACAATGATTGGTCCTGATGTCTGTTACCTCTCCCCAATATTTCGCCCTGTTACCTCCACTCGAGATCTCTCCAGCTCCCTGTCAGCCCGATACCTAGTAGACTCTGCCTGCAGTTCAGCCTCTCGTATAGCTGTTCTCTCTGCAGCCTCAGCCTGAGCTCTAGCCTGTCTTTCGGTAGCCTCAACCTGAGCTCTAGCAACCTCAACCTTGGCCATCTCAAGCCGAAACAACAAATCTGGAGTCAACCCTTGAGGAGGGGAAGGTGCATTTAATGGAGAGGGTCCCTGTGATTGAATTCCACGCTGCCATTGACCATCAACTTGGGGGTATGTACTAAATTCAGGCACCCTGACGTTTGATATGGGGGTAGAGTGGAGGGGGGGCTGGGGACCGGGGCCCCCAGTCGCCTCTCCACCCAGGTCTCTCCCTTCTAAACCCAATATCAAAGTCCTCAGCTGATCTTTCCTCATGCCACTTAAACCCTGGTGACCCTGAAGACCTGCCACACACTTTAAGCCATACTTATTCAGCTTCAACACCCAGTCAGCGGTAAGGGGCACCTCTAAAAATCTTCTAGCACCCTCCTCACTATCGACTAGCTACTCCACAGGTCTTTCTCCCTCCGAGCCCGTATCATGACCTGACCCATCACTGTGTTCTGATGTATTAGACATGCTTGTGTACTGCAGTAATTATCACGGTTATAGAATGTGCCTTATCTCCTTTGCAAGTATGTATATACTAATGTTATTTAAAGTCATTAATGTGTTATATTGGTTGCTCCAAAAAAAAAAACTCTATGTCCACTGTATTCCTCTAATCATAAGGAATCTCAAAACAAATGACCACTATATTCCTCTGTTCAGTAAATCCTGGCAAGGTCGCCATTTGCTACGTCCTGGGATATATAAACACTAGGCTCTTTCTATTGGACTAGGTATGCGGCAACAAGCAACAACGGAAAATGCTAGATCCAACCCTTATCTATAAACCCAGGCAACAAACCACCCTAAACCGTCAAGAGTCCTGCCTGGACAACAAGGTATCCTATGACTCGGTTACAGGGTGCACGCACTATAGACTGCTGATAGTCAAGCAGGCTATATAAAAGATCACACAATTAAGTTGACTTAAAGATTCAAGGAAAAGATAGATAACAGAATTAAATTGCAGAAACAATTTAATAACAAACTAGAAGAAAGTACATTTAACGTTACGTTAATTAATACAACTAATCACCCCTGCGTGAAAGAAGGTGAAAGCAAACAGTCCTCAAAACATTGTACCGGTAGACAAGATGCGGGTTTCTAAACTGCATGCGGCTACTGTAGGATCTGATGCTTAGCAAAGAAAGTACGTTACGGATTTAGAGAACTCTTAACTCATATGCAGGAATAAATACTAGTGATAGGCCATACAGTGTATAATGGCATAGGTATAATTAAATAAAGGCAGCAACTCGCAACATAACCACATACAGGTGTGCTTTTCACTCTTATTCAGGCAAGCCTGCTCGGACAGAGTCTCTAAGCCACACCCTGACTCACAATGCTCACAAAAACGGTAAACTGTGGCACAATAACAAGCATACAGAAATAATAAACCCCTAGCTGTTAATCTGCCAGGCGGCAGAGGTCTAGCCGGAAGGATATAGGCTTCGGATACCCGGGCTGAGCCACCTGCTTTAGCCTAGGGACGTTCCCAGGTCTGTGTGCCAAATTACTCTAATTGAAAGGGTGCTCTCTTGAGAGACTCAGATCGCAAGTATCTGACTCTCTCCTGGCGACCCTAAAACAAAAGCAAGACGTGCTAGCGCAGTGCTGAGTGGACTAGGCAAGGGCCCTCACACAACACAACACTAGACACACAGGGACACAGACAAGAAAATGCCCCCCAGACTCCCACGGGTATCCTAGTAAAGTCGTGCGGGTCCACGGGACTCGCACCAGCAGACTTTACTTAAAGGATCGCAAAAAGCCTCCCCTCCGGTCTAGCCCCTGCTAACCTGACACAAGAACACACTAGCAAGCATGAAACCACCAAATATGAGAACAAAAAAGCTTCCTAGGTCTCATTAACAATTACATCTCTGCATAAGGCCCTAAATCCTATCTAGTTATCTGAGAGCTCGTCGTTAATACAATAATAGATATAAGGTCTATCAAGGGGATGGGATAATTAAATAGATTGGTGAAGTAGTGGAAGGAAGGTATACAAAGTAAGAGAGAAAGTTTCTAAGTGGGGTTGAGAGGGATAGATATCAAGGGGGTCCGAAGGGTACGACAGTGAGGTGAGCTCTGAGTCTTGAATCTGTCTGGACCCCACCCTAGGCATGCAAAATACATCCCATGCTTGGCAACACTCAACACAGTTGCCGGGTCAAAATCATCTACCCCATGCGTGAGTCAAAACTAAGCCTAACGTTGCGATCAAATGCATATGGCAACGTTTTCAAGCTCGTCCCAAGCTGGCAAGCGAAGCAACGTCCCAAGCCGGTCTCTCTCTCCCGCTCGTCTCCTCCCGCCCTCACTAGACTTACATCTTATATATTATAATGAAATAATCAACTATCGAGAATAAAATATACTAAGATGCGTTGGTTAAGAATAAGGGCAGCTTCAAGCTGTGAAACAACATAAGAATATCCCAGACATTAGTTACGTTGTCGTAGGATATATACTAAGGAAAAGCCTGCCGGCCGGCTACCGCCAGCCGGTTTCTAAACGGCTGGGCAGCCGACGCGAGCGCATGCCCGCACGTGGCTACTATGCAGAAGCGTCACAGCATATATATATATAAAACAGACACATTATATCAATTCACATGCCATCTGCCGAACACCTTGTGTTCATTAGTCCCCGAGCTACCAAGCTCAGCAAGCTGGGTATATTTGGGGCACACTGCGTGTTTTCAAGTTAAAAGATAGACGAGCACAAGGGTCAGTAGAGCAGGTCAGGTTGGCCTCTACAGTTCCCTCACCCTCGTATACATTTAGTTGTAGTTTCTGGTAACTCACGTGTTTCCTATTTGTTCAATGTTTAGTTTCCGTGATATATATATTTACGTTATTAAGTTTTGCATTGTAATTGTATATTGTGTGCTGATTGTTAATTAATGATGTCCTTAATGACGAACCGGCTGACCACAAAATAAAGATGTTTGTAAAGACGCTAGAAATTATGTATCATTGCATTATACAGTTTAATTATTTCATATATACAGTAGTTACTTTTGTCAATTCTCGGGTGTAACATAAAACATTCACCATACCTGGTTTGCAGTGGAAACATACTGTATAGTTCGATAGGATTATTGCCAAAAAAAAAGAAGGAAACATTATATCAGAGATTTCATTAATTGAGTTTAAGAGTAAAGTCGGTTGGTGGAGGTAACATAATAATTCATTCAGATTCAGGGGTAGTTTATAGAGAGGCCTTCCTTAGGGTTAAGGCCCCATTAATTACTCCTTCCATCCATCTATCTATAGCCTATGATAGCGCAGTTGGAAAGTGTGTATAATATACACACATATCAATCTAAGCATATTATGCTTAGATTGATATGCAGGATTCAAAACTGCATAATAAATCTTAGGCTTGTCCAACATTCATTAACTGTCTTCGTAGGGCAATGGATAAATGCACTAAAATTGGCTTGCAAATTGTAAATTGTAAAATTGTAAGTGCAACCGCCATACACATATTAAAAAGGAAAATTCTATAAAAACTTTCTTAAATAGTTAAATTTTGTTTTAAGTATGTTATAGCTGAAGTTCTGAGTCGAACCTGTACTTCTCTCAGAAGGCTGGGCTAGTAGAAGCTCGCTCTAGCAGCATAGCAGTAGGCTATGAATTAAGCTATTGTGTTGGGAGGGGTTGTAATTTTTGTTGATAAGAACTGAGCTTAGCAGAACGCCACGTGGGCTCAGCCACTCGCTGGGCCACTCGCTAACACTCGCCAGGGCAATGAATTTGGCTACAGTCTATCTACAATGTTTACTTTCTTTCTTGTGAATCGTCATGGCATAGGCAGTACAGAAGTGGTCTTTATTTTCGCCTGTGACAATGCATTATATTTTATATCATCAGTTATAAGTTTAATGTATAAGACTGAATGATACAGCTAGAGAGTGTGAGTGAGTAAGTGCAGGAGGCAGAGCGTACTGCGCGTAGTGTTACACATTGTCTCGGTGACGTCATGCCACGGCCGGGCCCTCTGAGTGGCTGGCCGCCTTACCACCCTCCTGCCGCGTCAGGAAGTGGTCCCCCCCGCACTTCCTGCTGCCTTTGTGTCTTCCTTGCTCAGAGCTTGCCTGACCAGCATACCCTTCACACCTCCCTTGCTACCTGTCCCCGACTTCTACCTATAGAACACTTTCTCTCTCTCTCAACTTCTTTCCTCTCATTCTTCCAACCTATTTAACATCATAACTCCTCTTTGGTTCTATACACGATTTCATACATCGGCCATCGTATTATATGCTGAAGCTCTCAGATATTCCATGTTTAGTTAGACATTTTGGAGGGGTTAATATTTTGTCTGTAGAGGTTCGACACACTCGCGGTGTCTCCCTACCCTTTGCTTGGTTGTCTGCTGGGCTATTTAATGCTAGACTGGGGTAAGGCTATTGATGTTATGATTTCCGATGTGTACCAGGTTTTGTTGAACTTGTACAATCGCAATGGATACGTGGGAAGCCTAGGTTGTCTTTCTGACTGTGTACCTTGTGAATTTAGCACTGTGTTGCGAGTGAGGGCTTTTGCCTCTGCCACCCAACACTGTGCTAACTCGTTTTGCTTTGACTTTGAGAGGGTCGCCAGGAGAGAACCAGATACTAGCGATCTGGATCTCTCAAGAGAGCACCCCGTCATTCAACATAATTTCGCCGTACAGTCTTAAGGACCTCGCTAGGCTACGAGCCGCTTGCTCAGCCATTGTTTCCTAGCCTACTACATCCCAGCTAGACTTTATTCGCCTAGCAGACACCCGATTAGGATTATAAGCTCTTATGTTATGTATGCAGCATTTTTATTCATGTTGATTGTAAGCCTTGGTTTTTTGTTGAGTTGCACAACCCGAGCAGGCTTTTGCGATGCCTGAGGAAGTACTTCTTTGGTTGTTGGAGATAATACTATTGTGCATTTATTATTATTCCTGTGCCAGTTAACACTGTATGTCCCTACACTTGTCATATCTTGTTCCTGCGTTATATAAAAGTTCAAAATCCGGTTCGATCATCTTAAGCAGCAACAGACTTTCTTCAGAAGATTCCTGTTCGATGCTTTAGGACTTTCATTCACTTTCTTTAATATAGGAGTGACAGTCCATATGCGTCCATGGACTAGTGAACCAAAAACTCATATGACGCGATCGCGTCATATGGACTTATCTCCATGCCTCTATAATAAGTTATATGACGCACTAGCGTCATATGGAGCTCAGCAAGTCCGATAAGTTATCTTACGATAAAACTGTTGGTGGCAACCTCAGCCACCTCCGATAATTCTAACGGCCGCAGTGTTGTTGTGAGTGTAGTGCGAGGCAGTGGCAATGATCCCGGGGCTCCCGCGCGACATATATGACGCGATCGCGTCATATGGAACTTATAACCAAAAACTCATATGACGCGATCACGTCATATGGACTTATCTCCATGCCTCTCCAATAAGTTTATGACGCGATTTTGCATCATATGAGCTCAGTAAGTCCGATAAGTTAGCTTACGATAAAACTGTTGGTGGCAACCTCAGCCTCCTCCTATAACTCTAACGGCCGCAGTGTTGTTGTGAGTGTAGTGCGAGGCAGTGGCAATGATCCTGGGGTTCCCGCCTCCTCGGACTTATTGGAACATAATATGTCTGAATGAGTTAACTACCTATAAATCTATACAAGTGTTAATAATTAGGTTATAAAGGTACGAGTTGTACTCACCTACAGTACGAGTGATCCGGAATAACAATTCGCCAACCAACAGTGATTCAATATCGAATTAGTGCATTTTTAACCTATTTTTGAGAAGTCAGCGACTCTGCCAAAATTCACCAGAGAGTTTGAAAATATTTCAGAGTCCACTATCGACTCTCCGTTTTCTAAACAACACGGCCGCATACCTGTTTGGAGTACTTGACCTTGAACTTGAAACACAGTGACGTTCCTGAAGAAAAGAGACAGTGGTCATCCCACTCCTAGAAATGCTTCTCTCTAATCCACTCCCAGTATATTAAAAACTATCTCGATTACTAAATGAAGTTGGACAAAATACTTGCTCCCTATTCAGCTCCGTGACTGTGCTAGGAGTCAGTGATAACCTTAAGTACTGTTCACTGGCAGTGATACGTGTCCCATGTTCTTGGTTTCAGATTATTTCTCACATATAGTGCAGGAGAAATAAAGCTGTGTTCTTAAACCATATTTTGTGATATACTTATCCTGTTTTCTTTCATTTTATATGTACTTATTTGAACTTGGAAGTCCCAGTGGAGTAGAACTCACCTGTATCCATTGTTAATCCTGCATAAAATCAGGGCATAACATGTACATTCTATAATTGTTTGTACATCTTGTTTATACTATATAGTTGTACTGATATAATGTATATATCAAAAAATAAAATAAAATCGTGAGCTGTAGAACCAGCTCGACTATTAAGTATCACAGCTCGTTAACTCATCACAATATCCGGCGGAGGGTTCTAGAGGTATTTGAGCTATCTAGCACCCCCCTCCCCCCCTCCGCTCCTTTTCACCTTTTAGGATTAACACTTTATTAGTAATAGCACATGGACCACTAGACCCGTTGCCGTAACGCCACACAGGTTAGTTTTGGTTTATCCAGGGCCACCGACAGGTATCGCGTCAAGAAAGCATTGTTGGATGCCCATAGCTAGCTATGTCTTCCACTGAATAATTTTGCATGAATCTAAGAGAAACTGCCCACTTTCTTATATCATGAGCTCTGCCCAATACGCCGGGATTACTTTCCCTGATTACATCTACGAGTAAAGAAGCTAATTCCCGTCTCGTGATGCGATTCCCTGTCCGGTTGACCCATAGGAAGCTTGGTTGTCAAGGTTGTGCTACCCTCATAAACTTAAGTAAAGCTTGTACGGGGCATAAAAGATGGTGTGTGTGTCCTCTTTTAAGTGCCGGAACAGTAAATTCTGAGAATACATGATCACAATGTTCATTCTTTGCAATGAACGTGGGAGACTGAGCGATTTGTACCTGTTTGTTCAGTCTCCCAAATCTAAGGCAGTTGGGTTCGTTGCTCATCACCGCCAGCTCCGATACTCTGTTTCCTGTCGCTAAAGCCATCAGGAATACAGCCTTCTTTAATACTGAATCAAAATCCGGCACATGGTTATATTTGCGTGAGTGAAGCAATGATAAGGCTTTGTCAAACGACCAGGTAGGCATGAGCTAGTGTGGTGGTGGGCGTAGCTTGAAACATGCCCTCATGAAGCCTTTTTCTTCTGCCTGCGGTATGGATAGACCAGTGAGGTCGAAAAAGGGGTTTCTAATAGCTGACAAGTGATTCTTTAGGGTCACTACTGAGAAGCGTTTATGTTCAAACAAATAATCTAGGTACTTAAAAATGAGAGCCACTGAAGCGTCTGTTTGTGCTGTCTCCACTATCCAGGTTGTGAATATTTTCCAATGTGATTGGTACTGTCGCCTGGTGTATATAGTATACTGATTAAGAAATTTGTTTGTAACACTCTCTCCATACTGGGTTAGCCATTTGGCATTTTGAATGTCCATAAGGCAAAAGTCAGCGAGGTCTTTAGGTTGCCAATTGTTTCCTGTTGGAAGGACGAGACCGGGAGTAATACCGGGTTCTCGCACCATGGCTTCAATTGGTGATACCACCTCTGAGCTGGCCATAGTGGCGCGATCATCGAGACTAGGCCTCGGTAACCCCGTAGTTTGTGAACTACTTGACACATGAGTGAAGCGTCTGGAGGAGGAAAAAGATAGATGGAAGTCCACTTGTTCCAGTCCTGTGATAATGAGTTGGGACCCCCCGCTGAGGTTATCTCCCGGCGGGTCAGGTAGAGAGGAAGTATGTGGTTCCCTTCTGCCACAAATTGATCCACTTGTGGATGGTATTGCTTTGCAATCATCTTGTTGAAGATGTTTTGTCTGATTGCCCATTCTACTGAGGTGCTCTGTCTCCTGGACAGAGCGTCTGCCCAGACGTTTGTTACGATGGGAGATAAGATGCATGCAGATGAATGCTCAGCGATTCGGCTAGAGCAAAAATCTGTTCAGACAATTCCAGCAACCTCCGAGACCTTGTTGACCCTTGCTTTTGAATGCAGTGTACCGCATTTAAGTTGTCCTTTCGAAACGCAATTGACTGCCCCTGTAATGAAGAGCCGTGAGTTTGTAGGAAAAATAGTGGGACTAAGAGCTCTTGTTGGTTTATATGAAAATTCATGTCTGGGGACTAAAGACCCTGGCCCTGGTGGCCTAGGCTTGACTGATAACCCCAGCCTATTGTCCCTGAAGCATCCGTGTCTACCCATACCGTAAGCGGAGGAGGAACCCATGTCATTATTGAGTCCAGTATGTCCTTCTTTGCCCAAACCGACAGTAAGTTGTGAATTAATGGAGGAATGGTCCATAATTTTCCCGCCGGCAAAAGCGGGAAGAATTTGATGCCTTCCATGATTAACCTCTTTACTTTCAAGGGGCCCAACTTCACAGTTAATTGGATCCAATTGAAAGAACCGACCAGGGACTCCCATGTCGTTCTCGTCGTATTCAGACTGTGGAGAAAGCGAAACAGTTTCCTGCGAAATCTGTTGCGATTGTCCACGCTCTGAGTGAGAGTCAGATTGGCCGTGTCCCAGACCAGCCCTATCCATTGGATTTCCTTTGTGGGTGCAAGGAGAGACTTTGCCAAGTTGACCTTGAACCCTATGGTCTGTACATGATTTATGACTTTGTTTACATGACTTTGGCATAAACTCTCTGACTCTGCCACTACCAGCCAGTCATCTAGATACCACATCACCTTGATCCCTTGAGCTAATAAAGGTATAAGGGCTTGCCGGACTAATTTTGCAAAGATTCTCGGTGCCAAGTTCAACCCGAAGGGCAATCTCTGAAAGACGTAAGTCACTCGTCTGATCCTCAAGGCGAGGAATTTTTGGAACCGCTTGTTTATGGGGACATGCCAATAGGCTTCTTTCAGGTCTAGGGAACACATCCAACCTTGCGGCGGAAGTGTGAGCCTGATTTAATTCACTGTAATCACCCTGAAGGGTGAATTGTGAATATGAGTGTTCAGATACGAGAGATCTACTACTGATCGCATCTGCACACTGCCCCTCTTTGGCACAAGAAAAAGTCTGGAGGTGAAAACATGGTAAGTTGGATTTACCGGGACAATGACATGCTTGGTGATCATTTCCTGGACAAGTAACTCCACCTCTAAAGAAACGTGATTGAACTCTTGAGTTTGACGTAAACGAGGTCGTCGGAGCCACCGCCAAGTGATGTCCTTGCTTACCATTGTCCGGGCCCACGTTCGTCGGAGCCAAGCCCTGCAGCATGCCCGGAACGACCCAGTTTCTGTACTGGGTCTGATCGCCGGGGCTGCTCTCAGATCCAACTCGCCCGCGATAAGCCCTGGGAGAGAGAGAGTGTGACTGACTAGTTTTTTGGTGGTGGTGTAGTGGAACGAGATGAGTGTTTACCCTGCCTGTGTTTGTGCCGAGTACCTCCCTGCTGTTGGGGAGCTCTGGGGTCCCGAAAGGACTGTTTAGCACTAGGAGCTTGAGGCTTATTACCGCCTTTAGGTTTAGAGTACGGTTTCTTAACCCTTATTTAGCGGGTGGTAAGGTATTTTACACTGTACCGCTCAGCGGGCATAATCCCGAAATATTCGCTCAATTTCACTCGCCCTAGCGCCGTTACTATGGCTCCAATGCGAACGAAACGATCATTTTTGGAAAGAGCAACTCTTCGTCTCCCCATATAAGTCTATGAATGGATGTTATGAATGAGTGTGGAGGGTGGAAAGAGGTGAGGAAGAGGAGGTACTTTTTGGTCTATTTCCCGGGCGCGTTCGGTTGCGTTCGCTTTGGCCTGACTTCGGCCTCTCGCGCGTCTACTATTCCTTCGGTAATCGGTCTTATTTTTCTCTTATTTCTCCTTATTTCTGTATTCTCTCTCTCTCTTTCTCTCTCTCTCTCTCACTCCTGTCTGTCTGTCTGTCTCTCTCTCTCTCTCTCTCTCTCTGGCTTACTCGCTTTCCCTCTCTCGCGCGCTCTGTCTCTCTCTCTCTTCCTCATCCGTATATGTAATTCTCATTATTATTTTCTGTAATCTCTCTCACTCCTCCTGTCTGTCTGTCTCTCTGGCTCGCTCGCTTTCCCTCTCTTGTGCTCCCTTTCTCTCTTCCTCATCCGTATATGTATTTCTCATTATTATTTTCTCTAACTAATCCCTCTATTTCATTTATTTGCTTGTAATATTTCTGTATTATTATATCTTTTTCACTCTTTCTTCAGTTCAGTTTCTGTATTCTCTTTATACGGTGGGAATGGTATTTCGTATGAGGGATGTGCAGCACAAATATTCAATCTTTCGTTGTTTGGTTGTTTGTATTACCATAAGAAATTTACTGAACGCCTGCAAATAATTCGCTATAAAATGCTTGCAATCAAACTCTCAAGCAATTTCAAGGTCACATGCAATTATAAATGTAGGCTATAGGTAGACCCAGAGAGGAAGAGACAAGAGAGAGAGAGAGAGTGTCGTGATAATATAACAGTTACATATGTATCATATATATATATATGAAAAAATAATATATACGGTAGGCCTACATCTGTTCCCCACAATCATATAATGCCAAGCACAAATATTCAATCTTTCATTGTTTGTATTACCGTAAGAAATTTACTGAACGCCTGCATATAATACGCTATTAAATGCTTGCAATCTCTCAATTTTCTCTAATCTCTCTCACTCCTCGTGTCTCTCTCTCTCTCTCTCTCTCTCTCTCTCTCTGGCTCGCTCGCTTTCCCTCTTCCTCATCCGTATTATGTATTTCTCATTATTATTTTCTCTAACTAATCCCTCTATTTCATTTATTTGCTTGTAATATTTCTGTATTATTATATCTTTTTCACTCTTTCTTCAGTTCAATTTCTGCATTCTCTCTCTCTCTCTCTCTCTCTCTCTGTTTCGCTTGCTTTGCAGGAATTTTGTTTTTGTTTTATATATAATATATAATAATTTACTTATCATTACTTACTATATCGTATAAACAATAGTAGGTAGCCAACTTACCATAATACCGATACACCAAACCGATCCGCATGCGGTTTTGTTTATCACCTGTTTACTAAAGTGCCACCATTATCGATTTTCTTGGAGCCGACTCGAGCGGGAGGGTTACCAATTGAAGTTAAATCCGCTAGCATATATTGTTATATGTAAGACATGATAAATACCACTAGAAATATGAATTGGCAAAATCCATATAATATCACTTCGAAATTGTTCTGAAATTTCAAAACAAAACCGCTAGTGTAAGTCATTGCTGCTAGATCGAAGTAAAGGTCTCTAGATCTAGCGGAAGTCGCTATACGTATTGGCAGTACTGCACACTCATTCATTTCATTCATTCATTTTCTATTGAGCTCGTCCTGGAATCTTTACGACTCTGAATCTTACGATTGCCGACGGCGATACGTTGTTGACATTGTTGTTGATGTTCCAGTGGAGGGATGAACAAAATATTTTCCTTGTCCAATACTAGCTATTTCATAGTCCCACAGGACTTATTTTGATATATTTATCAAATTTATTGAACGCCTGAAAATAATACGCTATAAGATGCTTGCAATCAAACTTTCAAGCAATTACAAGGTCACATACAATTATAAAAAGGTATATTGTAGACCACAATCTTCGCCAAGCTTCGTTGTTGCTTGTATTATCGTGAGAAATGTACCATACACCCTGGTTATCGTGAGAAATTTACCGAACGCCTGCAAATAATACGCTATAAAATGCTTGCAATCAAACTCTCAAGCAATTTCAATGTCACATGCAGTATAGGTAGACCCAGAGAGGAAGAGACAGACAGAGAGAGAGGGGAGGTCAAAAACATCTGCTAGGTGTGACTTCCCCTGGGAGGGAAGAGATTAGTTAGGGGCGTGCCCTGGCCTACATCAGACAAAGAGAGTACAAAGGAGTACAAACAAAGAGAGTGAGACAGAGAGAGAGAGAGAGAGAGAGTCGTGATAATATAAAAATGTTACACATGTATCATATATATGAAAACATAATATATACGGTAGGCCTACATCTGTTCTCCACAATCATATAATGCCAAGCACAAATATTCAATCTTTCGTTGTTTGTATTACCGTAAGAAATTTACCGAACGCCTGCAAATAATATGCTATAAAATGCAAAGGAAATTTCTTGTAGAGTGCAATTTTGAGGACGTAATGTGCTCTGAGAGAGAGCGGAGCCGCTCGTAAGGTGATAAAATGCTTGAAATCACATTTTCAAGCAATTATCAAATATAAATTGTACTTTCCAACACCCACACCAGTATGTTCTTCGTCAGGAACGTCTCCAATTTGCTCAAGGGTCTGTCCAATATCAACCACAACATCCACCCCACGCAAATTATGCTTGGGATGAAAGCCTATGATCGGGTTATTTTCGTCTTCCGAGTCATCCACACTACCAAAACTCTCACCCAGACCTTCGACGGTTTCATCCAACAGCTTATTAGAAAGTTCTGAAGAGTTCAGCATGATATCTCGTTCCTGGGTGGTAAGCCGGGCGTGGTTAGTAGGGTGGCGCGACGCACTAGGGATGGCGGCCACCGAATCGAACACGGGCAAATCTTGACCTTCCATTATGGCTGCTTGAGGGTCACTTAGTCACGGTCACGCAGTGGGGATGTGTGGGTGGGCCCTTGTAGTACACCGCCTGACCACCAAGTTTCGCTTTCCACCTAAATTAGGGCAGGAATACGCCCACGGACTTAAGTCCGACCCCGCCATTTAGTCCAATTTTCTTGTATCGGACTTAAGTCCGACCCCGCTAATTAAGGGTTAAAGGGCTCCTTCCTAGGCTGTGAGGTACTCTGCCTTAGCATATATACCATATTGAATACTGCATGCCACATATCCTGATTAAGTAGTGAGGCAGTTAATACTGGGGAAAGTGTTGCCCGGCGACCTACATCTTCCGGCAACTTCTTTACTAGGTACACTCTTAACGCCTTACGAGCGGGCCCGTCAGTAACTTCTGCTACCCGCCAAGCAGGTGGTTGTACCCTAAACGACCTTGTTTCCGTGCTCTTTTTCATGCATAAACAAGAGCCTGAGTGTAATTCAATTATGTATCCCAGAAAGGGCGATAATTGAGCTTTCCAATGACACCAGAACCATTCTTCTACGACCACGCGTTCTCTTGCAACGATCGTGCAAGATGAAGGAAAAATCCGTAAAATACGGTAATTTCCTTACAAAATTCCCTGTGTAGCGAGGTATTGAGTGTGGATGTGTGTGGAGTAGACGTCAGTAGTCGCGCGGGACCCATGCCGAGCGGTCATGAGCTGACCTACGCTCCTCCCATCGCTCGTCTCTCTCTCAGAGCCATTATTGCTCAAAAATTGCACACTGACTCAAGTCGGTCCCCGCCACATAGTCCATGGTTCTCTAGCCTGACTTAAGTCCACCCCCGCCAAAGAAGGGTTAAGTCCTGGCGTGCTCTGACCGCTTCCATGATAGCTATTCTTATATCTCCTAAGGACTGAATGGAGTTTTGTAGCAGAAGCCTGCGTGTTAGTTCCGTGGCCTTCCATACATTCTGATCTGAGATGGCCGTAATGGTTCTCGTGAGTGACTGGGCAAGCTGGTGACTTACTAAATATTGGGAAAATAGTCTAAGTGACTTACTGCGTAATTTTTAAATCTCTGTCCAAGTGGGCCGGAGGAGGAGTACAAAAGGGGTCGTTCAATTCGTAAAGTACGAGTTTAGGGGCTGCCAGGAAGTCAAACAAAACCGGCGCGAGCCGTCCGGCCTTATTAACTGATAGTGAGGCCCATAAGTGGTTCTCTTGGGGGTTCTGATGGGAGGATTTTGAGGTAATGGTGGCTGCGAAGTGTTGCGCCTCTATTTCCCAGTCAACCCATGTACCCGTACCTACCTGCCCCACCTGCAGGACTGGACTGTGGCCTAGATCGAACGCCGGAACTGTATCCAGTGCCGGTGTCAGTGCAATGAGGGACTACTGTATGTCGTTCATGCCGTCCGATCTTGCCCAGTCTGCGAACAATCGTGCAGCTGAGGCGGGAGGATAAGCCGGTGATGCAGAGTATACGAAAAAATCCGCGCTGTAAACATTGGGTATTGCCTTAACACCTTACGAGCGGCCTATGCGGTTTATTTATGTGTACCGCACAGCGGGGTGTTTTTAGCCAAAATAGGGCTGTTTACGTGATCATTTTCATGCCTAAATAAGACCCAGAACGTAAAACAAGTACCTATCCCTGAAAGGGCATAAACAGAGCTTTCGAATGACACCATAACGATCCTTGTATGATGGATAGTTTTCTTGCAATAACCGTGCAACGCGAGTGCAAAAAGCAGGTAATTCGGTACTTTCAGTACATAATTGAGTATGTAGCGAGTGAGAGAGGGAGGAGGGAGCTGAGATTTGTGTCAGTAGGTTCGCCGCGGTGGTCTGGAGCAGTCATACGCTCGCTAGTCTCCTGCCACCACTTGTCTCTCTCTCTCAGCCACATTACGTGCTGAAATTGCCACTCGACCTATGTCGAGCGCCGCCACATAGTCCAGCTTTATTTAACTCGACTTATGTTGCTCGCCGCTAATTAAGGGTTAATAGTAACATCCAATAGCTTTCCTTCTACATCTTTGGCTCTGAGTCTCTTACTCTTACTTACCTCGATGGTCCATTCACTAGGGACCGGGAGCTCCCCCGACACGGTCTGCAGTGCCATATGTGGTTTCTGTGCTATTGCCGGAATCCATGAGCAATCTGGCCCATACAGGAGAGGCATAGGGCCTCTCCACTGTGGGAGTTTATCCAGAGGGGGAGGAGTAATATCCGTGATAACACGGACCTTAGAGGTAGTTAAGGAGGCAGGCACTATCGTGCTACACGCCGTGGCTGATGCCGGATTTACGTTAAGAGGAGGAAAAGCTTGGGGAGATTTAATGGAGGTAGGCTGCAGAGGTCTTACCGTGGAGTCAATTGGGGGAGCTACCGGGGTACTGGTGGAAGGACCTGGGATAGTAGGGACATACTGTTGCATAATTTTATGTAAAATCTCATTCAGTTCGTCTGTAGTCACACATTTACTGTGGGACCCCTTAGAGGATTGAGAGCTCCCTTCATCTTCCTCCTCATTGTTCACTTGTTGAGCCGAGGACAGATTCATGTCCTCCTGCTCTCAAGGTAAGTCTGTTATTTCCGGCATCTGTTGCCGGTTTTCAGGTACCTGGTTATCCGGTGGCCAAATGAGATCTGGGACAGACGAGGGGAGGGTGTCTAAGTTAGTAGGCTTCCCCGTCATGGACTGATTATCACTAGAGGGATTTAGCTGTGAGGGCGATTGTCTCCAGACACCCCTGTCCTGTCCTGCAGGTGGTTGGGAGTCCGGTATTACCTGGGAATCATCATAACTTTGACATGAGCCTCTATAGTTCTCGGCTAAAACCCTATTCGACACAATTGGAGGAGCTTTACGAGGTACATCATTTAGTTTAGGTATTGCGAAAGTAAAGCCATGTGTTTAATTTAACACTCCACGAGCGGGTAGGTCGGTAACTTCTGCTACCTGCCAAGCGGGTGGTTTTACCCTAAACGAGCTTATTTCCGTGCTCTTTTTCATTCATAAACAAGAGCCAGAGCGTAATACAAGTATGTATCCATGAAAGGGCGATAATTGAGCTTTCCAATGACACCAGAGCCATCCTTCTACGATCACGGGTTGTCTTGTAACGATCGTGCAACACGAAGGAAAAATCCCTAAAATACGGTAATTTCCTGACATATTTCCCTGTCTAGGGAGGCAGTGAGTGTGGATGTGTGTGGAGGTGGGCCCAGTGCTGGCGCGGGAGCCGTGCTGAACGGTCAGAGTCAACCTACGCTCCTCCCACCGCTCGGACTCTCTCTCAGAGCCAATTATGTGCTCAAAATTGCTACCGACTAAGGCGGTCCCCGCCACATTGTCCTTTATTCTCTAGACCGCCTTAAGTCGGGCCCCGCCAATAAGGGGTTAAAGACTGACTATTCACCTCCCTAGGACTCGACTCAGTCCCCTCCGCTTCTACCTCCGATCTTTGTGAAGTGGAGGGAGAGGCGGAGGGAAGTGGCCGTGACCCCGGCGTAGGCTAGTGATGCGGCATCTTGACATCCTTACGGGCACTTTTATGTTCTGCACTACTCTGTCCTGAACTAGATTGTTTTGTCGAAGAATCTGAATCCTCCCTCTGCCGTTTCGTCGATCTAGAAGACTCAACTGAAGAATGGCGGGATTGTCTATGGGGGGACCGTGATCTCAACCAAGACTTAGGACTCGGGGAGGGGGACCGTCTTCTCTTTGACCGGTCAGGGGGGGGGTCTCCTCGGCACTCTCACTGTCGCTACTATTACTACTCACCAGTGCTTCAGACAAGACTTAAGTTTTCGATTTTAGTTTAGTTGACATGGCCGGAGTTGATTTTACTAAAGGAGATTTTATTACTAGATGATCCCATAGGGCCTCATCGTCACAATCTAACGCTCTATGGGCTATGTCTTTTGCGTAAGCGTTAAATAAGTTTTTTATCTCTTTTAAAGCCGCAAGGCATGAAAGGTCTGTTTTGTCGAATAACGCCGCCCTTAGTTCTGAGCACACGGCGCAGCGCTTCGACACCCATAACCCTCATGAACGATCGAGGCACTTCACACATTTTATACAAGATTTGTGTGCAAAAACTGGTGTTACGACTGAGGTTTAAATATATCAGGGCTCTTATTCATTGGACTAGTAATGGCATAAATGCTACAACGGAAAGCGCTAGATCCAACCTCTGATGTATATTCCCAGTGAACAAAGAACATAAATACTCTACTGAGTTCTATATGCAATAATAGGTTATTAAACTCTCAATAAATGTGCGTCTACTCTAGGCTTAATGTTATGTGAAAACAGCCTATTACTACCTATAACCGAAGGTGCTTGGTTATGGTATGCAAAGTAAGGTGGTAAGAGAAGTTACAGCTTACGTTACTTTAATCAATAAAAGTCAGGCACTCCTGCATGAAAGAAAGTGCACTAAAGTCCTTCAACACCAACAAGGAATCTTCTTTAAATGTTAGATGCTATAAAGATGCTCGTATCGGAAATGGAACCCAAAAAGCCAGGCAGCGGAACAATGCTCGTGCAGGCTATGCACACAAAAAGGCAGAATATATAATGCCGTCGGAGCCAAGAATATCCTAAACACTACAACAATAATAATGATCGCCACAACAATGCAGCATTCCTATCAACAAAAAGAGCCTAAGTCGTTTGTGTCTCAATACATCAAACTAGGCTGCGAAATGCTTGTGTAATCGTAAATGGGTTTGCATAATAAGAGTAGTTGGGTTAATATACTTAATGTCTACTATGACTGATAAAGTCTAGCGGGAGTCAATGATACGAGATACTGGTGCGCATGGCATGCCGCATAGCCTAGTGTAAATCTCAAGTCTGTGCGTCAAATATTACGTTATAGTGAAGGGTAGCTCTCTTGAGAAACCTTAATACCGAAGTATCAAGCGTTCTCCTGGCGTACCTCAAAGACAAACAACGAGCTTAGAACAGTGCAGAATGGTATAGGCAAAAAGCCCTCATTCGTGCATGCTCTACTCTCAATGGCACACAGACTAGAATTTACTCAATCAACTCCAGTTCTCAGGTATGTCGTGCAGCTTTTAACTAAAGCCAGCACTCATAGGAAACAATACCTTATAATATCAGACTCCTAGTCTAGCATTATCTAATCTAGCAGAGCACTAATAATTATAGGAAGCAGTACTGAACAATATGAATGCCAACCAATGCTTCATGATCAACTTATCTTAACAACTAACATACATAGGTTATATCGGACCTTAACGCACAATACAACTGGCCAGCATTAAGCTGATGTTGCAGAGTTAACCAGAGGGGGTATAATGTTAATAGAAGGTGGTGAAAAATATGGAAAATTAGAGAGATAGGCAGAGGAAAAGATTCTCAGGTGCAGAGAGGTGGACAGGTATCAAAGGGATAAGAGGGATGCGTTCTAGAAACCAGATCTGAGGGAGAAAATGGCGAGGGAACTGTATATATACCAGTACTAGCTCGAGCCGCGTGGGAAAAAAGCGGTAACAAGTCCTCTAACCACTACCAAAGTAGCTAGCAAAACATTACGTCACCAAGCATGGTAAAGAACTCCCTCTACCAATCCCCGCGAGGCAGCCAGCCGTGACGTCATCGAGCGGGGAAAAAACACTACGCGCCCCCTCTCACTCTGTTCTACTCTCTCTCTCTCTCTGATCTAATCATTACTAGTTAAGGATAAAACATATACTTTACAATTAAATATATAAAGCCTTGACATGGGTGAAAACAAAGAGCCTTTCTGGACTGCCCATGACACAGGTTTCCTATGAAATAAAGCACACAACAATACACAAACTGTAGCCACATCCACTGTCCCGGCGATCCTAGCGAGTCATTGTAGGACAAGCCATGCGGTTCTAACGGAGTGGTTAACGTCACACCCCCCCCAAGATTTTTCTCAGAGGCCCAAGGCTCACAAAAATCTGATGGTTAGAACCCATGCTATAAAATATAGCGGCAGTAAAATATCTGGCACAGTTCCTCAACAAAAATGTTTACAAAATTATAACCCTCCCCAACACAATAGGTTAAATTATATGTAGTTATGCTCCTCAAGAGCGAGCTTCTCTAGCCCAGCATTCTGAGAGGAGTGCAACTCAGAATTACTGCTATAACATACTGACAAAATTCAACTATCAAAGAAAGAGTTTTTATTTGATTTTTATGTTTTTAATTTGTTTATTTCGGCTGCACTATAGGGGCAAGCCTAGTTTTTTCTTCTATACCAAACGCTCAACTCCTGCTTTACGACCCAATACGCTGGGCTACAACCGCGAGCCAACAAGCACCAAGCGCAAAATACTATTTAACCCTTCTTTAGCGGGGTCGGACTTAAGTCCGATACGAGAAAATTGGGCTAAATGGCGGGGTCGGACTTAAGTCCGTGGGCGTATTCCCGCCCTAATTTAGGTGGAAAGCAAAACTTGGTGGTCAGGCGGTGTACTACAAGGGCCCACCCACACATCCCCACTGCGTGATCGTGACTAAGTGACCCTCAAGCAGCCATAATGGAAGGTCAAGATTTGCCCGTGTTCGATTCGGTGGCCGCCATCCCTAGTGCGTCGCGCCACCCTACTAACCACGCCCGGCTTACCACCCAGGAACTAGATATCATGCTGAACTCTTCAGAACTTTCTAATAAGCTGTTGGATGAAACCGTCGAAGGTCTGGGTGAGAGTTTTGGTAGTGTGGATGACTCGGAAGACGAAAATAACCCGATCATAGGCTTTCATCCCAAGCATAATTTGCGTGGAGTGGATGTTGTGGTTGATATTGGACAGACCCTTGAGCAAATTGGAGACGTTCCTGACGAAGAACATACTGGTGTGGGTGTTGGTAAGTACAATTTATATTTTATAATTGCTTGAAAATGTGATTTCAAGCATTTTATCACCTTACGAGCGGCTGGTGGAGTATATTTCACTGTGCCGCCCAGCGGGTTTTTTTTTTTACCCTAAATGGGGTTGTTCCGTGCTCTTTTTCATGCATAAACAAGACCCAGAGCATAATACAAGTATGTATCCTGAAAGTGCATAAATTGAGCTTTCTAATGACACCCGAACCATCCTTTTACGATCACTGGTTGTCTTTCAACGATCGTAAAACACTAGTGCAAAAACCCTAAAATACGGTAATTTCCTTATATAATTCCCTGTGTGGCGAGCGGTCTTGAGGTAATTTATGCTCCTAATCACCGCTCCGCTCTCTCTCAGAGCACATTACGTCCTCAAAATTGCACTCTACAAGAAATTTCCTTTGCATTTTATAGCGTATTATTTGCAGGCGTTCGGTAAATTTCTTACGGTAATACAAACAACGAAAGATTGAATATTTGTGCTTGGCATTATATGATTGTGGAGAACAGATGTAGGCCTACCGTATATATTATGTTTTCATATATATGATACATGTGTAACATTTTTATATTATCACGACTCTCTCTTTCTCTGTCTCACTCTCTTTGTTTGTACTCCTTTGTACTCTCTTTGTCTGATGTAGGCCAGGGCACGCCCCTAACTAATCTCTTCCCTCCCAGGGGAAATCACACCTAGCAGATGTTTTTGACCTCCCCTCTCTCTCTGTCTGTCTCTTCCTCTCTGAGTCTACCTATACTGCATGTGACATTGAAATTGCTTGAGAGTTTGATTGCAAGCATTTTATAGCGTATTATTTGCAGGCGTTCGGTAAATTTCTCACGATAACCAGGGTGTATGGTACATTTCTCACGATAATACAAGCAACAACGAAGCTTGGCGAAGATTGTGGTCTACAATATACCTTTTTATAATTGCATGTGACCTTGTAATTGCTTGAAAGTTTGATTGCAAGCATTTTATAGCGTATTATTTTCAGGCGTTCAATAAATTTGATAAATATATCAAAATAAGTCCTGTGGGACTATGAAATAGCTATTATTGGACAAGGAAAATATTTTGTTCATCCCTCCACTGGAACATCAACAACAATGTCAACAACGTATCGCCGTCGGTAATCGTAAGATTCAGAGTCGTAAAGATTCCAGGACGAGCTCAATAGAAAATGAATGAATGAAATGAATGTCTGTGCAGTACTGCCAATACGTATAGCGACTTCCGCTAGATCTAGAGACCTTTTCTTCGATCTAGCAGCAATGACTTACACTAGCGGTTTTGTTTTGAAATTTCAGAACAATTTCGAAGTGATATTTTATGGATTTTGCCAATTCATATTTCTAGTGGTATTTATCATGTCTTACATCTAACAATATATGCTAGCGGATTTAACTTCAATTGGTAACCCTCCCGCTCGAGTCGGCTCCAAGAAAATCGATAATGGTGGCACTTTAGTAAACAGGTGATAAACAAAACCGAATGCGGATCGGTTTGGTGTATCGGTATTATGGTAAGTTGTCTACCTACTATTGTTTATACGATATAGTAAGTAATGATAAGTAAATTATTATATATTATATATAAAACAAAAACAAAATTCCTGCAAAGCAAGCGAAACAGAAAGAGAGAGAGAGAATGCAGAAACTGAACTGAAGAAAGAGTGAACAAGATATAATAATACAGAAATATTACAAGCAAATAAATGAAATAGACGGATTAGTTAGAGAAAATAATAATGAGAAATACATAATACGGATGAGGAAGAGGGAAAGCGAGCGAGCCAGAGAGAGAGAGAGACAGGAGGAGTGAGAGAGATTAGAGAAAATAGAGAGATTGCAAGCATTTTATAGCGTATTATTTGCAGGCGTTCAGTAAATTTCTTACGGTAATACAAACAATGAAAGATTGAATATTAAATTTTGTGCTTGGCATTATATGATTGTGGGGAACAGATGTAGGCCTACCGTATATATTATTTTTTCATATATATATGATACATATGTAACATTGTTATATTATCACGACACTCTCTCTCTCTTGTCTCTTCCTCTCTGGGTCTACCTATAGCCTACATTTATAATTGCATGTGACCTTGAAATTGCTTGAGAGTTTGATTGCAAGCATTTTATAGCGTATTATTTGCAGGCGTTCAGTAAATTTCTTACGGTAATACAAACAACCAAACAACGAAAGATTGAATATTTGTGCTGCACATCCCTCATACGAAATACCATTCCCACCGTATAGAGAGAATACAGAAACTGAACTGAAGAAAGTGAAAAAGATATAATAATACAGAAATATTACAAGCAAATAAATGAAATAGAGGGATTAGTTAGAGAAAATAATAATGAGAAATACATATACGGATGAGGAAGAGAGAAAGGGAGCACAAGAGAGGGAAAGCGAGCGAGCCAGAGAGAGAGAGAGAGAGAAAGACAGACAGGAGTGAGAGAGAGAGAGAGAGAAAGAAAGAGAGAGAGAGAGAGAGACAGACAGACAGGAGTGAGAGAGAGAGAGAGAAAGAAAGAGAGAGAGAGAGAGAGAGAGAGAGAATACAGAAATAAGGAGAAATAAGAAAAAATAAGACCGATTACCGAAGGAATAGTAGACGCGCTTGAGGCCGAAGTCAGGCCAAAGCGAACGCAACCGAACGCACCCGGGAAATAGACCAAAAAGTACCTCCTCTTCCTCACCTCTTCGCACCCTCCACACTCATTCATAACATCCATTCATAGACTTATATGGGGAGACAAAGAGTTGCTCTTTCCAAAAATGATAGTTTCGTTCGCATTGGAGCCATAGTAACGGCGCTAGGGCGAGTGAAATTGAGCGAATATTTCGGGATTATGCCCGCTGAGCGGTACAGTGTAAAATACCTTACCACCCGCTAAATAAGGATTAAACTAAAGCAGGAGGCTACCCGTGTGTCAATCTACCCAGAATCATATACCCTTTAACGACCATCTGCAACCACGTTGTCACAACCGGCAATATGGCGTATGTCCAGGTTATATACCAGTAACCTTAGTGACCACCTGGTCAGCCTCATATTCCGATTGTGAAACTGGTCCAAGAACTTGAGAGGGTGATGATCTGTGTGGACTACAACGACCGGACCATAGGCTGGAACATAGACCTCGAAATGCCCCAGCGCAAGCACAACCGCCAGCAGCTCCTCCTCGACAACGGAGCAGCTCCCCTGGGACGAATTGTACTTCTCCGAGCAGAAACTAACAGGATGCTCCAGCCCATCATCGTCATTTTCCACAAGGACGGCACCAGCCCCCACCCCACTAGCCTCCGTTGCTAGTTGGAAAGGTAGGCTAAAGTCAGGGGCCCTGAGGATCGGGTGAGTGCACAACAGGTGTTTTACTTCTCTAAACACCTTCTCACACTCAGGCGCCCATTTGAACTTCTTATCCTTCCAGTTATCCTCCACCTGAGCTTGACTGTCCCATTCTCCTTCTCCACCTTGGCTGCTAAACGTCATCACAGGCACAGTGAGAGGCTCAGGGGGGTGCCTCCCATACTCCTTCATGGGATTAACATGACATAACTGATTGCGCTTCCGTCTGTCTGGAGTGGCTACCAAGTAATCCAGGTCTGATAGCTCCTCAGGACCAGCGTACTTCGCGGATAAGGGGTGACCTACAAGGGGCAGTAGAATCGACACCTCCTGACCCACGTGAAACTCCCTGAGTTCAACCTAGAGGTCGTACCTGTCCTTCCTGAGGGCCTGAGAGCTAGTCAAATTACGGCCAGCCAACTCCAGACTGCGCAACATCCGTTCTCGACTGTTGAGGACACACTTGAGCATACAACAAGGTTTTTCTGCGCCCTCCCATACTTCTTCAACCATATGGAGAGGCCCTCTGACACGGTGTCCAAAGACGAGCTCATTAGGGCTGAATCCCAAACTCTCCCCAGGTACCTCCTGCACAGCAAACAAAACACATGGCAGGCCAAGATCCCAATCCTTCCCACTCTCAAAGCAACAACAACGAAGCACAGATTTTAAGGCTGAGTGCCATCGCTCTAACACACCCTGGCTCTCCGGATGATACGCAGATGACACAACCCCAACAATCCCATGCTGCGGCATTGCTTGAACAAAGAGGCTAGAAGTGAAGTTGGGTCCCTGGACTGACTGAATCCCCTGCGGGTAACCATACCAGGAAAAATACACTAGCAAGTTTCGGACCACCGTCTTCGCCGACCCATTTCTCATAGGGTACGCGTCAGGGTACCTTGTTGCTACATCTCCCGACTGTGCATCACTGTCCTCCTTCAAGTCTTTCGTCTTTTTAAGCCCATCCTCTGCCTTTTCAGGAACAGTTACTGGGTCTTCTCCAGACTCGAAATGTGGTCCTAATAATGAGTCCCCGAGAAGGTCCGTTGATACTAAACTCTCAACCGCATCAACTTTCAACCCCTTCTCGGTACCCTTCCTCCGCTGATCTAAAGATTGTTGACCAGAATGTGACTCCCTGGATGCAGGATCTCCGGTGACAACACACGCCATAGGCTGCCCCGGACACTTCTCAACCCACTCCTGCTCCACCCTACTCACGTCGGCCGGCTTCTCGGCAACGACTAAGGGTGGAGCCTCAGAAGTAGGTCCCGCAAAGTCGTTGCCGAGAAGGAGGTCGACGCCCCCAACAGGTAACTTCTCCACAATTCCTACATCCAGGTCCCGAGTCACACCATCAACTTCCATCTTCATTCTTACAAGCGGGAATGACCTTGTCGCATTAACTCCCTGAATCACAACCACCCGCGCCGTATTGACAGGTTTACCAGTGAAATTTCTCAACAGTGTTTGCGATGCCCCAGTGTCACGCAAAATTCTCACCTCATGTCAACAACCGAGTCCCCTGTGGTCACTAAAGGCATCACGGACAGGGAATAAGCCTTCCGGATCCTTCTGCACTGGCAGTGTATTTACCTCGGAAGAAATGCCTCTAACAAACTCCGATGTCCTCTTTTTTTTTTTTTAATAAAAAGACCTCCGTCTACGTATTGTGAAAAACCTGTTATCCTCCGGCAAATTTTGGGGTTGAGTGAGTGAAGGGGGGGACAGTGAATGAAGGTGGATACATGTTTTTCATAATACGTGTTGCTAGCCCCAAATGCGTGAGCAACTGTGGCTTTCAACCATCCGACACATCCCCTTTTATTTATGTGCATCACACATGTTACATACAAATAAAGTTTATGTTTTGTTTTACCCTACTGTGGAAAGACTACGGATACACCACTCCTGCCCAGGCCTCACACAGTGGCATGACCCAGTCCTGTCGAACTGAGCTCATGACGCTGGTGGCATTGCCCCGGAGGATAGCCATCCCTAGTCTTTGCTTGAGCCAGAGGGTTTCCCGGGGTTCTCCTGAAACTTCTCTGATTTTACGGCCTATTTCATTCACCATCTTAAGGGTGGTAGGGCCGAAGACTCCTGAAGTTTCGAATGCCAGGGGCTCGAACTGATGATTTCTGGCGATGGCTTGATATTTTTCTCTCTTTTTATTTTCTGCTATCCGGGAGGCTTCACCTGCTTCGTCGGCGTTTCTGGCGATGTTGGTTGTGGAGAAAGTGTCAACACATGTGGCATCCCACACGAGGCACCGGCCATTCTTGTAAGGGAAAGTGGTCATCCCATCTGGCCGTTTGCCGTCTTCTCTGTGAAGTCCATGTGGTTCGAGGATTGATGCACGGTTAGCACTCTGCAGGGCCCGTTTTATGACATCATTTAGTGCAGAGTGTCTTGGCAGGTGGCCTGCATTGTAATTACATGACAAGGCATGGTGACCTTGAGCATCCATCCCCCCACCACACTTGCAAGTGTGTGGGTGACAAACTGCCGCACCCACTCTGAGCGCAATGGCAACCCGGAGCGCTTCAGCATCCAAGTGAGTTCCAAGAGGTGGGATGGGGATGGCGTGTAACCACAAGCCACTCTCCGAACGGGCGGTTGCCTGGAGGCATGCTTTTGCAACCTGGTCTGCATTGGTTAGGAGATTTTCTTGAGTTTTCTTCGCCGAGATGGTATCACACGCTTTCTGCTTGCTCCTGGAGGTACCCTGAGGCTCCTCCTCTACTCCTGTACTTCCCTTGAACACTCCAATGCCGTGAGCAAAAGACACGGCTGCCGGAGGAGGTCGACTAGGGCACTCATTTGCCTTATGACCCTCCTGGTGGCACTTAAAACACATAAATTTCGGTTTCGGCTTATACTGTGATGTAAAAAAAACCTGTCTCTTCTCATACGGCGTGGTGTTAGGTTTGGATTCAGTTTTAGTTTCATTGCTCTTTTGTTTAAAAGTGTCATTGCTACGGGGAGGGGGAGGATAACGGTCCCTAGCACTTGCATCGTACTTCTGTGAGGACCCGCAACCCTGAATCAACGACAGCCGTCGATCAGCCATTTCTGCTGCTTCGACTAGAGTTCTTGGGTTTTTCTCCTTTAAGTTCAAAGTTAGATCACCGCCCGTGCTCTTAACCCCTTCAGACTAATATGACGCAGAGGTTGCCAGATTAGCAATAAGAAATAGAGTTCTCTCACTCTTATAATTACCTCTCCAAAATTAGTTTTCTGCCCACAGCTAACTCAAAGACAACTGCAGAGGTTGAAGTAACTAAACTAAAGGTTTGTAAATACCCCTGATGGTAATAAAGGCTTTAAAGTATCCCTAATAGGTTCAAAATTGCGTCATATGTCGGAGAGGGTTAAAGAACTGCTCCAACATCATCAACTGCTTAACTCCATCAAACGTTGTTACCTTCTCAGATCGGAGCCAGTTCCCCATAGCATCGGACAAGTCCCGGGCGTGTTCCAAAAAGGTGCTATCTCTTCCCTTGCTAACACCCCGGAACTTCAAACGGTACGTTTCTGGTTGCAGTTCCATAAGCCCTCAGGACAGCCTCCTGGAGATCCTCATACACAATACATGACTCCAAAGGTAATGCATCGTAGGCTTTAAGACCCTTGCCTATTAATCTAGAGGATACAAGTGCTGCCCATTTATTCTCTGGCCACTGATGTTCCTGGCACTTCTTCTCAAAGCGTGCACAAAATTCTGTTACACCACTCTCATCAAACACCGGAACCAGTTTCAATAAGTGCGAGAGAGAGTGCTCATGAACACGGTTACCAGCCCCAAGTCGCTGTCCCGTTGTCTCTACTCGCGACTTCTCTACGTCCATGTCGGCACAGTACCTAGTCGACTCAGCTTGGATTTTTGCTTGACTGATAGTTTTTCTCTCTTCTATCTTGGCTAATTCTAATTGAAGCTGACCTGCTCTTTGTTGCTGTTGTATCTTAGCTAATTCGAGCCGAAACAATAATTCTAGAGATAACCCTTGAGGAGGTGAAGGTGCTACAATGTTTGAAATTACCGGTGGTCCCCCCAGGGGCAACCCACCCTGCCAGTCACCACCCAACTGCGGAAGCGTACCCGGGGTCGGCAAACTACTGGGATGGCTGGGAGTCGAGTGTAGGGGAAGCATGGCCGAAGGGCTCTGAGCACTCAACCCATCTCGCTCACCAGTCACCCTGCCCAGTACACACGTTATCAAGTTATCCCTGGTCATGCTGCTAGTAAACCGCATGACCGATAGCTGTGGCCAGGCACTGAAGACCGTACCGATCCATACCCTCCAACCGCTCGGCAGTAACAGGCCATTGCAAAAATATCCTAGCATCCTCCTCACAGTTCACCTGATTAACCATATCATCATACTGCTGTTCCTCAGTTTCGACATTACGTACTGTGTCTCCATTCTCCTCTTATCCGGTATAAGACATGATACTCACAAAAATGTCCCACCTCAATATTCAGAAAAGAAGCACCCCAAACTCTTATACCTCAATATACACACAAAAATTCTCGGAAATACTCAAGCGCTATACTATGTTGCAAAAAAAAAAAAAATTCTTGCTGATCCCCGCAAAATATTCCCCAAAACAACAAATGTTCCCTGCTACTAAATGTAGGTTCACCAAATCCTAGGTAAGGTCGCCATTTGTTACGACTGAGGTTTAAATATATCAGGGCTCTTATTCATTGGACTAGTAATGGCATAAATGCTACAACGGAAAGCGCTAGATCCAACCTCTGATGTATATTCCCAGTGAACAAAGAACACAAATACTCTACAGAGTTCTATATGCATTAATAGGTTATTAAACTCTCAATAAATGTGCATCTACTCTAGGCTTAATGTTATGTGAAAACAGCCTATTACTACATATAACCGAAGGTGATTGGTTATGGTATGCAAAGTAAGGTGGTAAGAGAAGTTACAGCTTACGTTACTTTAATCAATAAATGTCAGGCACTCCTGCACGAAAGAAAGTGCAGTAAAGTCCTTCAACACCAACAAGGAATCTTCTTTAAATGTTAGATGCTATAAAGATGCTCGTATCGGAAATGGAACCCAAAAAGCCAGGCAGCGGAACAATGCTCGTGCAGGCTATGCACACAAAAAGGCAGAATATATAATGCCGTCGGAGCCAAGAATACCCTAAACACTACAACAATAATAATGATCGCCACAACAATGCAGTATTCCTATCAACAAAAAGAGCCTAAGTCGTTTGTGTCTCAATACATCAAACTAGGCTGTGAAATGCTTGTGTAATCGTAAATGGGTATGCATAATAAGAGTAGTTGGGTTAATATACTTAATGTCTACTATGACTGATAAAGTCTAGCTGGAGTCAATGATACGAGATACTGGTGCGCATGGCATGCCGCATAGCCTAGCGTAAATCTCAAGTCTGTGCGTCAAATATTACGTTATAGTGATGGGTAGCTCTCTTGAGAAACCTTAATACTGAAGTATCAAGCTTTCTCCTGGCGTACCTCAAAGACAAACAACGAGCTTAGAACATTGCAGAATGGTATAGGCAAAAAGCCCTCATTCACGCATGCTCTACTCTCAATGGCACACAGACTATAATTTACTCAATCAACTCCAGTTCTCAGGTATGTCGTGCAACTTTTAACTAAAGCCAGCACTCATAGGAAACAATACCTTATAATATCAGACTCCTAGTCTAGCATTATCTAATCTAGCAGAGCACTAATAATTATAGGAAGCAGTACTGAACAATATGAATGCCAACCAATGCTTCGTGATCAACTTATCTTAACAACTAACATACATAGGTTATATCAAACCTTAATGCACAATACAACTGGCCAGCATGAAGCTGATGTTGCAGAGTTAACCAGAGGGGGTATAATGTTAATAAAAGGTGGTGAAAAATATGGAAAATGAGAGAAATAGGCAGAGGAAAAGATTCTCAGGTGGAGAGAGGGAGACAGGTATCAAGGGATAAGAGGGATGCATTCTAGAAACCAGATCTGAGGGAGAGAATGTAGAGGGAACTGTATATATACCAGCACTAGCTCGAGCCACGTGGGAAAAAAGCGGTAACAAGTCCTCTAACCACTACCAAAGTAGCTAGCAAAACATTACGTCACCAAGCATGGTAAAGAACTCCCTCAACCAATCCCCGCGAGGCAGCCAGCCGTGACGTCATCGAGCGGGGCAAAAACACTACGCGCCCCCTCTCACTCTGTTCTACTCTCTCTCTCTCTCTGATCTTATCATTACTAGTTAAGGATAAAACATACTTTACAATTAAATATATAAAGCCTTGACATGGGTGAAAACAAAGAGCCTTTCTGGACTTCCCATGACACAAGCTTTCCTATGAAATAAAGCACAAAACAATACACAAACTGTAGCCACATGCACTGTCCTGGCGATCCTAGCGAGTCACTATAGGACAAGCCATGCGGTTCTAACGGAGTGATTAACGTCACACTGGTAATAGAGAGCAGGTAGGAGTAGCGCATAAGTCAAACCGAGGCATGATGAAGTTAGGACCCCCCTGTGCCGTAATTGGCTCACGCAACTTCCGCCGGTACTGCTACTGAAGTGTTGTTATCTGGAAATAGAGATTTCCAGGAATCAATGCTCATAAGGATAAATTGAGAGGTGTTAACACATCCTACCTCAAGTCCATCGGAAAATTAGCTATAGCCACTGCTACTCTAACCTTCCGCTGGACTTGACTAAGAGAACCTTTCAGGTTTCTCCAATTTGTTGAACTGCTTACCTGTGACAAAGTGTCACTGACCCTTAATAACCTTAAGCGTTCTACTATCATTGACTATTTGGACTAGAGAGATAGTAAAAGATCACGCATTGTTGTAAGTTGACTAATTAGTCAGTGTTACCAATGAACTGTGCGCAGGGCGTACTAATTTGCCGCGTGAGGCTCTCGGTCAGGGCGAGTTCACTCGGCGGGCCGAGTTATTCCCTGAGAAATCGTATTTCCGCCGGGAAGTTCATGGTTTAGCATACCACGCCGGGACATTTGGTAAATTCCTTACTTGTCCGCAGGACGAGAAACGGGCAGCTGGCTTTGAAAGCCGCCGGAAAATGATCCAAAATGTTCAGAGGT
>CM064522.1:3759294-3814640 GCA_032716605.1 Paralithodes platypus | reverse complement strand
CATAACTTTATATACAGAGGGGTGCTGGAGTGTTCATAAACTTTATATACAGAAGGGGTGCTGGAGGTGTTCATGAACTTGGTCTATATACAGAGGGGTGCTGGACGTGATTCATAACTTTTATACAGAGGGGTGCTTGGAGTGTTCATAACTTATATACAGAGGGGGGCGGGTGTTCATACTTTATATACAGAGGGGATGCTGGAGTGTTGCATAACTTTATATACAGAGGGGTGCTGGAGTGTTCATAACTTATATACAGAGGGGTGCTGGAGTGTTCAATAAACTTTAATATACAGAGGGTGCTGGAGTGTTCATAAACTTATTTACCGAGGTGCGGGAGTGTTCATAACTTGTATATACAAGGGGTGCTGGAGTGTTCAAGAAATTATATCAGAGGGGTGCTGGAGTGTTCATAACTTTTATATACCGAAGGGGTGCCTGGAGTGTTCATACTTTCTATACAGAGGGGTGCTGAATGTTCTAAAATTGATATAATACAGAGGGTGCTGGCGTGTTCATCACTTTATAATACGAGAGGGTGCGGAGTGTCCAACTTAATAACAGAGGGGTGCGGAGTGTTCTAACTTTTATATACAGAGGGGGCATGGAGTGTTCATAACTTTATATACAGAGGGTCGGGGGGGGTGCTGGAGTGTTTCATAAACTTTATATACAGAGGGGTGCTGAGTGTTCATAACTTTATATACAGAGGGGTGCTGGAGTTTCATAACGTTATAACATAGGGGTGCTGGAGTTTTCATAACTTCTATTACGAGGGGTGTGTGGAGTGTTCATAACTTTATTCCAGAGGGGGCTGGAGTGTTCATAACTTTATATACAGGAGAGGGTGCTGGAGTGTTCATAAACTTTTATATACAGAGGGGTGGGCTGGAGTGTTATTAACTTTATATAACAGAGGGGTGCTGGAGTGTTCATAAAACCTTATAATACAGAGGGGTGCTGGAGTGTTCACAACTTTATATACAGAGGGGTGCTGGAGTGTTCATAACTTTATATACAGAGGGGTGCTGGAGTGTTCATAACTTTATATACAGAGGGGTGCTGGAGTGTTCATAACTTTATATACAGAGGGGTGCTGGAGTGTTCATAACTATATACAGAGGGGTGCTGGAGTGTTCATAACTATATACAGAGGGGTGCTGGAGTGTTCATAACTATATACAGAGGGGTGCTGGAGTGTTCATAACTATATACAGAGGGGTGCTGGAGTGTTCATAACTTTATATACAGAGGGGTGCTGGAGTGTTCATAACTTTATATACAGAGGGGTGCTGGAGTGTTCATAACTTTATATACAGAGGGGTGCTGGAGTGTTCATAACTTTATATACAGAGGGGTGCTGGAGTGTTCATAACTATATACAGAGGGGTGCTGGAGTGTTCATAACTTTATATACAGAGGGGTGCTGGAGTGTTCATAACTTTATATACAGAGGGGTGCTGGGAGTGTTTCATAACTTTATATACAGAGGGGTGCTGGAGTGTTCATAACTATATACAGAGGGGTGCTGGAGTGTTCATAACTATATACAGAGGGGTGCTGGAGTGTTCATAACTTTATATACAGAGGGGGTGCTGGAGTGTTCATAACTTTATATACAGAGGGGTGCTGGAGTGTTCATAACTTTATATACAGAGGGGTGCTGGGAGTGTTCATAACTTTATATACAGAGGGGTGCTGGAGTGTTCATAACTTTATATACAGAGGGGTGCTGGAGTGTTCATAACTTTATATACAGAGGGGTGCTGGAGTGTTCATAACTTTATATACAGAGGGGTGCTGGAGTGTTCATAACTTTATATACAGAGGGGTGCTGGAGTGTTCATAACTTTATATACAGAGGGGTGCTGGAGTGTTCATAACTTTATATACAGAGGGGTGCTGGAGTGTTCATAACTTTATATACAGAGGGGTGCTGGAGTGTTCATAACTTTATATACAGAGGGGTGCTGGAGTGTTCATAACTTTATATACAGAGGGGTGCTGGAGTGTTCATAACTTTATATACAGAGGGGTGCTGGAGTGTTCATAACTATATACAGAGGGGTGCTGGAGTGTTCATAACTATATATACAGAGGGGTGCTGGAGTGTTCATAACTATATATACAGAGGGGTGCTGGAGTGTTCATAACTATATACAGAGGGGTGCTGGAGTGTTCATAACTTTATATACAGAGGGGTGCTGGAGTGTTCATAACTTTATATACAGAGGGGTGCTGGAGTGTTCATAACTTTATATACAGAGGGGTGCTGGAGTGTTCATAACTATATACAGAGGGGTGCTGGAGTGTTCATAACTTTATATACAGAGGGGTGCTGGAGTGTTCTTTATTATAACCTATAATTTATAATAATATTTTCCTATCCTCTTGTATGTGCGCTTTCCTCCTCCTCAATTACTTGCTGACTTCTGCCCCTTTTGTTTTTCCATTCCTTACTCGTACTCCTTAAATCGTCATCATCATCATATTATTGTTAGTATCATATATCGGAAGAGTAGTACAGGACAAGAGACAGACAGAAACGGCTAAGGTTGATTTAGTTGATGTCAAACCTCACTCTGGACAGGGCCAGCCCTCACGCGTTATTCATATTATACTAGTTTCACATTATCCTAGTAACTATCGAACAATCAGCTGGTAAGGCATTTAAATTACCGCCGGCTGAAATAAAACCGACTATAATAATATTTGTTAACTCTTTCCTCATTCGTCATCCTTTTCTAAAGAAGATGGGTTGTTTTTATGGTCCCCCTTCTTCCTCATGCTTAGCCCCATTTATGTTGAGATTATAAGACGCTCACCCTATTAGTTTGGCAATTATAAGACCTTTCACCCTATTTCTGTGTCAATATTACGACCTCTCGTGTCATTAAGGTGTCGATTTTTTCCTGGCGAGCGAAAGCGAGCCTGTAATTTTAGGAGGAATCGGCCTTCGGCCGGGAAATTTGTCTACCGAAAATTTACGAATGTATCTTGAAGGGGGGGTCTAGGGGGTGTTTTATATAGGTTGATGGAGGTCTAGCGAGGACACTAAAACCTATAAACTAAATCAATAAACCAACCAACAAAATAAACCGTATCCCCTTAATCCTTTTCCTCTCTCTCTTCTGGTGGGTGGGGAGAGAGCCTTCTGATTTGTTATCCTTACCTTCCACTTTTTGTTAGAATGAACTAGAATACATTTTGATAGAATTAACTACGGACTGCCTAGTAGGGGCCACAAGGTTTGTGCAGTATGTGTATCTACAGTATGTAACTCTCTCTCTCTCTCGCTATCACTTGCTCTCTCTCTCTCTTTTTTTCTCTATCTCGCTCTCTCTCTCTCATCTATGTAACTGTATGTAACTCTTCCCTTGGTCCTAGCCCCTGTGCTCTGATTCATTGACTGGCTGACAGGGCGTACAGAGATGGGGCTTGAGTGTGTGTGTGCATTCATTATTGCGCTTCCATATCGCCCATTAAGGGGGCAGTGGTTATTTTTTTTGGGGGGGTCTATTTATGTGTATATATTCATTTTTGTTTTTAGTTTCCTCGCTGACCTCCATCAAGCTTAGAAAAACATCCCTTCAAGATAAATTTGTACTTTGGGTTCATTGCATAATGGTGTTTAGGCTTACATACATATATACATAACTATCTTCATTACTGTCTTCCTCTCTTCCCCTTCTCCCTTCTCTCTACACTTCCTCCTTCACTTCTCCTCTCCCCTTTCCCCTCTTCTCATAATCCTTGCTTACACTCCTTACAACATCAGCATCATTGTTATGTATCATCAAGTTCCTATAGCTTATTCGCTGTAAGTAGGCGAGAAATCATATATAATTTTATATATAATTTGATAATTTAATTTGACTTTATATTGTCCTTGTCCCAATTTTGGTTTGTTTAGTTTGCAAGTTTTACATTTTAATTAATATATATTCATTGGATATATTTAGGGTGGCTTACCTTTCTATCCTTGTTAATGTGGTTGATTACTATCATTGTAAATTCATGATAGCATTATCCCTTTGTTTCCCTTTTCAATCCACATTGATTGACACTTTATGCTCAATGTTTGCTCTGCTGACTTCTCCCTAGCCATGTTGTGTAATTCAATGGTTTATTTACAAAATTTATTTAAATTTGTTTTGCCACTTCCATGAACTTTTGTTCTACTGTAAATGCTACCAGTATATTTATTAATATTCCTTCTTCTATACCCGGTTCTCCTCTTCCTTTCTTCCTCCATCTCTGCTTTCTTGTTGTTCCTTACCACCCCCACATCATTGATTTTTTTTCTTTTTTTTTCTGTTTACAGAGTGGAGTTGGTGACAAAGTATGTGGAGAATTGGCTTAGGTGGTCCCCGGAGACGTGATGAGGTAAGTGCCAGACTTCTTAATTTTGTGTTTGTGTGAACTATATTTTCTTTGAATCGGATTATTTTATTTTATATATAGCTAACTCAGATATATGAATTCAGCTCACGTAACTAATACTTATACCCCTGAGGAATGAGGATGCGATTTAACAATATATATTTCTGTTATGTTATGTTTTTATTAATATCAGGAAGTATATGTGAATCAAGGGTATGATTTGGTAGGTGTTTACTGCTTCAATTCTTCGAGACCCTTTCAAAGCGTTATGTAATTGCTAGAATCTTCGTAAACTAAGAGTTACATATTTTGTTGCAGGTACAGTAGTGATCACGAATGCTTATACTCATGCTAACAATAAACAACAACACCATGAGCAATAACTAGTGAAAAACAGTATATCAATGAGCAGTTTATCAAAATATTTCGTCCGTATTTAGTATTTATTCCACTTAGCAATGTCCAAAAACACCTGTCCTCGAGTGTACGTTCCAAATATGGATATACTGTACTATTTTATGCTCTCGGAAATTGTTCGCAAAAAGTTTACCTGACACACACACACACACACAGACACATACACACACAGACACAGACACACACAGACACAGACACACACATACACACAGACACATACACACACAGACACACACACACACACACACACACAGACACATACACACAGACACATACACACACAGACACACACAGACACACACACACAGACACATACACACACACAGACACATACACACACAGACACACACACACACACACACACACACACACACACACACACACACACACACACACACACACACACAGACACATACACACACACAGACACATACACACACACAGACACATACACACACAGACACATACACACACAGACAGACACACACAGACACACACACACACACACACACACACACACAGACACATACACACACACACACACACACACACACACACACACACAGACACACACACACACACAGACACACACACACACACACACATACACACAGCCAGGAACTAATGTTTTGTTGGGGGAAACGTGTTGTATATTTAGAAATAATGATGTGATTATTATTTATTTCTCAGTATCCTTCTTTATTTGATCTCTATCATTTTCCATCTATCTATCTAGCCTTGTGGTTCAGTCTATTTATCAGTAGGTCTGTCCTCTCTCTCTCTCTCTCTCTCTCTCTCTCTCTCTCTCTCTCTCTCTCTCTCTCTCTCTCTCTCTCTCTCTCTCTCTCTCTCTCTCTCTCTCTCTCACACACACACCTCGCAGCCCTCCATTCCGCTTTATAACACTCAGAACGGCACATTACCAAATAACTAGAAATTCTTTTATCCGACAGTGAGAGAGATGTTATGATGATTATGCACATTTACCCCCGAACGTTTCAGCCCTATTATCAGTAAACCGATTTTACTCCCTGAAAATTATTAGACTGGCCCTGGTACGTGCTAGCCTTGAAAGGTTTCGTTTGGGCAGTAAATTAGTATATCCTTATGTTTTCTCTGTGTTTTTATCGGGTTGCAAAAACTCTATCTTTTATGTATTGCGCTTAGAATTATACAAATAGTAATGCAATATTTACTTTTGGATTGCTATTGGGCAGTAAATTTACATGTGTGTTATTTTTTCTCGCTTCCTTTTTACACTTCTCTTCACTCAATTCTCTGAGAACACTCGGATACATTTATCCCACCCCCTACCCCTTTAATCAGTAACGTATCCCTACTCTTTGGAGTTTTACGAGTGCTATTATGAAGTAAATCCATATGTTCGTATGTATTCAATGCATTGTAATAGGGAACATGAACTCTATCCTTTAGATCTTTCGTTTAGGATTACAAAATTGTTCATACAGCGTTTCGTTTTCCATTGCAATTTACGTTGCTTTTTATTCCTGTTAATTGGGAAAGAAACTCGATCCTGAAAACAAAAAATCGTTTAGGCTTTCAACAAAACTATTCATGCACTGTTTTGTTTGTGATTAGAACGGTTAAGGGGATAGGGTTTATATTTTGGTCGAGTTTTTAAATTATATATTATTCTTTTGTTAGTTTCTTCCGTAGTCCTCCATCAAACTTTAAAAATCACCCCCCTATGTAAATGTGTAAAAGTTTTGGTAGAAAAATTTACCGGCCGAAGGCCGGTTTCTCCTAATATTACAGTCTCACTATCGCTCACCAGGAAAACATATCGACATCTGAATGGCACGAAAGGTCCTAACATTGACAACGAAATGGTGTGAAAGGCATTAGAATCACCAAACTAATAGGGCGAACGTCTTACAATCTCAAGAAAATATGAGGCTAAACTCTACTCTTTGAATTATTACCATTGCTGCAGTACTATGGAATATTTGTTTTATTTATTTCCTATCCATTACTTATTTTACTTAACATTACCAAGTCAATCATGCCATCTTTCGTTTTGCAATGCAATTGCCAGTAGCATTGTATAGCATTACAATTTCTTTTCGTGTTAATCAGGAAACATGATCTATCCTTTAAATATCTCGCTTTCGATTACTAAATTATTCATACAATGCTTCGCTTCGGGATTACACAATTGTAAATAAAGATATTTTGTTTACGATTAGCTGTCTTTATTCACCTATAAAAAATTAATACTTCAATACACAATAGTGACAAAAACATAAACGCTGATTCAATTGACAAAGGATGATGTGGTGTCAATGAACAAACATTAAAGTACCTATATACTAAAATTACATTATTTCGTTTACAAAAAAGTGCGTAGTGTTATGGACGATGAAATATTACCCCAGCCACTTTCTCTGGCGTTCCATCACCAACACGTCCGAGAAATTACAATATGATCCCACCACCTGAGTATGGATGGTACCTGGCTTAAGGGGAGGTCTCCACTTGAGGGATTGTTTTCTTGACCCCTTTCTCCCTCATGTTTAGCCCCATTGCTTTTGATATTATAAAACGTTTGCCCCATTAGTTTAGCGATTTTAAGAACTTTCACCCAATATTAAGACCTTTCGTGCAATTCAGGTGTCTATATTATTCTGGCGAGCGATAGCGAGCCTGTAATTTAAAGAGGAATCGGCCTTCGGCCGGGACATTTTTCTACCGATAAATGTACAAATTTATCTTGAAAGGGACTCGAGGGGGTGTAATTTTAAGGTTGATGGAGGTCTAGGGAACAAACTAAATACCTCCCCTTAACATATTTCCAAAAGTTGATAATCTATGTACGAGCGTTCAACCAATATTCCTACTAACACATTCGTGGTTGTTGATATATACCGATATATATAGTATATATATATATATATATATATATATATATATATATATATATATATATATATATATATATATAAACCGGAGGCGAATAATGAAGAGAAACACCAGGGCATGATAGAAGAACACGATCATCATGTCTATATTGTCAACATTTCGGAGACACCTGCTCCATCACCAGGCAAATCTAAAATTAACAGATAAATACACTTGTCAGGAAACGCTAGTATCATAGTGAATTACAACAATATCAAAAAGTACCATTTGGTCGGATGGGTAACAACTACACGGTGGATGAGATTCTAAGTTCGGTATAAGATCAGGTTTACTGTGTTTTTCTATCACACGTGTTATAACATTTTGGATTATCTATTATGATTCGTATAATGTGGAAGCTCTAGTTTATGGTGGGTGAAATTATAAGTCCGTTACAAGACCAGGTAGCTCTTGTTTATGGTGAGAGATATTCATAGGTAATGTTAGGTATGGTGTATTAGCTCTAGCTCATGGTGCATGTAATGCTATTTTTTCCCCCTATGCTAAGAGGACAAAAGGCAAACTTGCCTTTATTGACCCCCCACCCCCCACACACTAATTTGAAATGATACCATGACAAATTGGAAGTTTACGGGTCCGATGCTATATACTAAAGAAAAGACGGAAGGAGTTGTGTTACCGGGCGTACGTTGCTTAAATATGTAAGTTGATGTCAAACAGTGGGAGTGGGGGTGTGGGGGCGGCAGCCCCCACCCATAATACTAGGATAGGTTAGGTAAGGTTGTTAGTTTGCTCACATTCAACCTGTCCCAAAGAAGGGTGACCGCTCTCAATCCTCCAACTATCGTCCAATTGCTCTCATCTCTTGTCTTTCTAAAGTTTTTGAAAGTATTCTTGCTTCCAAATTTCTTAAGCATTTCTCTTCTCATAATCTGCTCTCAGATCGCCAGTATGGCTTCCTTAAGGGTTGCTCTACTGGTGATCTTCTTTCATATCTTACTAACTCTTGGTCATCCTCCTTTCGGGACTTGGGTGAGACTTTTTCTATTGCACTAGACATATCGAAAGCTTTCGATAGAGTCTGGCACAAATCTTTAATTTCTAAACTACCCTCCTTCGGTTTCTATCCCTCCATCTATGCCTTTGTCTCTAATTTCCTTTCCGGCCGTTCCATAGCCGCGGTTGTGGACGGCCATTGTTCACTTCCTCACCCTATAAACTCTGGTGTTCCTCAGGGCTCTGTCCTATCCCCTATTCTCTTTCTAATTTTTATAAATGATCTCCTTAACTGTACCTTAATTCCCATCCATTCATACGCGACGACTCAACCTTACACTACTCCATTAGTTTTTCAGAATGCCCCAGCCAGCAATCCCTTAACAACAAACGTAATGAAGCCATAGAACTCTTAAATTCTGATCTAAATACTATCTCCAATTTGGGCAGAGAAAACCTTGTTACCTTTAATGCTTCCAAAATCCAATTTTTCCATCTATCTACCCGTCAGGATCTCCCAGCGGACTATCCCTTATTCTTCAACAATACAAAAATCAACCCTTCATCTTCTCTCAATATTCTTGGTGTCTCTTTTTCTTCTTCTCTCATTTGGAAGGACCATATTACCAGTCTTGCTAAGGCAGCCTCCCAGAAGCTGGGTGTGCTCAACCGCCTTAGGGGGTTCTTTTCCCCAGCACAGCTTCTTGCTCTGTACAGGGGCATAGTGTGTCCTTGTATTGAGTATTGTTCACATGTGTGGGGAGGTTCCTCTCACACCGCTCTCCTAGACAAAGTTGAAAGGAAGGCCTTTCGTATCATTAACTCCCGTCCACTCACCAACTCTCTGCAATCTCTCTCTCTCCGCCGCAATGTTGCATTTCTCTCGCTATTCTATCGCTACTATAATAATCAGTGTTCCTCAGAGCTTTCCCAGTGCATACCACCTCCTTTACGTAGGGCACGTGGTACCCGTCTTGCAGCTCAATCCCACCCCTACTCTGTGCAACTCTCTAACCCAAGAGTGAAATGTTACTCTCAAACTTTCTTCTACTCAACAGCTGAGCTCTGGAACTCTCTCCCAGAATCAGTCTTTCCCTCTTCCTATGACTTAAATTGCTTCAAACTCCGTGTGTCCAGGCATTTTGGCTCGATCGTCCCTTGATTTTGGCCCTGTCACTCTTTCAACTATGGGGGAGGCACTCGCTATAGGCAATTCTGCCTTTTGCCTCCCTCAATCACATAGAAAAAAAAAAAAAAAAAAGTTAGGCTAATGTCCCTTCAAAGAGGTATAGTAAACACTAGGATATACCCGGTCAGAGGTAGGTGATACACCCAATAACACAACTCTTACCGAAAAGACATAAAACTAAGTCATTTTTTATTGGAAAGACAACAACCACGGGTTTTATTCCTTTGACTGTACCTCGTGTATCGTACCGCTGATATGTGAAACCCAAAAATTCCGAATGGGAGGGGGAAAAAATATCGCGCGAGGGAATTCTTCAACTTGGGAGCAACACCTGAGAAGCCGATTTGCATTTCGCCAAACTTTCCAGTCGCTTTGCTCTGAAATATTCGCCAAGTATTATCTCAGCATTTTCCAATATCAGGGCTCACAAGTCGCTAGGTACTGACTCAGAGGAAGAGGAGGAGGAATACAAAGGAATACAAAGGAGAACAAACTGCAACAGACCTATTGGTCCTTACGGTGCAGTTTGGATATCTAAAACTACTAATCTATTGACTACGAGGTAGAGAAAAAAATAGCAAAGAAGGAGGAGGAGGAGGAGGAGGAGGAAAAGGGAGGCAGGATGAAGATGAGGAGGAAAAGGGAGAAGAGGAGTAGGAATGAGAGGAGGAGTAAGAGGAAGAGTAGTAGTAGGAGGTGGAGGAGGAGTAGGACAAGGGAGGTAGGAGTAGGCATGAGAGGGGGGAGGGAAAACAGTAGGAATGAGAGGAGGGAGAGGGGAGAGAGATAGAGTAGGATGGGGCAGAGAGAAGAAGGTGGGGGTGTAGGAAGAAGTAGAGGAGAGATGCTAAAGAGAGGAGGATATGGGATGTGAAGAGATGGAGAAGAGAGGTCAGAATGGAGATAAAAGAAAGAGGAGAAATATCGAAGAGAAGCGTGTATGGCAGAAGAAAAGGTAGAAAGTAAGAATATCGATGAGGATGACGAACAGGAAACGGAATAGGAGGAGAGACGAAAGGGAGGAGGAAGAGGATCGAAGCATTAAGTTTAGTGTGCAATTGAACACATAACATTTATTGTACAGTACAGAACTTGAAATAAAGTTCTTGACAATCGGGAAAGATCTGATGATACCAATATACATACCATATGTATATTTTCGCGGTTTCACTCGTCTATTCATAAGCATTCTCCATTTATTCCTGTCTATTACCACTTCCCTAGCCTGATCTATAGTCATAATTCTATCTTTCAAAGCTTCTCCTACACAGTCTCTCCATCTCAATGAGGGTCTTCCTACCCCTCTATCTCCCCTTGTATCCGATTCACATATTCTCTCTGTAATCCTTACATCTTCCATTCGTTCAACATGACCATACCAGCTCAGCACCCTTCTGTCCACTCTGGCCGACAAATGTTCCAGCTGCCCCACTCTCTTACGTATCTCTTCATTCCTCAATCTGTCTCTACGAGTCACTACACACAAACTCCTCAAGCAGTTCATCTCCATCACATCCAGCTTTCTTCTCTCCTTTGCCTTCAGTGACCATGTCTCAGACGCATGAATCACTGTTGTCACAACAATCGCTTGATACATTACACTTTAACCCTTTATTGGCGGCGTGCAACTTATGTCGTTTGAAATAAATTTGGACTAAGTGGCGGTTCACAACTTATGTCGTGTGCCATTTTCAGCACGTAATGTTGCAGAGAGAGAGAGAGCTGAGCGGTGTGAGGAGTGTAGTAAGGCTATGACCGCCGCACACCACCGCAGTGGGCCAACTGAAGTGAAAACCACCCTTCCATCCCCCCTCACACTCGCTACACAGGAAATTATGTAGGGAAAGTACCGAATTACATGATTTTTGCACTCGTGTTGCGCGATCGTTGCAAGAAAACCAGTGGTCGTAGAAGGATGGTTGGGGTGTCATTGGAAAGCTCTGTTTATGCCCTTTCAGGGATAGATACTTGTTTTATGCTCTGGGTCTTATTTAGGCATGACAATGATCACGTAAACAACCCTATTTAGGGTAAAAACACCCCGCTGGGTGGTACATATAAATTACCGCCTAGGCCACTCGTAAGGTGTTAAACTTTTATTCCGAGATTTCTCACCTTCCACATACTTCCCATTGCTCTGAAAACTTTCCTTCCTTCACTTACTCTCTGTTTTACCTCCATTTCCATTACCCCGTTCCTGCTTATTGTTCCTACTAGATATTTAAAACCCTCTACTTGTTTCAATATTTTCCCATCCAGCCTTTCATCTAGATTCACCCTATGATCACCCCTATTACACACCATCACTTTACTTTTATTGACGTTCACCTTCAGCTTCCTCCTCCCACAAACCACACCAAACTTTTTGACTACCCGCTGCAGTTTCTCTTCAGAATCCGGCACCAACGCTGTGTCATCAGCGAACAGCAACTGATTCAACTCCCAATCTGTACCATTCTTTCCTACTAAACCCAATCCTCTACCTATAGTTCTTATTTTTACCTCCCTCACCACACCATCCATAAACATATTAAACAGACACGGTTACATTACACACCCTTGACGCAGATCTACATTCACCTCAAATCATTCACTCAACTCATTTCCTACTCTAACACACGCTCTGCTCTCTTCATAAAAACTCTTAACTGCTCTTAACAAATTTCCTCCAATTTCATAAATCCTTAGTACCTTACACATTGCTTGTCGATCCACACGATCATACGCTTTTTCTAAATCCATAAAAGCCTAATATATCTCCTTAGGCTTCTCTAAATACCTCTCGCATAACTGTCTTACTGCAAAAATCTGATCCACACACTCTCTTCCCCTCCTAAAACCACACTGCTCTTCTCCTATTGCAACTTCCGTACCCGTACACAAGGGTCCACAAATTGGTAACGCACTACCAGCGAATAATTATGAGAAACTTAACAAACACCACAATCGACATCTCCAATTTGGCCCTCGATAGATTTCTCATTAGAATATATTATTATATGGAAACCAACTCATGAATGTGATGAGCAGTGTGTGTAGTTTTCGTGCTTTGTACTGATGCCGATGAGAAAGCCACTCAACGGGTGTGTTGAGTATGATTTTCCTCTGCAGGCTGTTCGAAGGGGCAGCTCTCAACCCCGAAAGGATCCATATAGCTGACTATAATCTAACATTGCCCAGAATAAAATATATATAATCCACCAACCGTCTGCAAAGTGGTCCTGGCTATTATGAATGCCTTTCGGTTTACAAGAAGTTTCCTCTGGCACAATATATTAACTTCCTGCAGCATTCCCTGGAAGCCTCTAACTTTTCACATTTCCTGCATGAGTATCCCGACCGCCGCCAGAAAGGTTTTTATAGTATTTTATATATACCGGTATATATATATATATATTTAAATATGTAAACATAACGTCGGTGGATATATTATTCCCTTCCCAAGAACATTCATTACAGATTAATCAAGATATTACTCTCAAAGATATGAGAATATCAGCTTCATCTGCATAAGATAAAACCAATGATTCGGGAAGCCAATACATTAGCTAATAATCACGGTATATATTCTCATTACTCCTAGTAAAGCAGGTATCACACAAGAGCTTTTATAGTCAACATTCAATGATCAAAACATTTCTGGCAACATTTCTGGGATATTTTGCACTGGTATCGGAAACTAGACTGATGGTAGATGAATTTAGGTGACCGAGATATTATAGATGTTGACCTCGTAAGCTGCCAAACCAGTGTTGAGGATAAATGTTGAGGGAAAAAGTGCTCGTGTGATACCGGCTTCAGTTGGATACACGAGTCGATGGATACAGCTCATTACAATTTGTTTTTACCAACTCTCCAAACACAGCTCTTTCATGCCTTTGGAGTTGGAGCCTGGTGGGCCACGAAATAATTAAGGGGAGATAGGTATTTTTTTCTGGTCTCCCTTCTTCCTCATGTTTATCCCTAATAGTTTTCAGATTTTATGACGTTCGGTCCATTAATTTGGCGATTGTACACCTTTCGCCTCATTTTGTTGTCAATTTCTAGACCTTTCGTGCCATTTAGGTGTCGATTTTTTTCTGGCGAGCGATAGCGAGCCTGTATTATTAAGAGGAACCGGCCTTAGGCTGGGCCATTTTTCTAGCGAAAAAATGTGCAACATAATCCTAAGGGGGTTCTATTTTTTTTTTTTTTTTTTTAGCTTGATGGAGGTCTAGCTATGAAACTAAAGAAATATATGAATACATAAATAGACTGAACAAATAACCAGTGCCCCCTTAACAAGTGACGCTGGTGGAATGGCGTCCGTCACCACTACAGTAACCGTTTCCTATAGATGGCACGCAATGCTATCTCTCTCTGACGCCAGACTCCCTCACACAGAATGGCGTCCGTCACCACTACAGTAACCGTTTCCTATAGATGGCACGCAATGCTATCTCTCTCTGACGCCAGACTCCCTCACACAGAATGGCGTCCGTCACCACTACAGTAACCGTTTCCTATAGATGGCACGCAATGCTATCTCTCTCTGACGCCAGACTTCCCTCACACAGAATGGCGTCCGTCACCACTACAGTAACCGTTTCCTATAGATGGCACGCAATGCTATCTCTCTCTGACGCCAGACTCCCTCACACAGAATGGCGTCCGTCACCACTACAGTAACCGTTTCCTATAGATGGCACGCAATGCTATCTCTCTCTGACGCCAGACTCCCTCACGCTGGAATGGCGTCCGTCACCACTACAGTAACCGTTTCCTATAGATGGCACGCAATGCTATCTCTCTCTGACGCCAGACTCCCTCACACAGAATGGCGTCCGTCACCACTACAGTAACCGTTTCCTATAGATGGCACGCAATGCTATCTATCTCTGACGCCAGACTCCCTCACACAGAATGGCGTCCGTCACCACTACAGTAACCGTTTCCTATAGATGGCACGCAATGCTATCTCTCTCTGACGCCAGACTCCCTCACACAGAATGGCGTCCGTCACCACTACAGTAACCGTTTCCTATAGATGGCACGCAATGCTATCTCTCTCTGACGCCAGACTCCCTCACACAGAATGGCGTCCGTCACCACTACAGTAACCGTTTCCTATAGATGGCACGCAATGCTATCTCTCTCTGACGCCAGACTCCCTCACACAGAATGGCGTCCGTCACCACTACAGTAACCGCTTCCTATAGATGGCACGCAATGCTATCTCTCTCTGACGCCAGACTCCCTCACGCTGGAATGGCGTCCGTCACCACTACAGTAACCGTTTCCTATAGATGGCACGCAATGCTATCTCTGACGCCAGACTCCCTCACACAGAATGGCGTCCGTCACCACTACAGTAACTGTTTCCTATAGATGGCACGCAATGCTATCTATCTCTGACGCCAGACTCCCTCACACAGAATGGCGTCCGTCACCACTACAGTAACTGTTTCCTATAGATGGCACGCAATGCTATCTCTCTCTGACGCCAGACTCCCTCACACAGAATGGCGTCCGTCACCACTACAGTAACTGTTTCCTATAGATGGCACGCAATGCTATCTCTCTCTGACGCCAGACTCCCTCACACAGAATGGCGTCCGTCACCACTACAGTAACTGTTTCCTATAGATGGCACGCAATGCTATCTCTCTCTGACGCCAGACTCCCTCACACAGAATGGCGTCCGTCACCACTACAGTAACTGTTTCCTATAGATGGCACGCAATGCTATCTCTCTCTGACGCCAGACTCCCTCACACAGAATGGCGTCCGTCACCACTACAGTAACTGTTTCCTATAGATGGCACGCAATGCTATCTCTCTCTGACGCCAGACTCCCTCACACAGAATGGCGTCCGTCACCACTACAGTAACTGTTTCCTATAGATGGCACGCAATGCTATCTCTCTCTGACGCCAGACTCCCTCCCTCACACAGAATGGCGTCCGTCACCACTACAGTAACCGTTTCCTATAGATGGCACGCAATGCTATCTCTCTCTGACGCCAGACTCCCTCACACAGAATGGCGTCCGTCACCACTACAGTAACTGTTTCCTATAGATGGCACGCAATGCTATCTCTCTCTGACGCCAGACTCCCTCACACAGAATGGCGTCCGTCACCACTACAGTAACTGTTTCCTATAGATGGCAACGCAATGCTATCTCTCTCTGACGCCAGACTCCCTCACACAGAATGGCGTCCGTCACCACTACAGTAACTGTTTCCTATAGATGGCACGCAATGCTATCTCTCTCTGACGCCAGACTCCCTCACACAGAATGGCGTCCGTCACCACTACAGTAACTGTTTCCTATAGATGGCACACAATGCTATCTCTCTCTGACGCCAGACTCCCTCACACAGAATGGCGTCCGTCACCACTACAGTAACTGTTTCCTATAGATGGCACGCAATGCTATCTCTCTCTCTGACGCCAAGACTCCCTCACACAGAATGGCGTCCGTCACCACTACAGTAACTGTTTTCCTATAGATGGCACGCAATGCTATCTCTCTCTGACGCCAGACTCCCTCACACAGAATGGCGTCCGTCACCACTACAGTAACTGTTTCCTATAGATGGCACGCAATGCTATCTCTCTCTGACGCCAGACTCCCTCACACAGAATGGCGTCCGTCACCACTACAGTAACGGTTTCCTATAGATGGCACGCAATGCTATCTCTCTCTGACGCCAGACTCCCTCACACAGAATGGCGTCCGTCACCACTACAGTAACTGTTTCCTATAGATGGCACGCAATGCTATCTCTCTCTCTGACGCCAGACTCCCTCACACAGAATGGCGTCCGTCACCACTACAGTAACCGTTTCCTATAGATGGCACGCAATGCTATCTCTCTCTGACGCCAGACTCCCTCACACAGAATGGCGTCCGTCACCACTACAGTAACCGTTTCCTATAGATGGCACGCAATGCTATCTCTCTCTGACGCCAGACTCCCTCACACAGAATGGCGTCCGTCACCACTACAGTAACCGTTTCCTATAGATGGCACGCAATGCTATCTCTCTCTGACGCCAGACTCCCTCACACAGAATGGCGTCCGTCACCACTACAGTAACCGTTTCCTATAGATGGCACGCAATGCTATCTCTCTCTGACGCCAGACTCCCTCACACAGAATGGCGTCCGTCACCACTACAGTAACCGTTTCCTATAGATGGCACGCAATGCTATCTCTCTCTGACGCCAGACTCCCTCACACAGAATGGCGTCCGTCACCACTACAGTAACCGTTTCCTATAGATGGCACGCAATGCTATCTCTCTCTGACGCCAGACTCCCTCACACAGAATGGCGTCCGTCACCACTACAGTAACCGTTTCCTATAGATGGCACGCAATGCTATCTCTCTCTGACGCCAGACTCCCTCACACAGAATGGCGTCCGTCACCACTACAGTAACCGTTTCCTATAGATGGCACGCAATGCTATCTCTCTCTGACGCCAGACTCCCTCACACAGAATGGCGTCCGTCACCACTACAGTAACCGTTTCCTATAGATGGCACGCAATGCTATCTCTCTCTGACGCCAGACTCCCTCACACAGAATGGCGTCCGTCACCACTACAGTAACCGTTTCCTATAGATGGCACGCAATGCTATCTCTCTCTGACGCCAGACTCCCTCACACAGAATGGCGTCCGTCACCACTACAGTAACCGTTTCCTATAGATGGCACGCAATGCTATCTCTCTCTGACGCCAGACTCCCTCACACAGAATGGCGTCCGTCACCACTACAGTAACCGTTTCCTATAGATGGCACGCAATGCTATCTCTCTCTGACGCCAGACTCTCTCACACAGAATCCTCACAAACAATGATATAGCTGTTAAGGGGGAGCCCACCACGCTTTTTTGTTTTCTCTTTCTCTCTCTCTCTCTCTTTGACTTTTATCCATTCGGCCCCATTCAGCCTACTGTTTTAAGACGTTTACCCCCGTCTAGGTATTTTTGTTTTGGCAGCAAGCTAAATTTGTACATTTTTCGATAGAAAAATTTCTCCGGCGAAGCCGGATTTCTCTATACAATACTGGCTCGCTATCGCTCGCCAGGAAGAAATCGACACTCACATAAAAAAAAAAAAAAAAAATCTTAAACAGTTGACTGAATGGGGCCGAATGGATACAAGCCAGGGAAAGAGAGAAAAGGAGAGAAAATTAAAAAAGCCGGTGACCCCTCTTAATGCGTATGAAATTTGATCTCAACATAGTTAGATATACTTGAATGCATCATATAGCCTTATATGTTACACAATTGATTTGAATCAGTAGTGTATTGTATCATTGAGACCACCCACTCATGTTCGGGGTGGATGGAATCCGTCAGCCGTGGTCGGCAACCCCTCTTGGGTAGACAACCTTATAAAATCCAGGTAAATGGGACTTAGCTAAACCGTCTAGGGGATTAAACCTTATACAAATCATTACTGCTCACCTAAGGGTGAAGCAGGTTGGTGGTTGGATTAGCCGCCCACCATTGTTGTACAATAGTGCTATACAGATAAATAGAGGGCCTCGGAGACGTTGAGTGGTCAATCCTTTATTTCTTTGAATATACTGGCACGGGTTGTCCTTCTCACGGGGAACATATCCGCTTTGGAGCGTTTTATGCATGGCCACCCTCATACAGGGGAGTAATTTTCCGGCAATAGATAAACAAGGACCTTGCAGCACATTCAAGGAATCGATATTTTCACTTCCAGCTATTAAGACTGTTATGCCCTGATTTTATGCAGGATTAACAATTCGCATATCCAAAACAATTACAGAATGGACATAGATTCCTTGGAGAGAGTAAAGCGAAGAATGACAAAAATGATTCATAATATTAGAAATCTACCATATGAAGAAATGTTGAAAAAAGTAGGCTTACATTCTTTAGAAAGACGAGTTAGAGGGATGTGATAGAAGTGTTCAAGTGGGTTAGTGGGATTAATAAAGGGGACATGAAAAATGTACTGAAGCTCAGTGATAGCGAAAGAACTCTAACAAATGGTTTCAAATTTGATAAATTTCGTTTCAGAAAAGATATAGGCAAATACTGGTTTGGTAACAGAGTTGTAGACATGTGGAATAGACTACCGAGTGATATGGTAGGATCAAGAACGATAAGGAGCTTTAAGATAAAATTAGATAGGCATATGGACGAGATGGGTTGGGTATGAAGGGGAATCTGCCTGGTGTGGGCCAATCAGCGCCCTGCAGACCCCCGTAATCTTGTGTTGATTTCTGACTTTTGATGAGGTCAGTCCTCAAGGTATTGGTGAGTTGGGTCTATGATTAGGCCTTTTAGGTTGGATGTGACAGGGATCTGCCTTGTGTGGACCGATCGGCTTTCTGGAGACTCCCATTTTCTTATGTTCTAATGACGATGTCTTAACTCCCCCTTGATCATCTTATCCTAAATTCTGGCATCGTAATTCTACCGTCATTAATAAAGTTAAGGAAACCCTAAGTGGGTATCATAACTTATGATACCTATGACGGCGTGGGTAAGGAAAAGGGTGAATATAAACAATATACAGTATAGTTCTCCTCCTCGCATGGTGTTTATATTCATTGTCTATTTTTCAAAGCATAATTTCATCAAGGAAAAGGGTATAAATTCACCTCGTTGAACCTTACAATGTCTTTGAATATCCACCCCAGATTGCTAGATACTATGCCAAATAATCATATCTAATTCGAAGGTAGTAGATTTGAACCACTCCTGTTTCGGCGCACTAGTTTTCGCGATTTTACGACGTTTTGTCCCATTAAATTAGCAACTGTAAGACGCTTCACCCCATTCATATGTCGATTGTTTTCTGGGAGAGTGATAGCAAGTTTGCAATATGGAGAACTCTAGCCTTTGTCAAAGACATATTTCTACCAATGTGTGTTTAATATGTTTAATATGTGGAAAGGGAGTGGGCGTTAACTCAATTCAATGTAGCATCTGTCGATGTTGGGTACACTGTGGGAGTAAGTGTTGTAGTAGAATAAAGGGGCCCCTGCCGAAGGGTAAGTCAGAAATAAAGAAATTTGAGTGCGTAGTGTGCAAAGGCGAGCTTGTGTTAAGTGATGATCCTGTGGCTGTGAATTTTGGAAATGAGTCTTTGGAGCTGGTGAACAAGTTTTGTTACCTAGGAGATACCATCTCTGCCGGTGGTGGGGCCGAGGCTGCCACTGTTGCTAGAATTAGGTGTGGCTGGGGGAAGTTCAGAGAATTGATGCCTCAGAAACATGGGCCGTTAAAGTAGAGGATGTCAACAGAATGGAGCGTAATGAGATGAGAATGGTGAGATGGATGTGTGGGGCCAGGCTACAGGATAGAATATCAAATGTTGAGCTGAGGAGACGTATAGGTATAAAGAGTATTAGCGAGGTGATGCGTAATAGTAGACTGGGATGGTATGGACATGTGGAGAGAATGGATGAACAAAATTGGGTGAAAAAATGCAGGTCTGTGATTGTGGAGGAAGCTGAACCAAGGGGTGGACTGAGGAAGACCTGGGATCGGACTATACGCGCCGATCTCAAATCCAAGAACTTGACAAGTGAAGCAGCCCTTAACAGGGTTGCCTGGAACGCCGCCATTAGGACAAGAGACTGAAACTGCACTTATGTGTGGAACACTCAGTCTTAAAATTGTATGTATGTATGTTTGTACTGAAGGAGAGTCTTGGAAGTATTTTCAGGTTGAAAGGGGTTTGAGTCGGTATTTTGTTAGCTAGTCGGCAAACTAATAGTAAATTGTTCGAAAATATTAATCAATGTCCTCAAATTCAAGACACAAAACCCTTATTATAAACTCATAAAAGTGAGGTGGACCAGTGTTAACTGTTCAGCTCTGACAGGTACTGCCTAAGTTGAATAAAATCCTCAGAAATATGATTCAATGAATGAAAAGTTAGAGGCAACCTATTTAAAGGGTTACCATTAGCTCATCCGACGTGTGCGGGTTCAGTATGTTTTTTTTTTTTTTTTTTTTTTTTTTTTCCATTATTATTGATTGTCTAATGGTAACCAGAATAGGAGGAATATTACGTCATTGTGATGAATGGGTAAAACATAATCCGAGGGTTTGTTTATTTATTTATCATCTGTAGTAGAGTTGTATCAAATCAGAAACACATGATAGATGAAGAGCCGATCATTTATCTTGTATTCATCTCTCGGTACAATTCTCAACAATCTGAACAAACATTGTAGCTGATTGCCTTGTGATTTCGGAGGGAATGCAAAATCAATATGATCTAAGGAGGCAATCCAGTTATATCATTGTGATTATTTGACCGAATAGTAAATAACTGAAACATATATATAATATAATCATATACTGTATATATATAAAGTAAAGCGTGGCAAAATATGTATAATACTGACTGAGAAATGCCTGGCCATAGTAACAAGGAGAAGTAATGCAAACACTCTTATCTATATACTAAGGGCCAATCTTCAATTTTTTTTTTTTTTTTTTTTTTTGTGGTGGTGGTGGTGGTGGTGGGGGGGGGGGGGTAGCCGACTCAAGACAGAGCAAGAATAAGGACAACACAAAACACAACAGAAAACAATGAACACACAAAAACAAAATACAAATTCACACACATCTCCTATTATCTATATTATCTACGCTAGTCCTCCATCGTCTCCAGCAAGAACCATCGTTTTCTCTCCCTCTAGGTTTCCCACTCTCCTACCCCCTCTCGCCAACATCCTATAGAGATGTTCACGAGAGCTTGGTTTATCATTTGTTTTGGGTGGCAGATGGATGGCATGTTCGTCATGTATATACAGTTTGCCACACATATTCTATTTCGTTGGGGTCATGATTTGGCAGCCCTTCATCCACTTCCCCAACCCCCCTCCCTCCCTCCACCTTATATTGGTAGGAGGTGGAGTGAGGGAGGGGTATGTGCAGCAAACTGAACATGGGTATATTATGTGCTCAGTGTAACATTGATCCACATCATAAGTGTGTTCCTAGTAATCATCCCAAAACTCTTGAACATTAACCTCTATTACTCACAAAACTCTTGAACATTAACCTCTATTACTCACAAATCAAGCTTAAAATATTTCTACCATTAGAGAAGAAGCAGCCAGGGAAAAGGTGTGAACATTTACAGCCCATTTGTTCCAGCCCTTTTTGAGTTATTGAGGTTAGGGTTCACGATTTCTGGCCTACATCTTTGGAACATCACTGGTTTGTCGACATTTAGTCCTTATTATTTAATAAGGGGAGATCCGTTTTTCCGGTCCCCCTTTATCAGCATTTTAAGCCTCATTAGTTTTCAGATTTGAAGACATTCGCCCCCATTAATTTGTCGATTTTAAAACCTGCCGCCCTTTTTATATATCAATATCAAAACATTTCGTGCCATTTAGGTGTCGATATTTTCCTGGCGAGCGATAGCGAGCCTGTAATTTTAAGAGAAACAGGTCTTCGGCCGGGACATTATGTTATCGAAATATGTACAAATATATCTAGGGCGTGCTTTAAGCTTGATGAAGGTATAGCGAGGAAACTAAAAGATCAATTAACATATAAATAAATAGACCCAACAATAACCACTACCCTCTTAAGGGGAGATATCCACTTGAGGGACTTTTTTCTGGACCCCTTTCTCTCTCATGTCTAGCCCCATTGCTTTTGAGATTTTAAGATGTTTGCCCCATTAGTTTGGCGATTTTAAGAAGTCTCACCCCATTTATGTCACTTTTAAGACCTTTCGTCCCATTTAGGTGTCGATTTTTTCCTGGCGAGCGATAGCGAGCCTGTAATTTAAGAGGAACCGGCCTTCGGCCGGGAAATTTTTCTACCGAAAAAATGTACAAATTTATCTTGAAAAGGGGTCAAGGGGGTGTAATTTCAAGCTTGATGGAAGTCTAGGAAACACATTAAAAACCTCCCCTTAAGATAAGGGATGTGTTATATGCGGCACCAGATAAGGGAAGTGTTATATGCGGCACCAGATAAGGGAAGTGTTATATGCGGCACCAGATAAGGGAAGTGTTATATGCGGCACCAGATAAGGGAAGTGTTATATGCGACACCAGATAAGGGAAGTGTTATATGCGGCACCAGATAAGGGAAGTGTTATATGCGGCACCAGATAAGGGAAGTGTTATATGCGGCACCAGATAAGGGAAGTGTTATATGCGACACCAGATAAGGGAAGTGTTATATGCGGCACCAGATAAGGGAAGTGTTATATGCGGCACCAGATAAGGGAAGTGTTATATGCGGCACCAGATAAGGGAAGTGTTATATGCGGCACCAGATAAGGGAAGTGTTATATGCGGCACCAGATAAGGGAAGTGTTATATGCGGCACCAGATAAGGGACGTGTTTATATGCGGCACCAGATAAGGGAAGTGTTTATATGCGGCACCAGATAAGGGAAGTGTTATATGCGGCACCAGATAAGGGAAGTGTTATATGCGGCACCAGATAAACGTCTGGTGAATACTAATGGTTGTACTTAAACGGGGGGGGGGGGGGGGGGGGGGGGGTCACATGTGTCCATGTGTCCAGATGGACATTTTTCCATCGAAAAATGTACAAATTTAGCTTGCTGTCAAAATAAAAAATATATATATATGCTGGCTCGCCAGGAAAATATTGACACCTGGATGGGGGTAAACTTCTTAAAACAATAAGCTGAATGGGGCCGAATGGATACAAGCCAAAGAGAGAGGGAGAGAAAGATAAAAAAGCGAGGTGGGCTCCCTTAATAAATAATTAATCTGGATATATCTCGAAGTCAATCCAGATGTATTTCAATCTTAACTAATTATAATAAATGATCAGACTTGCTTAAAGTTGGTTATATCTTTAAACAAATTTTCAATTAGCCTAACCGCCCTTCCTGTACCGGCGACGTCTTTTCAGTATTCAACTAGGCATATTTAGAGGATTTTGTGCAGTTTAAGGAGGGATGGTTCACTTTTTTGGACTATTTTGCCATGTATTAATTATTTTTTTAATTTCCTCCCTAGACCTCCATCAAATTTAAAAAAAAAACATCCATTAGATCCCCCTTCTAGATTAATTTGTACATTTTTCGGTAGAAAATGTCTTGGCCGAAGGCCGGTTCTTCCAACATTACAGGCTCACTATCGTTCGCCAGGGAACAACAATCGCCACCTAAATTGCACGAAAGGTCTAAATATTGACAAAGAAATGGGGCGAAAGGTCTTAAAATCGACTAACTAATGGGGCAAACATCTTAACATCTGAAAACTAACGGGGCTAAACAAGAGGGAGAAAGAAGATCGGCACCGGTACAGAAGGGGTTAAAGCTAAGGTACAGTCGGCCTAATAAGTGATGACGCGGCACCAAGTATACTGTATATCGATCAATAATTGGTAACAAGACTATCTAAGCATCAATTCATCGTTCCGAGTGAGACATACAAACATGTTCCTATCTTTACACACACTATTCAACATCTGACAGACATTAATACAGCACACATCGAGCAAAACGTAATGATAAGACTTATATAATTGGCCAATTGTACAGTGCATGTTTTCGAGAAGACAGATTAGTTCAGCTAAAGTAAAAGTCCGTCAACATTTTGTATGAAACTAATCAAACTATGTCATCCAAAAGGTACCTCATTATTAGTATTCTCTCTCTCTCTCTCTCTCTCGCTCCCTCTCTCTCTCGCTCTCGCTCTCTCTCTCTCTCTCTCTCTCTCTCTCTCTCTCTCTCTCTCTCTCTCTCCTCTCTCTCTCTCTCTCTCTCTCTCTCTCGCTCCCTCTCTCTCTCTCTCTCTCTCTCTCTCTCTCTCTCTCTCTCTCTCTCTCTCTCTCTCTCTCTTTCTTTGAAGTCTGGACAAATATTATGATCGTCAACTCACTAGCAATGCGGCTGGTCAAAGCATACATTTGTTTTTTTGTTAACCCCTTCAGCACGATGGCGTCATTACCATCATATTCTGGTTACCGTTAGATGATTTATTTAAAGCTTATAATCTACTCGCACTGTTACCTGTTCAAAGCAGCATAATCAACCAAAACTACTACGTATCACTTCAGATGCAACACAAATTTTTCTCTAGATATCGTAAACAATAACCTCTATAACTCAAAACTGGCTAGAGCTAATGGGCTGTATATATCCACACCTATTCCCTGTCTGACCCTTCCCAAATGGTAGAATACTAGATCGATTACTTTAGTTGTTTGTGATTTATAGAGGTTAATGTTCGCGAGTTTTGGCACACTTACTTGGAATAGGGTATAGTTTGTAATATTTCATTCCCAATACTGTTTATCGTCGACCCAAGTACCGGGCTATAAAGAGACATAGCCGTCATATCCACGGTCATGTAGTTACACATACGATCAACAATATGCGGCCTTTCTCCACCCTCATCACCACCACTAGACACTCTCTCTCTCTCTCCACCATCACCACCACCAGGCACTCTCTCCACCATCATCACCACCAGGCACTCTCTCTCCACCATCATCACCACCACCATCACCAGACACTCGCTCCACCATCATCACCACCACCAGGCTCTCTCCACCTTCATCATCACTACGAGGCTCTCTCTATCCACCATCATCACCACCAGGCACTCTCTCTACCATCATCATCACCACCAGGCTCTCTCTCTCCACCATCATCACCACCACGAGGCTCTCTGTCCACCATCATCACCACCACCAGGCTCTCTCTCTCCACCATCACCACCACGAGGCTCTCTCTCTCTCAACCATCATCACCACCACGAGGCTCTCTCTCAACCATCACCACCACCAGGCACTATCTCCACCATTAGGCTCTCTCTCTCCACCATCAGGAACTCTCTCCACCATCATCACCACCACCAGGCTCTCTCTCTCCACCATCATCACCACCACCAGGCTCTCTCTCTCCACCATCAACACCACCAAACACACACTCTCCACCATCACCACAACCAGGCACTCTCTCCACCATCATCACCAACTTCCTCCCCCCCCAATCACCCCTATCCAACCTCATTCTCCCACAACCACCCCTATCCAACCTCCTCTCCCCGAAACCACCCCTATCCATCCTCCTCTCCCCACAACCACCCCTATCCATCCTCCTCTCCCCACAACCACCCGTATCCAACCTCCTCTCCCCACAACCCCCCCCTATCCAACCTCCTCTCCCCACAACCCCCCCTATCCAACCTCCTCTCCCCACAACCCCCCTATCCAACCTCCTCTCCCCCACAACCCCCCCCATCCAACCTCCTCTCCCCCACAACCACCCCTATCCAACCTCCTCTCCCCACAACCACCCCTATCCCACCTCCTCTCCCCACAACCACCCTATCCAACCTCCTCTCCCCACAACCACCCCTATCCAACCTCCTCTCCCCACAACCACCCCTATCCAACCTCCTCTCCCCACAACCACCCTTATCCAACCTCCTCTCCCCACAACCACCCCTATCCAACCTCCTCTCCCCACAACCACCCCTATCCAACCTCCTCTCCCCACAACCACCCCTATCCAACCTCCTCTCCCCACAACCACCCTATCCAACCTCCTCTCCTCACAACCACCCCTATCCAACCTCCTCTCCCCACAACCACCCCTATCCAACCTCCTCTCCCCACAACCACCCTATCCAACCTCCTCTCCCCACAACCACCCCTATCCAACCTCCCTCGTCCTGAGATCAGACTCCCTTGAGATTAATGACCAACTCACAGGAGGGAATTGGTCTAACCGTCGGGTCCGCTCTGTCCGCAGGAGAGAGAGAGAGAGAGAGAGAGAGAGAGAGAGAAAGTGAGTGAGTGAGTGAGTGAGTGAGTGAGTGATATTGTGTTATTGTGTTACATAGAGTGCACAGACCTAGCAACACTTACAAGGCAGTTTGGTCCTGAATCTAAACCAGTGTCGCCCACCACTGTTACCACGGATGACTGGTAGGACATGACAAATAATTGGAAATATTATAGGCATCCGCCAAGAGAATATAATATCTCTAGTGGGAAATTTGTAGAAAAGATTGTCACTGAAAATACTTAAATACTTGGCATATTATCAATTATGTCCGTAATATCCTAGACAGTTCGATGGATTTTCACCAAATTTCTCACGTCGATTCGGTTGGTCAATCAGACGTGCAGTCATTGTTTTACTTAAATTACTCAGGTCAAGGTAAACATATGCTAGTTACTGACCCCCCCCCCCCCTAGTCCTCTCCCCTCACCTTTACGAAGTTTAGTAATATCATCATAAAGAGAGAGAGAGAGTGAGATAGAGCCAGCGAGAGAGAGCCCAAGTCTGTCTATTCCGTCCCGTCCCGTCCCGTCCCGTCCCGTCCCGTCGTGGTGGTGATGGTGTTGTTGATGTCCGCCAGCTGTGTTGTGTTGCCTGGATGAGGATGGATCACCAGCAGAATTGTGAACATTTGTGGCAAGTGGTGGTTACATGGAGAGAGAGAGAGAGCGCGCGCGAACTGTATGAGTTTCACAGGGAGGGAATTAATTGACTTGTTCTGGGAGAGAGGGATTTATTGTGGTGATAATGGTGGTGGAGGTGGAAGGAAAGTCCATGGTGGAGATGGGGTTGAAGGAGGGTGCATGAGTCTGTTATTCGTGGTGGTGGTGGTGGTGGGGTTGAGGGTGGGTGCATGGTGGTGGAGGTAGTGGGAGGTTGCATGATTCGATTGTTGGTGGTGATAATAGTGATGGTGGTGGAGGTTAGTGGAAGGAAAGAGCATGGTGGTTGTGATTATGATGATGGGGGTTGATTGAATGATTATATTGATGGAGAGGTTAAAGATGGTAATTGGGGTTTGTATAGTGGTGAAGATGGTGTTTGGAGGAGGCTGTAAGGTGGTGATGGTGGAGGGTGATTATTTTGTATTGATTGTGATGGTGAAGGTGGTGGGAGAGGGCATGGTGGTGGGAGAGGTGAAGTGATGGTGATTGTGGGGGAGAGGAGGTTGGATGGGGTGGTTGTGGGGAGAGGAAGTTGGATAGGGGTGGTTGTGGGGGAGAGGAGGTTGGATAGGGGTGGTTGTGGGGAGAGGAGGTTGGATAGGGATGGTTGTGGGCAGAGGAGATTGGATAGGGGTGGTTGTGGGGGAGAGGAGGTTGGAGGGGGGTGGTTGTGGGGAGAGGAGGTTGGATAGGGGTGGTTGTGGGGGAAGGAGGTTGGATAGGGGTGGTTGTGGGGAGAGGAGGTTGGATAGGTGTGGTTGTGGGGGAGGAGGTTGGATAGGGGTGGTTGTGGGGGGGAGGAGGTTGGATAGGGGTGGTTGTGGGGAGAGGAGGTTGGAGAGGGGTGGTTGTGGGGGAGGAGGTTGGATTGGGTGATTGTGGGGGAGGAGGATGGAAAGGGTGGTTGTGGGGGGGAGGAGGTTGGATAGGGGTGGTTGTGGGGGGGAGGAGGTTGGATAGGGTTGGTTGTTGGGAGAGCAGGTTGGATAGGAGTGGTAGTGGGGGAAGGAGGTTGGATAGGGGTGGTTGTGGGGAAGGAGGTTGGATAGGGGTGGTTGTGGGGAGAGGAGGTAGGATAGGGGTGGTTGTGGGGGAAGGAGGTTGGATAGGGGTGGTTGTGGGGGAAGGAGGTTGGATAGGGGTGGTTGTGGGGAGAGGAGGTAGGATAGGGGTGGTTGTGGGGGAAGTTGGATAGGGGTGGTTGTGGGGGAAGGAGGTTGGATAGGGGTGGTATTGGGGAGAAGAGGTAGGATAGGGGTGGTTGTGGGGGAAGGAGGTTGGATAGGGGTGGTGGATGGGGGGGGGGACACGAGGGAGGGTGAACCAGGTGGGATAGCTGATCGTCTTTGCACACACACACACACTCCTGTTATGAAATTAGAATATTGGTAATTCATTTCATGTTGGCCTATTCCATAAAAAAAATCATGAAAATCACACCTAAAAAAATTGTGATAATACAACGGAAAAATACAAAATTATCGTAACAATTAGCCCCCATTCCACTGCACTACTTCATGCAGACCGTTTGTTTGGTCTATTCATTTATTTATTCATATTTTGTTTTTAGTTTCCTCCCTAGACCTCCATCAAGCTTAGAAAAAACACCCCCTAGACCCCCATTCAAGATAAATTTGTACATTTTTCGGTAGGCCGGCTCCTCTTAAAATTGCAGGCTCGCTATCGTTCGCCAGGAAAAAATCGACACCTAAATGGCACAAGGGTCTTAAAATTGACAAAGAAATGAGACGAAAGGTGTTCAAATCGCCAAACTAATGGGCCGAACGTCTTATAATCTCAAAACTAGTGGGGCTAAACATTAGGGAGAAGGGGTTTCAGAAAAATGGTCTGCCTCCCCTTAAGCTACTCAAAATGTAAACCTTGTGGAAATGAAGAATGGCGTATATGACAATGATGTAGCACCCCCCCCCCCTCCTCCTACCCCCCCCCCCCCCCCCCCCCCTCCCAGCTACATATACCCCCTCTTGCCCCTCTTACCTCCCCTACCCCGCTATTGGCCTGGGTTCGAGCCCTGGTTGGGTCATAAGAACATAATAAAATGGGAGTCTGCAGAAAGCCGATCGGCCCACACAGGACAGATCCCTGTCACACCCAACCCCAATTACAAGGCTAATTATAGAATCAGCTCACTAATACCTTGAGTAATGACTTCACCAAAACGGTCAGAGATCAACACAAGATTACGGAGGTCTTCAGAGCGCCGATTGGCCCACACTCGGCAGATCCCCCCTCATACCCAACCCATCTCGTCCATATGCTTATCTAATTGTATCTTAAAGCTCCCTATCGTTATTGATATCATAACACAAAAATATTAATACTAATTTCAATCCGGTTCCGATAATAAGTAACACCTGTAATACTAATGTGCGTCTTCCTCCTAAAATAAATAGTTCACAGATGAATAAATAAATGGGTGAATCAGTAATGACTACTTAATACAAAAGTAAATGATTGATAAATACTATAAATACAACACACTGTAAGCGTGTGTGTGTGAGTTTGTGTGTGTCCTAAAATATAGCTCGCATATGAATTTATAAACGAAATACTATAAATACAACACACTCTAAGCGTGTGTGTGTGAGTTTGTGTGTGTCCTAAAATATAGTTCACATATGAATTTATAAACGAAATACTATAAATACAACACACTGTAAGCGTGTGTGTGTGAGTTTGTGTGTGTCCTAAAATATAGTTCACATATGAATTTATAAACGAAATACTATAAATACATATAAATATATAAATTACTAATAACTAATATAAATCACTGACTAAATCATCACAATCGTACCACAACCTTTGCACGAGTCAGTCCTTCACTCCCGAACAATCAAAGCGACGTGATGACTGAGCTAACCCTTAATGGGGTTGCCTCAGCTTTATTTGTATCTTTCTCTCCCTCTCTCTTTGGCTTTTATCCATTCGGCCCCATTCAGCCTACTGTTTTAAGACATTTAATTACTCCCATCCACTTCAATATTTTCCTGGCAAGCGGTAGCGAGCCAGCATATATATTTTTTTGTTTTGACAGCAAGCTAAATTTGTAAATTTTTCGATAGAAAAATGTTTCCGGCGAAGCCGGATCTCTCCCTATAATGCTGGCTGTCTATAGCTCGCCAAGAAGAAATCGACACTTGGATGTGGATAAACGTCTTAAATCAGTTGGCTGAATGGGACCGAATGGATACTTGCCAGGGAAAGAGAAAAAAGGAGAGAAAGATAAAAAGCCGGTGACCCCCTTAAGTTATCGTGTCATTATTATTTTACACTCGGTTATACGAATCGCTCTTGTTTTGACGGAGTATTTTAGGATTTGACTGTAATTTGTGGAGGAAATGTGTATCTTGAATTGTAGGTTGTACTTAATGTTCCTATTTTGGTCAAACATTTCCAGCCTTATGAGAAATAGTTTTATGACAAATAGTTTTTATTTAAAACATTTTCCTTTAGTCGATTACGTATTATGAGTTAAATCGTTATTGGTTGTGTATATCAAATGAATGCTATTACTATTTAGCTTTGTGAATATTTAAAAAACAAATGATATGATACCAATCTTCCATTGCATTAATGAGCGTATCAACTTTAATTAGATAACACCGATAATATATAATGTATATTACATTGTAGTTACCCACAAACGTTGTTCTTAAGCTTAGGTCCAATCTCTACTAATCAAAAGGTTAATTACTCTTCCATCTATTTCGTATAATCAAAGATATTATTTCCAACTGCATTTAAGGGGAGATCTCCACTCGAGGGATTTTTTTCTTGACCCCTTTCTCCCTCATGTTTAGCCCCATTGTTTTTGATATTATAAAACGTTTGCCCCATTAGTTTAGCTATTTTAAGAACTTTCACCCCATATTAAGACCTTTCGTGCCATTCAGGTGTCAATTTTATCCTGGCGAGCGATAGCGAGCCTGTAATTTAAGAGGAAGCGGCCTTCGGCCGGGACATTTTTCTACCGAAAAATGTACAAATTTATCTTGAAAGGGGGTCAAGGGGGTGTAATTTCAAGCTTGATGGAAGTCTAGGAAACACACTAAAAACCTCCCCTTAAACGTATGGAGAAAGCTAGAAGATCGATATAGAGGCAACATCATGTGAAAAGTGCTATAGATAAATATATTACATGACTTTACTTAGGTTTGGAAGACCCTCTATAAATCAAATGGGTGAAATCTATCTCCCTTAACCCTCTAACTCCCAAAATACCTTCTTAAGCTGAATAAAATTGTATAGGAATAACCAAATTAAAATAAATACTATCGAATAAAAGCTATAAGAAATTTAAATCCTGTGTTGCGTGTCAATACAGAGTAAATATATGTATATCATCAGCCTGTCAGATGTATGCAAACTACAGAACAAGCGAATATTATTTTTTTAGCATAAATCATGGCCTTACCAGAACGAGAACTTGCTCATTAGACACCCAATCTAGCCCTCATGTCCCCGAGAGCGACATGCAAGCGGCTCTGGGGACACGCACACAGAACATGCCCCTTAGGACACAGGCATTGGACAACTCGCCCTGCCGCTATTTTGGTGACACTTTACGTAATCGGTTTCTTATTAGCACACTATGAAAATTGTGTTCAATGTTGAAACAGTGGCACCGTACTGAAAATTGTGTTCAATGTTGAAACAGTGGCACCGTACTGAAAATAATAACAGTAACAAAAGCTTATATACAATTTCATGACAAAAATACAAGGAAGAGCAATGGATGTTGGTGTATCGCTGATAAGGAAGGGAAATTAGTGGAAGCTGCCTGTACTGCTGTTTGCTGATGATACAGTTCTGATGAGCGATAATGAATGGGAGTTGCAGGGTCTGGTAAATGCGTTTGGAATAGTGTGCAAAAAAGGAATCTGAAGGTAAATGCGGGGAAGAGCAAGGTTATGATCTTCGAAAGGGGTGAAGCCACAGAGTGTGAAGTGAAGTTGAATGGTCAGGCTATGGGGACTGTCATCTCATTTAAGTATCTGGGCAGTGTGTTGAGTAAAGATGGGACTATGGATGAAGAAGTGCGGGGGAGGGTGCAACAGGGGAAGAGGGTTGTAGGAACGCTGAAAGCAGTAACAAGAAATAGGGTGGTCAGTATGGAAGTGAAGAAGTCCTTGCATGACAGTGTGGTAATCCCGACACTGACTTACGGAAGCGAAGCATGGACGTTTGAGAAGAGACTCAGACTAAGAGTGAGAGAGGTGGAAATGAGTTACTTGAGAAGTGCGTGCGGAGTTACATGGAGGGATAGACAGAAAACGAGGAAGTAAGAAGGGTGTGTGGTGTGGAGGTAGATGTGCTGGAAAGTGTGAAAAGGAACAACTTGAGATGGTTCGGCCATATGGAACGTATGGGAAGCGAGAGAATGACTAAGAAGGTGTACGAGAGCGAGGTGAAAGGACAGAGAGGGAGAGGTAGACCAAAGGAGAGGTGGAAGGATGGTGTGAAGAAGTATATGGATGAAGGTGGTGCTGGTTGGGAGGAGGGTCGTCGACTGACTGGGGACAGAGGTGCATGGGGGCGGTTCGTTCGTGCCCACCCCTTCGGGGATCACAGCGTCCGGCAATAGATAGATAGATAGAAATTTAACTTCATAATTAGGATTATAAGGTCGGTAGCACACTCTCTGGATAAGTTAAGGGGAGGTATTTAGTGGATTCCCTAGAACTCCATCAAGCTTAAAATTACACCCCCTAGACCCCCTTTCAAGATAAATTTGTACATTTTTCGGTAGAAAAATGTCCCGGCCAAAGGCCGGTTCCCCTTAAATTACAGGCTCGCTATCGCTCGCCAGGAAAAAATCGACACCTAAATGGCACGAATGGTCTTAAAATTGACAGAAATGGGGCGAGGGTTCTTAAAATCACCAAACTAATGGGGCAAGCGTCTGTAAATCTCACAAGCAATGGGACTAAACATGAGAGAGAAAGGGGTCCAGAAAAAAATCCTCCAGGTGGAAATCTCCCCTTAAGGTTGAAATAATGATGGTCAACGTTGTATCAAAGCATAGAGTAAGCTAGATTCGATTAGGTTAGGTTAGGTTAGGTTAGGTTAGGTTAGGTTAGGTTAGGTTAGGTTAGATTAGGTTAGGTTAGGTTAGGTTGGGTTAGGTTGGGTTAGGTTAGGTTGGGTTAGGTTAGGTTAGGTTAGGTTGGGTTAGGTTAGGTTAGGTTAGGTTAGGTTAGGTTAGGTTAGGTTAGGTTAGGTTAGGTTAGGTTAGATTAGGTTAGGTTAGGTTAGGTTGGGTTAGGTTGGGTTAGGTTAGGTTGGGTTAGGTTAGGTTAGGTTAGGTTAGGTTGGGTTGGGTTAGGTTAGGTTAGGTTAGGTTAGGTTAGGTTAGGTTAGGTTAGGTTAGGTTAGGTTAGGTTAGGTTAGGTTAGGTTAGGTTAGGTTAGGTTAGGTTAGGTTAGGTTAGGTTAGGTTAGGTTAGGTTAGGTTAGGTTAGGTTAGGTTAGGTTAGGTTGGGTTGGGTTGGGTTGGGTTGGGTTAAGTAAGGTTAGGTTAGTGCGAAATAATGGTAAGACAAAAAGGCCACAAAAAAATGTATATATATATTCCCTCCTCTACATCCAAAGGGTTTCCGGCATACACGCACTCCTATGATTGTCTGCCAATGTTGTGCTATTTGTACCGCACTCGGGGCTATTATATACCGTAGTGCTACCATACGGCTAAAGTGGAAAGAGAGAGTGAGAGAGAAAGTGAGTGTGAGAGAGAAATATATATTTACATAGATACACTGGCCACACAGGCCTTACGATCCAAACGAGGTGGTCAGGACTTAATTCTAGGAGAGAGAGAGAGATTTACATGGATTTACATAGATACACTGGCCACACAGACCTTACGATCCAAACGAGGTGGTCATGATTTAATTCTAGAGTAGAGAGTGAGTACATGTATACCCCATGTTTGTGAACGTTGTACTTAACCCTCTCAGGATACAAACACGCTTTTCCTTATTCTACTTTTGCTAAGATGAGACAATTTTAAGCAATTTGGGCTTTACCAACTGTCTAATATTTTATGCTATTATACTTCAATCCTCCACCAAGCAGTAATTTGCACGTAATCAAGACTGAAGTACTTGATAATTGATGTATGTTCGTGCTAGTCTTCCTTTCTTCCACTTTATCTACCTCATTGCAAGATATTATAGTAATGCACTGTCGCAATATTTTACCTATCAAATGGTCGATACTTGTGATTTACTGGTGGGTGTCAGCTTGCGTCGGTCGGGTACGAGAGCGAGAGAGAGAGAAATTTTGTAGTTCGTGTTTTTTTTAGCCAAAGATATTCTATGTTAATGTGTCATCACTTACAAAGAAAAATATGTTAGCAGTCCTGGCTGAGCCTTTTGTGAGCATGAACGATCTCTTAAAAGGCACATAGGGTATCTTTGGGCCTAGTATGTTGATAAAGTGGAACACTATTTGTGTGCCTGCCTGTGCTACACAAACTGCTACACTGCTGCTTCTACGATGGCAAATGACGCTACTTTGCTAAACATGGCGCTGTCAATGAAACGCAGGGCTATAGTACTTAAATACATGACGATAACAGAGCAATATTGGGTGCAACTTTTTCATAACATAATGATACCATTGCAATACATGTCACTACAATACATGACACTGCCACTACAATACATGACACTGCCACTACAATACATGACACTGCCACTACAATACATGACACTGCCACTACAATACATCAAACTAATACCACAATTATGTACCAACAGTTACTATAATGCATATACCCTCTCTGCAATGCTTAATAGTACCACTCCAATTGACCACTTGCGAGTTTCAGGCTATAAGGAAGTTGGAGCCGTGAACATCGATATTATAAGGAAATGCAATAATACTGTAGATGTTTGATATATAGAAAATATGTTTAATTGGATGTTGTGTATTTAATTGGATGTTGTGTATTTAATTGGATGTTGTGTATTTAATTGGATGTTGTGTATTTATATATGTAATCGAACCGCAACTTATTAGGGAACTCTGCTAAATATCGATGTCTAGACCTCCAATTTCCTTATAGAACGAAACTAGCATGTCTTCAATTAATCGCTAAATCCCACACTACTAATGGAAATTCAATATCCTTCATCTACATTGCCAAACTGTTGCATTACGTAACGTTACACCTGTAATGCAATACCAGTGCAACGCTCACTCATCAAAAATATTACCCCATTACAATTGCCGACTTGCGAATTTCGTTCTATAAGGAAGGTGGTGTCGTAAACATCGGTATTAAACAGAAATACAATAATAAAGTAGATGTCTAATGGATAAAAAGTATGTTAATTTTATTTGTATGTAGTTATAAATTTACTAGAAACACATTTTAGCTGGTAATTCTGCTAAATATCAATGTAAAAAAAATATTCAATTTCCTGATAGCCTGAAACTCGCAAGTGGTCAATTAGTTCTACAACAACCCAAATCAAACCTGACCATCAACCTACATACAGCAAACATACACAGTCACAAAACAATGCTATGCGGGTCATCAATACATAAAAGACAGCACATCAAGGGGAGGTGGGTCGTGCTTCTGGTCCCCTTTCTCCCTCGTGTTAAGTCCCATTTGTTTTGAGATTATAAGACGTTCGGTCCATTAGTTTGGTGATTTTAACACCTTTTGCCCCATTTCGTTGTCAATGTTAAGACCTTTCGTGCCCTTTAGGTGTCGCTTGTTTCCTGGCCAGCGATAGCGAACCTGAAATTTTAAGAGGAACTGGCCTTCGGCCGGGACATTCTTTCTACCGAAAAATGTACACATTTACCATGAAGGAGGGTCTAGGCTGTTTTTGTCTAAGCTTGATAGAGGTCTAGCGAGGAAACTTAAGAAATACATGAATAAATGAGTTAATAGACCAAAATAACTGCCCATCTCCCCTTAACACCCACCCAATCAAATCCGCCATCAAGAAGGGGAGGTTTTTAGTGCGTTTCCTAGACTTCCATCAAGTTTGAAATTACACTCCCTTGACCCCCTTTCAAGATAAATTTGTACATTTTTCGATAGAAAAATGTCCCGGCCGAAGGCCGGTTCCTCTTAAATTACAGGCTCGCTGTCGCTCGCCAGGAAAAAATCGACACCTAAATGGCACGAAAGGTCTTAAAAGTGACATAAATGAGGCGAAAGTTCTTAAAATCGCCAAACAAATGGGATGAACGTCTTAAAATCTCAAAATCAATGGGGCTAAACATGAGGGAGAATGAGTTAAAGAAAAAAATCCCTCGAGTGAAGATCTCCCCTTAAATACAACATAAATCGACATTATGTCTTCAAAACACATGCAATACTTTATCAACACACACTCAACACGGACATCAACACAAAACAAAACCAATTAACATATTATATCAACAGACCACTTCATTGATGATGCACCCAATACAATACCTCATCAACAGGCACATCAACATTATAATACCTCATCAACAGGCACATCAACATTAGCCAACATCATATAGGAGACAAAGCGATTCTCGGACACATCATTTCATCATATCATTTCAACATAATTTCAGCATATCATTTCAACATATCCTCCTGGCGGCGATAGTCCATTAAGAGGTAATTCTAGCGTGGCACTTAAAAGGACGTAATTTTATTTAGTTAGTTTTTTATTATTACCGGTATATATATATTTGTTCTAGTGTGCTCCCTAGACCTCTATCAACACCATCTTAAAGACACCCGTTCGAACGTCTTAAAATCTGAATTTTAATGGGGCTAAACATGAGGAAGAAGGGTGACCAGAAAACCGGCCCATCTCCCCTTAATTTTGCCCTTTCCAATCTGCCCCAACTCTCCTCCATAAAAAAAGTACTCCCAAGCCTTGATTGTGGGACTTGGTGAGGGGGGAACGTGAATGAGGATTTTCATTGTGCATTGAAACGGAATGAAAAAAATTAAGAGGGAAGTTAGGGAGCGTGGAGGGAGGAGGGCTATAGTTAAGTGGGAAGCTGAGGGAGAGAGAGATTTAAATAGATGTACATAAATACACTGGCCACACAGACCTTACGATCCAAACGAGGTAGTCAGGACTTAATTCTAATAGAGATGGCATATCCGATAGAAAAGGAAATTTAAAGGATAGAACAGAAGAAGAAGAGAGAGAGAGAGAGAGAGAGAGAAATGTGTGCATATATTTATTTTTTAAGTGTGTGTAGTATGTGTTTGTTGATGGTGTGTGTAGTATGTGTATGTTGCTTGCTTGTATTGTATCGTGTCAGAATTGTTCGAGAAACTTTGTACCACTTTTTCAAGTCGGCGACGGTACGCTAAAAAAAATATCTAAGATAGATAGATAGAGATATATATAGATAGATATAGATATTTTTTTAGCGTACCGTATCTTATCTATAATAGTAAATGAAAGAGTTTGTGAAGAGGAAAATTAATCCTGACGTATGACACAATATATAAGCGTCGTGACAAGGATCAAAATGGCAATAAATACATGATAAGCTCAAGATTGGCTCAGGGTCACATGGATTTAGTATTCATTGAGCGGGTACCCAATATTAATCCGATTTGGTCTGAGGGAGTTTTTTTCTATTTAATTGTCCATGTTCTCGCTTCAATAGTTTTGGATTTTAATACGCTTCACCCCATGGCGGCTAATGTTTTTATTTATTATTATTTTTGTTATGCAAATAAATTACATTCAGTTTTCTAATAGAATAAAATACATTCAGTTTTCTAATAGACTTCTCCTACAAAACTTTACAAATATTCCTACTTATTCTAGTGTTGATATCCTTGGAGTATCTATCAATGCCAGCCTCAGTTGGACGTCTCATAAGATGGACTTCGATTGTATTAGTGTTTGTAACGTGAAAAATGAGATATAAATGAATGTACACTCGGATACCATAGTTTCTAGCCCACTCATAAGAACCCCCTCTGTTTTTCTGTATGCAATTATAGCAATCTGGAATATAACTTGCTTGTCAATAAATAGTAGATCTATTTTTGTGGTTGATTTACAGAAAACAATAAACATAAATTCGTTTCCAGAGATATACTTCCATAATTAGAAATAGGTGAAATCCACTAATTTGTATGAGTGGGTTAGAGACTATGGTATCCGAGTGTACAGATCGACGAACACATATATAATATAGCATTAGTCTCCCTTCATCCACCACCACCACCACCACCACCACCACCACCACCACCCTTCATCCCAAGCCTCGCTAGGGCACCCTTATAGGAAATGTATACAAATGGATTCAAGGGGATTTGTCCTATTAGCCGTCTCTGTCAATCTATGTACAACAGGGGAGAGGTGGTGGTGGTGGAATGGAGGTAGAGATCGTTGGGGTTATAGCTGTAAAGACGAGGGTTATATATAGCTGTAAAGACGAGGGTTATATATATAGCTTTAACCTCACCAGGGAAGTCTTATAGAATGTTATTGTTTTCAGAACCCTATGTATAAACTTGGTCTTATTATGATGCAGAGATATAGTAGTTTCATATTTCTTCCTTTAAGTAACAAGATAAATTTGTACATTTTTCGGTAGAAAAATTTCCCGGCCGAAGGCCAATTCCTTTTAAATTAGCAGGCTCGCTATCGCTCGCCAGAAAATAATCGACACCTAAATGGCACGAAAGGTCTTAAAATTGACAACGAAACGGGGCGAAAGGTGTTAAAAGCGCTAAACTAATGGGCCGAACGTCTTATAATCTAAAAACTAGAGGGGCTAAACATTAGGGAGAAGGGGGTCCAAAAAAACGGTCTGCCTCCCCTTAAGGGGAGATGGTTGTTTTTCTGGCCCCGACTTCTCCCTCATGATTAGCCCATTAGTTTTCAAATTGTAAGACGTTCGGCCCATTAATTTGGCAAATATTTGTACCTTTTTTCCCATTCGTGCTATATAGGTGTTGATTTTTTCCTGGCGAGTGATAGCGAGCCTGTATTGTAAGACGAACTGACCTTTGGTCGGTAAATTTTTCTATCGAAAAATGTAGAGATTGGGGAGAGATTGGGGAGAGATTGGGGAGAGATTGGGGAGAGATTGGGGAGAGATTGGGGAGATTGGGGAGAGATTGGGGGAATAATATATGGACAAATACTATAGTCTATTCACTGTAAGTAGGCGATAAATAATGACCTAACCTCTGTAACTCCAAAACGACTGGAGTATTCGAGCTAATATTTCTACCATTTGGGAAGGATTAGCCAGATAATAGGTGTAGAAATTTGCAGCCCGTTTGCTCTAGGCCTTTTTAAGTTTCAGAGGATTGAGATCATGATGTTTCGCCTACTTAGAGCGAATAGACTATAGGGGGAATTAAACCAAGACAACTACTGAATGGTTTAACCCTTTCAGTACCAGGGACGTCCTTTTCATCATATTCTGGGAACTGTCAAACGATTGTATTCAGCTTTGGAAGGACCTATGGCAACAATTAGGCTTCAAACTATTTCAACCAACTATTTTGACTACCAGAGATCCTTCCTAAACTTCATAATATCGTCTAAATATAGCTTGAATAAAATATAACACACGTCGCTGGTACTCAGAGGGTTAGAGAGGGTGGGAGTGTGTTGTTGAATACACTTGGCTCTCTGAGGATCGATGACGCAATTCTTTTCGGTTTTCTGGCTTCTGTTAGACGATTTAATTAAGCTTAGTAAGGGTATATGGAAGCCAGAGGGTTAATTGACATAGTGTTCTCTCATCGATCCTGCCTAAGCCGTATCAAATAGTCTAATAATAGCCCGTATACCCACTGTCAAACCGCGTCATGATCCTCAAGGGGTTAATTAGGGGAGAAGAGCTATTGATTATTCGCTGTAAGTAGGCGAGAAATCATGACCTCTAACTTCTGTAATGTTTATGTTCCCTCCACCAACCGACATAATTAATGAAATCAACAAATACATGTGGCAGTCCAGGGATTCGAACCCAGGATGCTCACACCGAAATTCAGTACATTTATCCATTGCGCTACGAAGACAAAGATTGGTAGTTATGGTGGAGAAGCCTACGATTTAGTATGCAGTTTTAGTATGCAGTTTTAGTATGCAGTTTTAGTATGCAGTTTTAGTATGCAGTTAGACTAGAGTAATCGACTTAATATTTCTACCATTTGGGAAGAGTCAGTCAAGAAATAGATGTGGAAATGTACAGCCCATTTGCTTTGACCCATTTTGAGTTACAGAGGACAGAGGTCATGATTTATCGCCTACTTACAGCGAATAGACTATACATGGGATTTACTCGAGGGGAAGAACTGTGGATACATTTAAGGGGAGGTATTTAGTTTGTTCCCTAGACCTCCATCAAGCTTAAAATTACACCCCCTTGAGTCCCTTTCAAGATAAATTTGTAAATTTTTCGGTAGAAAAATGTCCCGGCCGAAGGCCGGTTCCTCTTAAATTACAGGCTCGCTATCGCTCGCCAGAATAAAATCGACACCTGAATTGCACGAAAGGTCTTAATATGGGGTGAAAGTTCTTAAAATCGCTAAACTAATGGGGCACACGTTTTATAATATCAAAAGCAATGGGGCTAAACAAGAGGGAGAAAGGGGTCAAGAAAAAAATCCCTCCAGTGGAGATCTCCCCTTAAAGAAAGTGGGGAAGACGGGGGGGGGGGGGGGATTTATTCAATTACGTGAAGGGAGGGTGGGGGGGGGGGTAGTTTAAGGGGTGATTTAAAGGGGTGATTTATATATTAAGAAGAAATATTTATTTATTGGAAAAGGACGATTGGTGGATATATTGAAGGAACCAGCCGGGGAACGGGGAATTGCTTAGAGGGGGGGGGGGGGGGGTTCACAGCAGGATTCATACAACGCAGGATTCGTGTATTGTCGTGGTTTAAGGGAACCCACCTCGCCTTTGTTTTATTTTTCGCTCCCTCTCTCTCTTTGGCTTGTATCCATTCGGCCTCATTCAGCCTACTTTTTTAAGACGTTTAGCCTCATCCAGGTGTCAATATTTTCCTGGCGAGCGGTAGCGAGCCAGCACATATATATTTGTGTTTTGACAGCAAGCTAAATTTGTACATTTTTCGATAGATGTCTCCGGCGAAGCCGGATTTCTCCATACAATGCTGGCTCGCTATCGCTCGCCAGGAAGAAACCGACACTTGGATGGGGATAAACGTCTTAAAATAGTTGGCTGAATGGGGCCGAATGGATACAAGTAAGGGAAAGAGAGAAAAGGAGAGAAATATAAAAAAATCCGGTGACCCCCCTAAAATCCGGTGACCCCCCTAAAATCCGGTGACTCCCCTTAACCAGGACACACCAACGGCATAGTGGCAGTAGGAGGCATAGTTCAGCTTTAGTAGGAACACGGCAGAGGGCGGGGATATTTAATGCAATACACTTCTGGCCGGGCATATCCTTAAGGGGAGGTATTTAGTTTGTTCCCTAGACCTCCATCAAGGTTAAAATTACACCCCCTTGAGTCCCTTTCAAGATAAATGTTTACATTTTTCGGTAGAAAAATTTCCCGGCCAAAGGCCGGTTCCTCTTAAATTACAGGCTTGCTATCGCTCGCCAGGATAAAATCGACACCTGAATTGCACGAAAGGTCTTAATATGGGGTGAAAGTTCTTAAAATCGCTAAACTAATGGGGCAAACGTTTTATAATATCAAAAGCAATGGGGCTAAACATGAGGGAGAAAGGGGTCAAGAAAAAAATCCTTCAAGTGGAGATCTCCCCTTAAGCTGGTATCACACGAGCACTTTTTCCCTTAACATTTATCCTTACCACTGGTCTGGCAGCTTAGGAGGTAAACATTTGTAATATTTGTGTCACCTAAATTCGTCTATCATCAGTCTAGTTTCCGACAACAGAGCAAATTATTCCAGAAATATTGTCAGAAAAGTGTTGATCATCAAAAATTGACTATAAAAGCTCTCGTGTGATACCGGCTTAGCGACGATAATAACCCCTTCTGTACCGGCGACGTCTTTGTTTATTTATATTCTAACTATATTTATATTCTAACTATATTTATATTCTAACTATATTTATATTCTAACTATATTTATATTCTAACTATATTTATATTCTAACTATATTTATATTCTAACTATATTTATATTCTAACTATGTTTATATTCTAACTATATTTATATTCTAACTATATTTATATTCTAACTATATTTATTCTAACTATATTTATATTCTAACTATATTTATATTCTAACTATATTTATATACTAACTATATTTATATACTAACTATATTTATATTCTAACTATATTTATATTCTAACTATATTTATATTCTAACTATATTTATATTCTAACTATATTTATATTCTAACTATATTTATATTCTAACTATATTTATATTCTAACTATATTTATATTCTAACTATTTATATTCTAACTATATTTATATTCTAACTATATTTATATTCTAACTATATTTATATTCTAACTATATTTATACGATTGTATGCACTTTAAGAAGAGTCACCTGTTTTTGTTCTCGTTCTCTCCTCTTCTCTCTTTCTCTGGCTTGTATCCATTCGGCCCCATTCAGCCAACTGTTTTAAGACATTTATCCCCATCCAGGTGTCGATATCTTCCTGGCGAGTGATAGCGAGCCATCATTGTATGGAGAAGTCCGGCTTCGCCGGAGACACTTTTCTATCGAAAAATGTACAAATTTAGCTTGCTGTCAAAACAAAAATATATATATGCTGGCTCGCTACCGCTCACCATGAAAATATTGGCACCTGGATGGGGCTAAACTTCTTAAAACAGTAAGCTGAACGGGGCCAAATGAATACAAGCCAAAGAGAGAGGGAAAGAAAGATAAAACAAGCGAGGTGGGTTCCCTTAAGAAGGATCTGTGGTAGTAAAAAGGGTTAAGTGAAATAGTTCGAAGCCGGATAATTGTTGGAGGCCCTTTTTAAGCTGAATATTATCATCTATTGGTAGCCAGAGTACAGTTACAAAGACGACGGTACAGATGGGGTTAACGCGTTTAGAACCATCGCGTCATATTAATTACATTTCATTTATAGCATAGACGATTTTTTGTAGCTTAAGCAGACCCTATCAATCAAAAGGTACAATCTATGTCAACACTTTATTATCATTAGAGGATTTTATTCAGCTTAGAAAGGGTATATGGAAGTCAAAGGGTTTATTGAGGTAGTCTTTTCCCATATAATTGGCCCAGATCCTTCTTTAGCTGTATATAATCGTCAATGTACGTACGTCACAATCTTCAAAGGGTTAAGCACATGAATCCACCTTCAAACTAGAGTATATGAAAGCCGGCGACGTCCTTTTAATTTTAATCTAGCTATATTTAGAAGATGTTATGCAGTTTAAGAAGAAGCTGTGGTAGTATTAAGGGTGAAGTGAGATAGTTCGAAGCCTGTTAATTACTGGAGGTCATTTTTAAGCTGAATTAAAGCGTCTAATAGTAACCCAACTAAAGCTACAAGGACGGCACCGGTACTGAAAAAGGCTAACATATCTCCCTTATTCACACCACTCGTCCCAGGTTTAAGTCTTGGAAACTGTACCAATGTTCAGAAGTGGGTTGCGTAGAATTAACCCGCGCGCAGGAGGCAGGTGGGGTGGGGGGGGGGACACTAGCTAGCACATATTCAGCTCCATATTGCGCGTATTATAACCCCTTCGGTACCGGCGACGTCTTCTTAATTTTAGTATATCTATATTTATAATATGTAGTGCAATTTAAGGGGAGGTTGTTAGTGTGTTTCCTAGACTTCCATCAAGCTTGAAATTACACCCCCTTGACCCCCTTTCAAGATAAATTTGTACATTTTTCGGTAGAAAAATGTCCCGGCCGAAGGCCGCTTCCTCTTAAATTACAGGCTCGCTATCGCTCGCCAGGATAAAATTTACACCTGAATGGCACGAAAGGTCTTAATATGGGGTGAAAGTTCTTAAAATAGCTAAACTAATGGGGCAAACGTTTTATAATATCAAAAACAATGGGGCTAAACATGAGGGAGAAAGGGGTCAAGAAAAAAATCCCTCGAGTGGAGATCTCCCCTTAAGAAGCATATGTGGTAGGAAGAAGGGATTAGTGAGATAGTTAGAGATAGTGAGATAGTTAGAGGCCTGTTCGTTGCTGGAGGCCCCGTTTTTAAACTGAGTGAAACCAGAGTAAAGTTAAGTAAAGTCTTGGTAGGCAACTCATCTAGGGGAGGCAACCTTATACAAATCCGGGTGGATGGGACTCGTCAGCCTTGGTTGGCAACCTGTCTAGGGGAGTAAACCTCGTACAAATCCGTACTGCTCACCTAAGGGTAAGGCAGGTTAGTGGATGGATTAGCCGAACACCACTGTAGAAAAATAGTGCTAACAAGATACACAGAGGGCCTCGGAGTCGGACGGATCCTAAATTGAGTGGTCAATCCTGTAAGTCCTTCACTAAACTGGCTCGGGTTGTCCCTCTCACAGGGAATTGGTCCGCTTGGGGGCATTCTGTGTATATCCACCATCGAAAGGGGAGTAAGGCGTCCGGCAATAGATAGATAGATAGTAAAGTTAAAAGGACGGCACCGGTACTGCAAGGGTTAACAAACATGCACAAACGCCCATTTCTAAAACTTGATTTATTCGTTTTGAGTGAGATCTATGATGATGTAACTAAACTTATCCACCCTATTTAACATCTGGCAGATATTAATACAACCCAGAGCGAGCCAAACGTAATGACAGCTGAGACATGACTTATTAGCGCTACCGGACACATGGGGCTTATTTTGGGATAATATGGCGTTAATTTGCAAACAATTTGAAAATACATTGCCTTTATTTCGTGAGATTTTTAGTTACAATTTTTGAGAAGTCACAGTTACCTTACAAAATACATATACAATTTACGAAGACTATTATAATTATACCCTATTAATTATTGAGGAAATTAGTTTATGTTCTGGTTTTATGCTTGTCAAACAGGCTGAATTTGGAATGGCAATGGTTCAAACGCGTAACTACATTCGGTTTTACTCCAGCTGACGGTTAAGGGGAGATTTTTAGTTTCCTCCCTAGACCTCCATCTTAAAATCGCCAAACTAATGGGGTGAACGTATTAAAATGTCAAAATAAATGGGGCAAAATAGGAGGGAGAACGGGATCCAGAAAAAAAAATCCCTCAAAGTGAAAATATCCCCTTAAGAAACCTCTTCCCCAAGATTCCCCTTCTAGAGAAATGTGTACTCATAAGAATTCGTGGACCCCTATGCTTTTACGTATGCAAATATTTATATGTGGATTGATTTATGGATAGAACGTGCTCATCAATTAATAGTACATATAGTTTTATAGTTGATGCATAGCAAATGATATGCATAAATTCGTTTCCAGAGATCCACTTCCATAATTAGAAATAAGCGAAGTCCACGAATATTTATTGTGGACTATGGGTATCCGAGTGTACATTTTTAGGTCTCTGTCACTATAAGCTCTCTTCCCCACCCTCCCTATTAGAGACTATGGGTATCCGAGTGTACATTTTTAGGTCTCTGTCACTATAAGCTCTCTTCCCCACCCTCCCTATTAGAGACTATGGGTATCCGAGTGTACATTTTTAGGTCTCTGTCACTATAAGCTCTCTTCCCCACCCTCCCTATTAGAGACTATGGGTATCCGAGTGTACATTTTTAGGTCTCTGTCACTATAAGCTCTCTTCCCCACCCTCCCTATTCGAGACTATGGGTATCAGAGTGTACATTTTTAGGTCTCTGTCACTATAAGCTCTCTTCCCCACCCTCCCTATTAGAGACTATGGGTATCCGAGTGTACATTTTTAGGTCTCTGTCACTATAAGCTCTCTTCCCCACCCTCCCTATTAGAGACTATGGGTATCCGAGTGTACATTTTTAGGTCTCTGTCACTATAAGCTCTCTTCCCCACCCTCCCTATTAGAGACTATGGGTATCCGAGTGTACATTTTTAGGTCTCTGTCACTATAAGCTCTCTTCCCCACCCTCCCTATTAGAGACTATGGGTATCCGAGTGTACATTTTTAGGTCTCTGTCACTATAAGCTCTCTTCCCCACCCTCCCTATTAGAGACTATGGGTATCCGAGTGTACATTTTTAGGTCTCTGTCACTATAAGCTCTCTTCCCCACCCTCCCTATTCGCCCAGGCTCATCACGTCCCCCTCGCTAACTTTTATGGTGTTCTGTGATACAATCGGGGCGCCGGAATGAAGTTAAGGGAGCCCACCTCGCTTTTTTTTGTTCTCTCCCTCTCTCTTTGGCTTGTATCCATTCGGCCCCATTCAGCCTACTGTTTTAAGACGTTTACCCCCATCCAGGTGTCAATGTTTTCCTGGCGAGCGGTAGCGAGCCAGCATATACTGTATATTTTTTTTGTTTTGACAGCAAGCTAAATTTGATTTTTTTTTCGATAGAAATTTTTTTGCGGCGAAGCCGGATTTCTTCATACAATGCTGGCTCGCTATCGATCGCCAGGAAGAAATCGACACCTGGATGGGGATAAACGTCTTAAAACAGTTGGCTGAATGGGGCCGAATGGATACAAGCCAGGGAAAGAGAAAAAAGGAGAGAAAGATTAAAAAAGCCCGTGACCCGCCTTAGCAGGACTCCTTTTATGGATGGTATATACAGGGGGGAGTGGTGGAAGGGAGATGGTATATACAGGGAGTGGTGGAAGGGAGATGGTATATACAGGGAGTGGTGGAAGGGAGATGGTATATACAGGGAGTGGTGGAAGGGAGATGGTATATACAGGGAGTGGTGGAAGGGAGATAGTATATACAGGGAGTGGTGGAAGGGAGATGGTATATACAGGGAGTGGTGGAAGGGAGATAGTATATACAGGGAGTGGTGGAAGGGAGATGGTATATACAGGGAGTGGTGGAAGGGAGATAGTATATACAGGGAGTGGTGGAAGGGAGATAGTATATACAGGGAGTGGTGGAAGGGAGATGGTATATACAGGGAGTGGTGGAAGGGAGATGGTATATACAGGGAGTGGTGGAAGGGAGATAGTATATACAGGGAGATGGTATATACAGGGGGGAGTGGTGGAAGGGAGATAGTATATACAGGGAGTGGTGGAAGGGAGATGGTATATACAGGGAGTGGTGGAAGGGAGATAGTATATACAGGGAGTGGTGGAAGGGAGATATTATATACAGGGAGTGGTGGAAGGGAGATGGTATATACAGGGAGTGGTGGAAGGGAGATAGTATATACAGGGAGTGGTGGAAGGGAGATAGTATATACAGGGAGTGGTGGAAGGGAGATGGTATATACAGGGGGGAGTGGTGGAAGGGAGATAGTATATACAGGGAGTGGTGGAAGGGAGATGGTATATACAGGGAGTGGTGGAAGGGAGATAGTATATACAGGGAGTGGTGGAAGGGAGATAGTATATACAGGGAGTGGTGGAAGGGAGATGGTATATACAGGGAGTGGTGGAAGGGAGATGGTATATACAGGGAGTGGTGGAAGGGAGATGGTATATACAGGGAGTGGTGGAAGGGAGATAGTATATACAGGGAGTGGTGGAAGGGAGATGGTATATACAGGGAGTGGTGGAAGGGAGATGGTATATACAGGGAGTGGTGGAAGGGAGATGGTATATACAGGGAGTGGTGGAAGGGAGATAGTATATACAGGGAGTGGTGGAAGGGAGATGGTATATACAGGGAGTGGTGGAAGGGAGATAGTATATACAGGGAGTGGTGGAAGGGAGATTGGACGGTTTACTTCTCTCTCTCTCTCTAGCTTTCTCTCTCTCTCTCTCTCTCTCTCGCTCTCTCTCTCTCTCTCTCTCTCTCTCTCTCTCTCTCTCTCTCTCTCTCTCTCTCTCTCTCTCTCTCATTACTAGAATTAAGTCCTGACCACCTCGCTGGGATCGTAAGGTCTGTGTGGTCAGTGTATCTATGTAAATCTCTCTCTCTCTCTCGCAGATGCCCCCTAGAGTATGTGCCGAGGTGCGACGGTTTGTAGATTGGGTTTCTCCCTCCCTCCCCAGTACTCTAACACCAGAGAGCAGAGAGGGAGAGAGAGAGAGTATGTGTGTGGTGGGAAGGGAAGGGGAGGGTATGTATGAATGTATAGTTACTAAGGATGACGTAGGGCAAAGAGGCGTGAGGGTGGTAACGTAGAGTAATGGCCGAGTAGGACGTGGTTAAAGTTAATACCTTGGTGTTAAATGGGGGGTTTGGCGTATTTATTTTATCATTTTTATTGTATTGTATCTTTGTATCATATTTTTGTCTTCCTCCCTAGACCTCCATCAAGCTTTAAAAAAATAAAACAACACCTTCCTTCAATATATATTTGTACATTTTTCGATAGAACAATGTCCCGGCCGAAGGCCGGTTTCATTTAAATAACAGGCTTGCTATCGCTCACCAGGAAGAAATTGACACCTAAATGACACGAAAAGTCTTAATATTGACAAATACATGGGGCGAAAAATCTTAAGATCGCCAAACTAATAGGCCGAATGTCATAAAACCTGAAAACTAATGGGGCTAAACATGACGAAGAAGGTGGACCAGAGAACCTACCCATTTCCCCTTAAATGGAGGGTGCCAATTTTTATCCTTCCACTATCAGTATTACATGGAGGGTGCCAATTATTATCCTTCCACTACCAGTATTACTCCCTACATTAACGCTGACTGATCCGATATCTTGTGGATTATTGTGATATGATGTTTAATTTAGAGGCCTCATAAGCGTGTGATAAGGAGTTGCAGTACCTCCTTTCCATAATTGCAACAATGTGAGCAATATTAGAAATGTTTTGACGTTACGATACAACGCTGCCTAAGTAATAATACAATTTGTGAGGTAGTAAGTATTTAAGTAATATTATTTATTTGTTTGAGCTTACGTTACAAAGCTACGAGAATAAATATAGCTGTGTGGTAAAGGTAGCGCCAACAAATATAGCTGTGTGGTAAAGGTAGCGCCAATAAATATAGCTGTGTGGTAAAGGTAGCGCCAATAAATATAGCTGTGTGGTAAAGGTAGCACCAATAAATATAGCTGTGTGGTAAAGGTAGCGCCAATAAATATAGCTGTGTGGTAAAGGTAGCGCCAATAAATATAGCTGTGTGGTAAAGGTAGCGCTAACAAATTTGACACAAATCTCGATCCCTGACCTCTTCGTGACTTAAAAGGGCCTAGAGCAAACTGGCTATAATATCCACAACTATTTCCTGGTGGACTCTTCCCAAATGATGGAAACGTCAGCTCGATTGCTTTCATCAGTTTTGAGTTATAAGAAGTGAAGGGGTCAAGATTTTTGTCAAGTTCGCTGGCGCTGCCTATAGTGAGTATTTCCCTTTATACAGTATATGACCACCATCCCTGCCTATTATACAGTATATGACCACCATCCCTGCCTATTATACAGTATATGACCACCATCCCTGCCTATTATACAGTATATGACCACCATCCCTGCCTATTACTGTTGCTGAGCCTTGCCAATACAGGTTGTACACGGATACATAAATATATACATAAGTAGATACATATACATAGTTATATATACAGGTACAGGTACATATACATAGCTATATATACAGGTACAGGTACAAATACAGATACAAGAACAGAAACAGATACAGATACAGAAACAGGTACAGATACAGATACATTAACATAATAATACAGGTACAGATACAGATACAGTAACATAATAATACAAGTATAGATACAGATACAGATACAAGTACAGATACAGATACATTTACATAATAATACAAGTACAGATACAGATACATTTACATAATAATACAAGTACAGATACAGATACAGTAACATAAAAGGCAGACATACATAAACAGATACATGTACAGCAACAGGTTAAAACACCGATACAGATACAGATACATACAGCATTTTTGTAGTGGACGATGTGTATAGAATTTCTGAGCCCACCGCGGTAATTAATTCCGTAATTTAGTTAACCAATTGAAGCGGAGAATTTCTGTGGCCTAGAGCGAGTCAAACCTCATCGGGGTGTATATAGTCATTTCGTTCATCGTAACTTCGCTCAAAATAACTCTTACCACAATCACTTTACTAACAATCAGTTCTTCTGCTATAATAGCTTAGGCTACTGTCATTAAGGGGAGGTATTTAGTGTGTTCCCTAGACCTCCATCAAGCTTAAAATTACACCCCCTTGAGTCCCTTTCAAGATAAATTTGTACATTTTTCGGTAGAAAAATTTCCCGGCCGAAGGCCGGTTCCTCTTAAATTACAGGCTCGCTATCGCTCGCCAGGATAAAATCGACACCTGAATGGCACGAAAGGTCTTAATATGGGGTGAAAGTTCTTAAAATCGCTAAACTAATGGGGCAAACGTTTTATAATATCAAAAGCAATGGGGCTAAACATGAGGGAGAAAGGGGTCAAGGAAAAAAAATCCCTCAAGTGGAGATCTCCCCTTAAAGCGGGAGGGCGTATTTTTTGGTCGAGTTTTTCATACAGTTATTGTGTTTTTAGTTGCCTCCCTAGACCTCCATCAAACTAAATAAGATTCCCCCTTCTAGATTAATTTGTACATTTTTCGGTTGAAAAATGTGCCGGTCGAAGGCTGGCTCTTCGAAAATTAAAGACTCACTATCGTTCGCCAGGATAAATATCGACACCTAAATAGCACGAAGGGTCTTAATATTGACAAAGAAATGGGGCGAAAGGTCTTAACATCGACAAACTAATGGGGCAAACATATTAAACTCTGAAAGGTAATAGGGCTAAACATGAGGGAGAAGGGGGTCTAGAAAACCGACCCATCTCTCCTTAACGTAGTCCAATCTATCGGCTTCTTTAACAAACAAACAAACACACTCAGTGACACCCACATACCCATGCATTCACTCTCTCTCTCTCTCTCTCTCTCTCTCTCTCTCTCTCTCTCTCTCTCTCTCTCTCTCTCTCTCTCTCTCTCTCTCTCTCTCTCTCTCTCTCTCTCACATATAATCCCGCCGTACCTAACTAGGCAGACTCAATTTTAGACTAACCTATTTTAAGGGAGCCCACCTCGCTTTTTTTTTCTCTTTCTCTCCCTCTCTCTTTGGTTGTATCCATTCGGCCCCATTCAGCCTAATGTTTACCCCCATCCAGGTGTCGATATTTTCCTGGCGAACGGTAGCGAGCCTGCATATATATATTTTTGGTTTACAACAAGCTAAATTTGTACATTTTTCGATAGAAAAATTTCTCCGGCGAAGCCGGATTTCTCCATACAATACTGGCTCGCTATCGCTCGCCAGGAGAAAATCGACACCTGCATAGGGATAAAAGTCTTAAACCAGTTGGCTGAATGGGGCCAAATGGATACAAGTCAGAGAAAGAGAGAAAAGGAGAGAACAAAAACCAGGTGACCCCCTTAACGCCTGCACCGGGTTGTTCTCGTGATACTCAATAATCGGCCTATTATTACAGAGGCTAAACAGGAATAAGACTAATACTGAGTTCGATCCCAGCCATGGCGGACTATTAGTGAGTGTGATAGTACGTCCTAGCGTGTCTCACACGTTCGCACCCAGTCGGGGGACACCTCGACGAAGCATACAGACTAATAAACCCACACAACAAAGCCATTCTAACAGCTTCCTCTATCTACAACACCCCTTCTCTGCTATCTACACTTTCCCAGCCTTGTGTACTGTCTGATGGCGTAATGGTATTCCAAATGTAAGAGATCCCTTAGGTTAACCCCTTGTGTACCGGTGACGTCTCTTTATCTTTATTTTGGCTACTATTAGATGATTGTATTCAGTTTAAAAGGGCCTACAGTAATTAACAAGCTTCGAACTATCTCATTTAACAATTTTTACTACCAAGGATCCTTCTTAAGCTGCCCAAAATCGTCTAAACATAGCTAGAATAAAATTGAAAAAAAAACCGTAGCCGTTACAGAAAGGGGTAATGAAAATCGACAACCCTTCATCCCAATACCATTATAGAAGTGTTATGGACTCTAACCCCATGTCATATTAGTATATATTGTATAACAAAAAACACTAATCAAATATCTCATTAATTAAGGGGATTTATAGAAGGCAGTCCTAAAAAAAATCCATGATCAAATAATGAGCGGGATATGAATTTGTAATTCTTATTAAGGCCGGCTTGCTTGGAATCAACTAAAATGATTTAGTATTGCCTGTATTATTATGAATATCCAAATAATTTTACCGGCCAGAGGACAAAGTATGAAGCCGACATCACACCAGTGAATTTATCTTATGGAAGGAGTCTATTTAAAATATATAAATAAATTATATATATATATATATATATATATATATATATATATATATATATATATATATATATATATACTGAGATTGCAGCAGGTGATTGCAGGAAGTTATTCTAGGTGAGTTGATCTCAAATGAATTTACCGTAAAGGAATTATTTTGAGCGAAATTAGTATGAACGAACTGACTATAGTATCTACAGTGAGTTTTGGTTTGCTCTAGACAGCCACAGAAATTCTATGCTACAATTGGTTAACTAAATTCCGGAATGAATTACCGCGGTGGGCTCAGAAATTATATACACATCGTCCACTACAAAGCCGCCGGATCCGTATTCGTATGGACTTGTGTCTGTACCTGTGCCTAGATCTGATGTTGCTTGATTTCCTTTGTACTCTCTCTCTCTCTCTCTCTCTCTCTCTCTCTCTCTCTCTCTCTCTCGTTTACAATGCTTTAAATAAATTATTTTCATGAAATGGATAACATTTTGTTCGTGACATAGGCTACAAATATAAATGAAGTAGAATTGCAGTTGTATGTATTAATCTAACTAATATATTTACCTTCCAACACCGAACACCTCCAAATGAAAGTGATGAGAGCACGTGATCCTCCCGGGATTCGAACCTGGGTTACCACATACAGATTTTAAACACTCTAACCATTACACCATCAAGGCAAAACAAAACAATCAGTAATATATCCTTACCAAAACCAAATTCCTGTATAATCCACAAATATTTGTACCCGTTTTTATGACTTAACTCAATTCCTTGAAGATTGTGACGCAATTTGGCAGTCTATCCTGGCTATTATGAGACGATTTTAGGCAGATTAGGAAGGGTGTGTGGCAGTAAGAGGGTTGATGAAGACACTTTTAAGCCTTTTAATGCACACTGAGCCGTCCTAAGCTGTGCAATGATTGCCAGAATAAACTATATAGGAGTCATTCTAAAGGGGTTCAATTCTGATATCTGCCGTAATCTTGAACAGTAAAGCTAAGTATTATAGAGATCAACTTAATGCAAGATAACAAATACTGAAGGGGGAGGTATGTCGTTTTTCTTTACCCCCCCTCCCCCCCTTCTTCCTCGTGGAAAGTCTCATTAGTTTTGAGATTTTAAGACGATAGCTCCATCAGTTTGGCGTTTTAAGACCTTTCGCCGTATTTCTTTGTCAATTTTAAGACCTTTCGTGCCCTTTAGGTGTCGATTTTTTTTCCTGGCGAGTGATAACGACCTGTAATTTAGCAGCCGGGAAATTTTTCTACGAAAAAACGTACAAATTTATCTCGGAGGGGGATCTAATGGATATTTTTTTTAGTTTGATGGAGGTCTACGGAGGAAACTAAACAAATAGATGAATATATAAATAAATAGACTCTAAAAATAACGCCTGTCCCCTTAACACTTAAAGAGCGGGGCCCGACTTAAGTCCGTATCGAAAAAGCAGCAAGTTAGGAGCATTATTAAGGCTTTTAAAGGGTTAAAATCGAGTGCAAATGGCCGGGAGCGCAGCAGGCCACACGGCCGACACCCAGGGCTTACCGCCGCCCACTGACTCACGCTCCCTCTGTTCTCGAGAGGCCGGCAGTGTAGCCAGTAGTGAGCATAGCTGGAAAAATAATGCCGCTATATGCTAAACTCCCATGTTAGTGGTAGCACTGCATGAAAACGACGAGTGGTACGTAGCTCGTTCTGGTCTCATTTTGAAGCTTGTAGCGTCTAGTGTTTTGCTGAATAATTTTTTTTTCATGCAGATACTTGATTGATCATTCAGGAGGGCCTGAATATGCCCAAAATAGCCCAAAACCCCCCGCTAGACGAAGGTTAATGCAAGATAATAACGCTTAACCCCTTTGTACCGGCGACGTAATTTTTATTATATTTTAACTATATTTAGACGATGTTGCGCAGTTTAAGAAGGATCTGTGGTAGTAATAAGGGTTAAGTGAGATAGTTCGAAGCCTGTTAGTTGCTGGAAGCCCTTTTTAGACTGAATAAAATAGTCTGAAAGTAGCCAGAATAAAGTTAAAAGGACGGCACCGGTACTGAAGGGGTTAAGGGGATTAGTTATTTTGTTGGGTACCGGTGTATGTATATATATATATATGTTAGTAAAGCCAGGTAATACATTTTCTTTAATGCATGCAAGGTTAAAGGAAATAGCAGTATCAGCATTCTATATTTTATTATTCAGCATTTCAATATTTCTCATTAATTTCCGTTGGCGTTCAGTCAGCAGGTGGAGGAGGTTGGCAAAGTGCATGTTGATTCGATGTTTCGCTAGGCATCTAGCATTTTCAAGAGAATGATTATAATGTAAAAAATTACGGGTATATATACAAAACGAGTGGCTCGGGGGGCGAGGAGAGGGCGGGGCTACTGTCTCCTATTGTTTGAGGGTAGCCTGCGTGCGAGTCGCTCACTGCTTCTTGTCAGTGGTTGGCTGAGGGGGGCAAAGTCATCGGTGATTGGCTGTTAGACGTCCCACACGTGGAGGCTTGCGTACCAAGATGCGTAGAGGCAGGAATAGTAGAAGGGAGGTGGGAGGCGGGCGAGGTCATTGCTGGTTGGCTGCTGGACGTCTTGAGGGTAGTAGCTTGTGTAGCAGGATGTGTGGCGGCAGGGGGTGATGAAGAGGGGCGAGGGGCGGGGGCCGTGGTGGGGTTAGTGTCTTTTGGCTGATGGTAATATTTGTAAGTCAAGTGTTTGGTTGTT
>CM064522.1:3578179-3758179 GCA_032716605.1 Paralithodes platypus | reverse complement strand
ACAAAGGTGTTGAAGTATCCCAGAAAGGGGGCAAATCGCGTTTTGTGCTTGAATGGGTTAAAATACCCATGTACATATCTGTACGGAAAATCTAGCCCAAGTGGGATACCCCATGTGTGGTAAAGATTTTAATATTGACAAATAAATGGGGCTAACGTCTCATAATCACCAAAATAATAGAACGAAAATCTTAAAAATTCAAAACTAATATATTGTTTGTTTTATATGTGAGTGAGGGAGACAATATGCTAAACATGAGGGAGAAGGGTGTCCAGAAAAAACGACTAGCTCCCCCTTTAAAGAGGTGCGTTGAAGGCAGCAGTTGGTCTGTTCGTCACGCGTACCTGTAATTATTTCAGGTATTCCCCCCCCCCCCCCCCCCTCCCCCCAGACCCTCCTTGGTCTGTAATTAGTCTGGCGTGGCTTACAGACCCTGCGGTAAACAGAGAATGAACATGTGTTACTGACTGACTAACAAGCATAATATCATACTCTACATTTATATTTATTTACTTCAGAGGAGAAACAGGAAACAACATCCATTGACTAACTATGGTGGTGGCTTCCATTCACGAAACTATAAAGCAGTTGGTTGTTGTAAGTTGAAGTTTGGTGAAATGGTTGCCACCTGGAACAACCAAAGGTCCTCAGATGCGAGGGACACCTTGACGACGTATAAAGATAAATAAAAAACGCCATTCCAACAGCTTCCTCTATCTACAACACCCCTTCTCTGCTATCTACACTTTCACAGCCGTATGGTCCCAGTGTACTGTCTAATGGCGTAATGGGACTCCAAATGTAAGAGATGCGGCTGAAAGGTTCTAAAATGCCGTCGAGGTGAAGAGCTGTTCATTGTATGCACGGTGCAGTACCCACGTATCTAATATTCCTATGATGCCTGGACCTGTAATTGGGGTAAATTGACGTGCGGGACGGGACTCAAAGGGGAATTGGTAGTCTCTTAGTGACTTATGTAACAATGGTGATGCAAGCCGTAATGTAGGGGGTGTTGTTGGTGGTGATGGCGTTGGTGATGTTGGCGTTAGTGGCGATGATGGTGGTGATGGTGGTGGTGATGCAAGCAGTATTGTGTTTTTTTTTTTTACCCCACACCCCTTGATGGAGGTATAGGGAGGAAACTAAAACAATATTACATAAGTTAATTAATATACTAAACCATAAACTCTACCACCTTAAGACAACATTGTGCGTACCCAACCCTATCCCTAACCTAACTCTCAACTAGCCTAACTGAGCTATCAAAAGAGACTGGATATCTCCGTCGTCGACACCTGCCCGGGATGCAACACAGCACCCCATACTATTAAACACATCATAGAAGACTGCATCCCACACAATCACTTACGCCAACAACATAATCTACACTCCTTGAGAGCCCTGTGGAAACCCCGATCGTGGCCATGGCCTTCCTTAGGGACTCAGAGTTGTTCGGTCAGGCAGCCTAGGAAACGACAACAACCTAACCATAACCTAAGCTAGCTATGGCATGACAGAAACGACTGTAACTGATACAGTGACGGTGGCGTCCTTTTCATCATATTCTGGCTACTGTTAGACAATGTTATTCAGGTTAGGAAGGACATCTACCAAGTTATAATGTAAAACTTGCAAAATAAACAAACTAAAACTGGGACGATACAAGATAAATGCAAAAGAACTGATCAAAATCGCTATGTGGAAACAACGCTTAATAAAATACAAATTTGAAATAAAAGAACATGAAAGACTACAGACCATCTCGATGAATCCCTTTAGTAAGTTTAGTTACTATATATCCTTCCTAAGTTTTATAAAATCGTCTACATATAGTTAAACAAAAATGTAATAGACGCCACTGGTACTGTGTGTGTGTGTGGGTGTGTGTGTACTTACTCTAGTTGTATTGTATTGCGGGAGTGAGCATGCTCGTTATTTCCCGCCTCCTATATGTGTAGGTGTTATATGTATTGTTGGAATGGCTGTGGATGTGTGTGTAGTCTGTATTTTTAGCCAATTGGCGACATCGGAAACGAAGGCTTAGGGTGGATCTGTATGGTACCATTCTCACTATAGACGGTTACCGTCTCGCCCGAATGCTTACAGTAGGTAGCCATCAGCTTAAGGTGAACCATATGATACCCATCTCGCCTTGTCCCATTTTTGCCAACCCCAGAGGGGACGTCACAACGTCGTCCACTTATTCCAGGTACCTATTTACAGCTAGGTGAACTGAGGCTAACACATGAAAGGAGACAAGCCCAATTTGTCTCCGCCCGGCCGGGGATTGAACCCCCGACCCCTCGTGTGTGTGTGTGTGTGTGTGTGTGTGTGTGTGTGTGTGTGTGTGTGTGTGTGTGTGTGTGTGTGTGTGGAAAAGGGGAGGGGGGAGGTCGATTGTAAGAAACAAACCTAGTTGCCAGTGAAATGAACATTGAATTATAGGTTCGTCCATTAAATTGTATTGAGTAACATTAATGAATAAAAAAAAATGGAGTAAGTGATTTTTTTTTATTTTTTTAATAAATATGCATTATACCAAATGTATTTATTTTTTGTTCACGACACTACACTAGGGAGGGTGCGAGAAGGAAATTTTCCCTATGCTTTACATCAATATAATTATTTACAGCATAAAAAAGTAATTACATTTTACTACAGTTATATTGCAAATCTTAGAGGCAACATTTAATTTAGCTCAGCAAAACACCGCATTTTTTAAAGGGGAGGGGTAGTTACTATTCCTGGACCCCCCCCCCTCTTTTTCACGTTTAGCCCCATTAATTTTGAGATTTTATGACGTTCGCCCAATTAGTTTGTCAATTTGAAGACCTTTCGCCTTATTTATTGGTTAATATTAAGACCTTTCCTACCATATTCTGTAGGTGTATTGTTTCAAGGCAGGCGACAGCGAGCCTGTAAATTTGGAGGAATCCGCCTTTAGGCTGGGACATTTTCCTACCAAAAAATTTATAATTTCATCTCGAAGGGGGATCTTGAGGATATTTTCTTTATGCTTGATGGGGGCTTAGTGAGGAAACTAAAATAATAATATATTTGTTATTAATTTCACCACAACACCAAACACCTCCAATGAAATAATAATAAATACTAAATAAATAAACAAATAACACCTATCCCCTTAGCAATCCAAGGGGGAGGGTCGTAGGTTATGCCCTTCTCAGTCAGAGAAACATATATATATATATATATATATATATATATATGTTAGTAAAGCCAGGTAATAAATTCTCTTTAATACATACGAGGTTGAAAGAAATGGCAATTTCTGCGTTGGAAATTTTATTATTCAAAGTTTCCAGGTCTCTGATGAGTTTTCGCTGGGTGGCAGGAAGTAGATGAAGGAGATGAGCAAAATTCATGGTGGTACAGGGTTACATAAATGTAAATGATGATACAGGATATACGACGCGTTTCACTGGACAACCAGCATTATCAAGTAAGGATGGAATGATATAAAAGGTAAACAGGAAGGGTATATATAGAGGGTGGAGGATCAGAGGAGGCGAAAAACAAGGGGTAAAAATCTACTAACTTAACTTCACCTTTGAAAAATCTAACAATGGACAACTCCCCTTCCTCGACATCCTCGTAGCTCTGAACGACCATGGGTTCAAACCCACCGTCTACATTAAACCAACTAACACAGGACAATGCCTCAACGGCGATAGTGAATGCCCCCGCCGTTATCTTCTATCCTCCATCTCCGCCTATGTTAGGAGAGCCCTCACGCACTGCTCTACCTGGGCCGACACCCACCAGGAACTAGAAAGACTATCCCAAGTTTTAGTAAATAACGGATACTCCAACTCCGACATCTCCAGCACCATCAACCACCATCTTGAAAAATGGTACACCCAAAGCCCTCCCAACATTGACCCCCCCACACACCTGGCAGCAACACCTCAACCCTCTCTCACCATGACCACCCAGGAAGATCCTACCACCTTTTCTGGTGTGGTTAAATGGTTCAACATAAAGAGAGGATATGGATTTATCAACAGGAACCAAGATAAAACGGATTTCTTCACCCACAGAAAGAACATTGTGCTTAACACCAATAGCACAATAACGTCACTAGGTGAAGGAGAGCAAGTGCACTTTACAATCAAGGAGGGAAGGAAGGGCAAGGAGGCAGCAGGAGTAACAGGACCCCATGGCAGACCAGTAAAGGGCTCCCAACTCTCACAAGGAAGGCAGAAGCAACCCACCATCACCGGATTGAAGTCTGGCCTCAAGACTGACGTCATCACAGTCATTGTCCACACAGCCATTGCTCTTGCTGGGGACGATCGAGGCTAACTTTCTGTGCTTTTGCCTGCTCTTCTGGCTGCCAATGGCCTACCTACAATCATCATCCCTCCAGATCTCCTTGCCCGAAGAACAACCGAGAAGCCGCCCAAAAAGAAGCCTTCCAACACTCAACTTCTGCCTCGACCACTCTGCCTTCAGAAGACTCGAACACCTAGAGTCCAGGAGGCAGCAACTTCAACACCGAGCCTGCATAAGAGGAAAGCTGAGGAGCTGACAACAACTCCGCCAGCACCAGCAACTCCAACTCCAACAACACCTCGGACCACCTCAAACCTCCAGCCTGACACCTCCGCTCAACCACCACCATCTCCACTACCATCTATGCCAATGGTCTTCGACGAGCATTGGGAATTAAATGCAAAAGTGATACGAATGCTCAGAAACTTCACCTAATAATAGCAAGGTGGTCAGCCCACCATCTTTCATCTCTCCAACTCTTCATACTCACCACTTTACCTTCAACTTCAACCTCTACTTTCTACACTTGTGGGACTCTACCTCACAGTTACCTTACCTTACCTTTATATCATTCCATCCTTACTTGATAATGCTGGTTGTCCAGTGAAACGCGTCGTATATCCTGTATCATCATTTACATTTATGTAACCCTGTACCACCATGAATTTTGCTCATCTCCTTCATCTACTTCCTGCCACCCAGCGAAAACTCATCAGAGACCTGGAAACTTTAAATAAAAAATTTCCCAACGCAGAAATTGCCATTTCTTTCAACCTCGTATGTATTAACCCTTAAAAAGCGGCTCACCACTTAAGTCGAGTTAAATAAAGCTGGACTATGTGGCGGCGCTCGACATAACTCGAGTGGCAATTTCAGCACGTAATGTGGCTGAGAGAGAGAGACAAGTGGTGGCAGAGGACTAGCGAGCGTATGACTGCTCCAGACCCACCGCGGCGAACCTACTGACACAAATCTCAGCTCCCTCCTCCCTCTCTCTCACTCGCTACATACTCAATTATGTACCGAAAGTACCGAATTACATGCTTTTTGCACTCGCGTTGCACGGTTATTGCAAGAAAACTATCCATCATACAAGGATCGTTATGGTGTCATTCGAAAGCTCTGTTTATGCCCTTTCAGGGATAGATACTTGTTTTACGTTCTGGGTCTTATTTAGGCATGAAAATGATCACATAAACAGCCCTATTTTGGCTAAAAACACCCCGCTGGGCGGTACACATAAATAAACCGCATAGGCCGCTCGTAAGGTGTTAAAGAAAAAAAAAAAAAAAAAAAAATATATATATATATATATAGAGAGAGAGAGAGAGATAATACAACATTAATTATGTCAGTATATACAGAGGAGTGTCTAAATGTCACATAGAAGTCCGGAAAGGTGTCGAGATAATAGTTATATTAATGTATCAGTATATACTACATATATATTACATAGATATGGTGGTGGTTAATGTATCAGTAATTCAGTATATACTCCACTTATTACGTAGATATGTGGCTGGTTACCGTACAATTAGATAGGGTACACCTCAATATATAGTTGGGTAATTACTATACTACCATGTTCTGTTGGTAATAAAGGAGAGACTATTGTAGATCCCCACCAGGTGTGTTCTCTCTCACCTGATAACGGGCAAGTACTGACCGCTACACTCTTCAACTCATACACACAACATGGTCAATATAATAATTAATGTATCTTACGATAGAAAGTACTATTCACTAACCTCATAATGCAGCTTATTGATATATGAACGCACATTGCATTCGTTGTAATACCGGTATATATTAATTAAAACAACGGGGGAACCTTTTTTTGTGGATTCACCAAAGCGGTCTTTAACAGTTGCCCCTCAAATCAATAATCTAATGGGTTGAATTAGTCTGCAATTAATTTATCTGCTATGGTATTATCCTACGCCTTTGAAGTATAATTAAAATCACACACACGTGTGTGTACGCTTTGTGCGTTCATGCATGTATGTACTCGTGCGTGTGTAACAATACTAGATTAACTTTAAGATCAGGTAAGATTATATACAACTTTTGTTACATGTGTGGGGCAAATGGGTTTCTTGCAGAACTCAGTATTCTCAGGACTTAATTAATTATTCTTATATATAAATTTTGTTTGTTATGGTGTATTACAGGACTAAACCAATTATAAACTGAGTTTTCTCGTGACTATATAATTTATGAACGGACTCCTCTGATAATGTAAATGTATTCTTAGATATAGTTTTGAAATCATTGTTTGAATAATACAATGCAATAATAATTTAGTATTTAAACTTACTTTTTGTGTATGTATGTGCGACATGTTATACACTCTGCTAAAAAAATAAAAAAAATAAATACAAAAATAATAAATAACAATAATAATAATAATTCCCATCTCCTGTACTCACTGGCTACCCAAACGTTGGTATACCTTGTTCAAAATAAGTAGGCCACCACTATTGAACATTAACCTCTATAACTCACACACCACTAGAGTAATCCAGCTAATATGTCTACCATTAAGGAAGAGTCGGCCAGGAAATAGGTGTGGAAATGTACAGCCCTTTTGCTCTAGCCCTTTTTGAGTTACAGAGGTTTGGGGTCACACTTTCTGACCTAGCTTAGGTTAGGTTCAGGGGAGGATGGTTGCTTTTTCTGGCCCCCTATTCCCTCTTGCTAGCCTCATTACTTTTGACACATTAAGGCGTTCGCCCCAGTAGTTCGGTGATATTAAGGCCTTTCGCCCCATTTCTCCGTTGATTTCAAGACCTTTTGTGCCATTTAGCTGTCGATTATTTCCTGGTGAGCGATAGAAACCTGTAATGTAGAAGGAACCAGCCTTTGGCCGGGACATTTTTCTACATACAAATGTACAAATATATCTAGAAGATGTTTCTAAGCTTGATGGAGGTCTAGGGAGGAAACTAAAATAATAATACATAAATCGACCAATAAATATACGCTCCCCCTCTTAAGTTAGGTTTAGATGAACAAATACTAATGATAAATATTTACCTTTGGTCCCGTTAAAATACCAATGATAAATGTTTACCTATGGTCCAGTTAAAATACCAATGATAAATGTTTACCTATGGTCCCGTTAAAATATCCTCAAGTAACCTATTAAAAACTGTTCAGGGGACTGGTTAGAACTTGTAGGATGTTTAATTGAAGGTCGGAAACCAGTATTTACTGAGAAATAACAGTCTTAAGATGCGCTATGGGTCACCCAGGGCATGCCCTCTCTTTCCCGTGATGTGATGTGATGTGATGTGATGTGATGTGATGTGATGTGATGTGATGTGATGTGATGTTATATTAGGGTTAGGTTAGGTTAATCTAATATAATATAATATGTGTACATTATGGGCAGTGGGCGGGGCCGCGCTTATGTGGCGGCGTACAGACCCTCCCGTAAAACATAGCGCATTTTAAGACTTTTATTTATCGGTAAATACTGATTTCCGACCTTCAATTAAACATCCTACACGTTCTAACCAGTTCCCTGAACAGTTTTTAATAGGTTACTTGAGGATATTTTAACGGGACCATAGGTAAATTTTTACCATACCAATATATGACACACGTAACATATACGACATCAATATATGACACATAAGTTAGGTTTAGATGAACAAGTACTATTATATGACACACGTAACATAAATTACACCAAAATATGACACACGTAACATACAGTATATGACACTAATATATGACACTAATATATGACACGTAAGTTAGGTTTAGATGAACAAATACTAATATACGCCACACGTAACAACAACTGCATCATCCTGGCGACAAACAAGAGCTCTCCCGTGTCGCCAATCTGCCCTCATTAACCCCCCGTAGACTATAATGACCCCTGTGGCCGACCCTCCTATCCCACCGGTGATCACAGGGTGGGGAGGGAAAACCTGATGAGAGAGAGAGAGGAGAGAGAGAGAGGAGAGGAGAGAGAGAGAGGAGAGAGAGAGAGAGAGAGAGAGAGAGAGAGAGAGAGAGGATGAGAGAGAGAGAGAGAGGAGATAGAGAGAGAGAGAGAGAAGACCAGAGGAGGAGAGAAGAGAGACGAGGAGAGAGGAGAGGAGAGAGACGGAGAGGAGGGTGAGGAGAGGAGACTGGGAGGAGTGGCGAGAGAGAGAGAGAGAGGAGGGGAGAGAGAGGATGAGAGAGAGGGGAGAGGAGAGAATTAGGGAGAATTAAAGGGAAAGAAATATATAGAAAAATAGAAAAGAGAGACAGAGATGCAGAGAGACAGAGAGAGAGAGAGAAAGAGAGAGAGAGATAAAACAAAATGGACAAATAAAAGAGAGAGAGAGAGAGAGAGAGAGAGAGAGAGGGAGAATTAGAGAGAAAGAAAACAATTGACAAATAGAAGAGAGAGAGAGAGAGAGAGAGAGAGAGAGAGAGCCCGAGGATGGTAATTACTTAATGGCTGACATTTCCGTAAGATCAGTCGGTAATTATGTCAACGATTGCTGGGCGAGGAAGGGAAAGAGAAGAAGGGGAGAGTGAAGGAGGGGGAGGAGGAGGAGGGGAGAGTGAAGAAGAAAGAGAGAGTGAAGAAGAGAGAGAGTGAAGGAGGGGGGAGGAGGAGGAGGGGAGAGTGAAGAAGAAAGAGAGAGTGAAGAAGAGAGAGAGTGAAGGAGGGGGAGGAGGAGGAGGGGAGAGTGAAGAAGAAAGAGAGAGTGAAGAAGAGAGAGAGTGAAGGAGGGGGAGGAGGAGGGGGGGGAGAGTGAAGAAGAAAGAGAGAGTGAAGAAGAGAGAGAGTGAAGGAGGGGGAGGAGGAGGAGGGGAGAGTGAAGAAGAAAGAGAGAGTGAAGAAGAGAGAGAGTGAAGGAGGGGGAGGAGGAGGAGGGGAGAGTGAAGAAGAAAGAGAGAGTGAAGAAGAGAGAGAGTGAAGGAGGGGGAGGAGGAGGAGGGGAGAGTGAAGAAGAAAGAGAGAGTGCAGAAGAGAGAGAGTGAAGAAGAGAGAGAGTGCAGAAGAGAGAGAGTGAAGAAGGGGAGAGTGAAGGAGGGGGAGGAGGAGGAGGAGGATGGGAGAGTGAAAAAGAAAGAGAGAGTGAAGAAGAGAGAGTGAAGAAGGAGAGAGTGAAGGAGAAAGAGTGAAGACAAAAGAGAGTGAAGAAGAAAGTGAAGAAGCAAGAGGGTGAAGAAGAAAGAGATAGTGCAGAAGAGAGAGAGTGAAGAAGGAGAGAGTGAAGGAGAAAGAGTGAAGACAAAAGAGAGTGAAGAAGAAAGTGAAGAAGCAAGAGGGTGAAGAAGAAAGAGAGTGAAGAAGAAAGAGTGAAGAAGCAAGAGTGAAGAAGCAAGAGAGTGAAGAAAAAAGAGAGTGAAGAAGAGAGTGTGGAGAAGAGAGAGAGTGAAGAAGGAGAGAGTGAAGGAGAAAGAGTGAAGACGACATAGAGTGTGGAGAAGAGAGAGAGTGAAGGAGAAAGAGTGAAGACGAAATAGTGTGAAAGAAGAGAATAAAGAAGAAGAAGAAAGAGAGTGAAGAAGAGAGTGAAGAAGAAAGAGAGTGATGAAGAGAGTGAAGAAGAGAGTGAAAAAGAAAGTGATGAAGAAAGAGAGAGAAGGAGAGTGAAAAAGAAAGAAAGAGAAGGAGAGAGTGAAGAAGAAAGAGAGGAGTACAAAGGAAGTCAAGCAACAACAGTTCTTCAGACCCCTCGAATTGGCTTACTCTCTGCTGCTCAGGTGTTTAACAGCGGTTTAAAGTGGGTAAGGGAAAATTAGAAAGGGAAATACTTCTGTGGGACTAATGTCTACGGCAGGGTTAGGTGTTGGTAGAGAGTGAGTGAAGATTTATGAGGGGAGTGTGAAGAAGGGAGAAGAAGAGGAAGAGAGGGAGAACACTGAGAAGAAAGAGGGAGAGAAGGCGGAGCAGGAGAGAAAGACCAAGGAAATTCTGGGAATAACTTACGGGAAGAAGTTAAGAAAGAAAAAGAGAGAACGTAGGTGAAGAAGAATGCTAAAATTGAAACTGAGGAAATTATGGGTAGAGGAGGGGATACTGATGTGTTTACCAATATATCTACAGTATATCCACAGCACCTACAGGGGAGGTGTGGTGGAGTGGTCATGCCACTGGATTGGTAATCCAATGGACCCGGGTTCAAATCCCGATATGTCAATGGGAAGATATTATTGGGATTGAATTTGTGCTGTATATAGTATCAGTGCATTACCACAAAGCCCACCGAAATGCCAAAAAAATACCCTCATTGTTCCCTGATTAAATAACACTGTATGAATATTCCCATATTCAAAATATGTTACAGGGGGACAATGCCTAGTGAGTTCATTGCTCAATAGGTGGCATTCTGAGAGTGAGGGTCTGAGTCTGGAGGGTGAGACGGTGAAGCACTTGAGCGAAGCAACCAGCCGCTTCAGAGATGGAGCTGCTTCGAGCCATGATAGATGCTTCACATGTCTCACTCCCCAGACTGGAACAAGACCTCACGGGCTTCACCGTGTTGAGCGGTGGAATGTACAGGCTCTCAGCCTATGCCCGAGAGGGAGTAGTTGGAATATAGAAAAAAAAAAAAAAAAAAAAAAAAAATATATATATACCTGAAATATATCTTGAAAAGGGTTCATGTGGGCATTTCTTATTTTGAAGGAAATCTGGGAAGGCATTTGGGGTAGCCTAGGTGACAAAATAAAATACATTGCTCTAAAATGGCAGAAGCAACCGAAACCAAAGATAATAATAAAAAATAATATCATAATAACGCACAAGACGTTGGACCAGACAGCGTTAAAACGACAATTGAGATAGCCTTCAAACCATCTTAACCCTCTCCGACATATGACGCGATTTTGAGCCTATTGGGGATACTTTAAAACCTTTGTTACCATCAGGGGTATTTAGAAACCTTTAGTTTAATTACTTCAACCTCTGCAGTTGTCTTTGAGTTAGCTGTGGGCAGAAAACTAATTTTGGAGAGGTAATTATAAGTGTGAGAGAACTCTATTTATTATTGCTAATCTGGCAACCTCTGCGTCATAAGGATGTGAGAGGGTTAAGATTTACAAATCGTTTAATGATACCCATAATAAAATGTAGAATAGCGCCCTGATACTGAAATGGTTATTCAGTGCAAAATGATAGGGAAGAGGGGAATTGAAACTATGGAATTATAATACTAATCGCAAACTAGGAGGGAAGGGGAAGGAAAGACGGTCGAAGGGAATTAAGGGAAGATGGACCGTTTGTTTGGTCTATTTATTCATTTATTCATATATTGTTGTAGTTTCCTCCCTAGACCTCCATCAAGCTTAGAATAACCCCCCCTAGACCCCCCTTCAAGAAAAAATTGTACATTTTGTTTCGGTAGAAAAAATTCCCGGCCGAAGGCCGGTTCCTCTTTAAAATTGCAGGCTTGCTATCGCTCGCCAGGAAATAATCGACACCTAAATGGCACGAAAGATCTTAAAATTGACAACGAAATTGGGCGAAAGTTGTTAAAATCGCCAAGCTAATGGGCCGAACATCTTATAATCTCAAAACTAGTGGGGCAAAACATTAGGGAGAAGGGGGTCCAGAAAAACGGCCTGCCTCTCCTTAAATAATTTCTACGAGTCTGCGATGAACGTGGGAAATGAAAATATATACAGTATGCTATGTGTGTGTATATATACAGTATGCTATGTGTGTGTATATATACAGTATGCTATGTGTGTGTATTTGTTTTCGTGTTTCCAGTGAACGGTAAACTGAATTCTTTACTAACTGATTTCTTGATAATTGTCAGAGAAATATGCAACTACCATGTCTCTGCATTATTTAGATACTAAGTGTTCATAATTAAGAATATACTTCGCTACAAAATATTCATAATAGCTAGTAACATTAGGTGAGGATATTGTAATTTACCGTCAGCTGTTTGTGTGTGTGTGTGTGTGTAATGTGTGTGAGTGTATGCGTGTGTGCGTGTGTGTGTGAGAGTGTGTGTGTGATAGCGACGGGAAGCAGTGAGGAGCGCAATAAGGATCAGGGAAACGACGTGTAACAAGAAACACGACCGTCGAGTAAGAGGGGTGGGGGGGGGGGGGGGGGGGGGGGAAGCGGGGGCGGGCGACGAAGATTGGGGGCGGGACCATTACATTCCAGAGGGAGAGTGGTCCTAATCTATTCCGACAAGCGCCATCTTGTGTACCTAATATTGTAGAGCTGTAGTGTATTTTACGTGTGTGTGTGTGTTTGTGTGTTTTTGTTTTGTTTTGTGTGTGTGGGGGGGAGTTATTCATATTCATTGTATTGTATGAATATGAATACACACACACACACACACACACGCACACAACTAAAATACACTACAACTCTCAATTTGTAGTGTTTGCTACTGTGTGTGTGTGTGTGTGTGTGTGTGTGTGTGTGTGTGCCTGTGATGATTTGCATGTGTGTGTCGTTAGTCTTCAGTACACTATGTCTCTTCAACATAGATGCACCTTATATCCTGTAGAAATGTTACAAATGGATAACACTTAATAAGCTCCCCTTCTCTAATTCCTCACTTAATTGCTACTAAAGGTATCAGATGGCCTCGATACGTCGGGGTCGTTTATTCGACTTGATTAATGTCCCCCTACGTCATGGCATACAAATATACGATTCAAATTTAATTGAATTACATTGAAATGAGTATATAAATATCACATTTGTGTTGATTTTGTATTTGAGTTTACATCTACCGATATACGTATATTATATTATATGTAATCACATTATATTTTATTACATATAAATGAAAATTAATGCCTTTTGCATATGTTTACTTGCAAATATTGTGTTCGTGTAATGTAAGCAATGTTATTAATGTGCATAAATGCGATATTAATATATTGTATACTACATTTTGGTACTAATGTGAGGTAAGGGGAGATAAATCGTTTTTCTGGTCCCCCTTCTTCCTCATGTTTAGCCTATTAGTTTTCAGAGTTTTAAAGCGTTCGCCCCATTAGTTTATCGATTTTGCAACCTTTCGTCTCATTTCTACAGTATATCAATATAGAGACCTTTCGTGGCATTTAGGTGTCTATTTTTTCCTGGCGAGCGTAGCAAGCCTATAATTTCAGGAGAAACGATCGAAAAATGTACAAATTTACCTTGAAGAGGGGGGGGGGGGGTCTCGGGAATGTTTTTTAAGCTTGATGAAGGTATAACGAGGAAACTAAAACACAATTTATTATATAAATAAATAGACCGGAAAAAGATATTCACTATCCCCTTAAAACTGTGTCGTGGAATTCTCCCTACATACGGCCCTGGAAAAGACGAAGGAGAGTAATAAGAAGTAACGGTGGAGAAGTTTAGAAGGGGTAATGAAGGAGGGAAGAAGGCAAGACGTTAATAAAAGGGGGAAGAGAGAGAGAAGAAGGATAAAAGAAGACTAGAAGGGGAGAGGGAAGAAGGGGTAATGAAGGAGAGAAGAAGGCAAGACGTTAATAAAAGGGGGAAGAGAGAGAGAGAGAAGGATAAAGGAAGACGAGGGAGAATAAGAATAAAGCCGGTATCACACGAGCGCTTTTTCCCTCAACACTGCTCTGGCAGCTAATGAGGTCAACATTTAAAATATTTCGGTTACCTAAATTCATCTATCGTCAGTCTAGTTTCCGATACCAGTGCAAAATATTCCAGAAATGTTGCCAGAAAAATGTTGATCATAGAATGTTGACTATAAAAGCTCTCGTGTGATACCGGCTTTAGCTGATCGCTTGGATGAACTTGTCTATTTCGGCGCGATTTGTGTCTTGTTCTGGCTACTAAAAAGGGAGATGGTCCGTTTCTCTAGACGCCCTTCTCCCTAATGTTTAGCCCCACTAGTTTTAAGAGATTATAAGACGTTCGGCCCATTAGTTTGGCGATTTTAACACCTGTCGCCCCATTTCGTTGTCAATTTTAAGACCTTTCGTGCCATTTAGTTGTCGATTATTTCCTGGCGAGCAATAGCGAGCCTGCAATGTTAAGAGGAACAGGCCGAAGGCCGGAAAATGTTTCTACCGAAAAATTTACAAATTTATCGTCTAGGTTTTTTTTTTCTAAGCTTCATGGACGTCTAGAGAGGAAACTAAAAGAAATATATGAATAAATTAATTAATAGACCAAACAAACGGTCTGCCTCCCCTTAACGCACCATCGTATCCTGAGGGAAATTCCAATCATGCTATCAGATAAATAGAATACATTAGTCCATTATGGTAGTTAGGTGCATTTATATATCTACAGTATTTGCTCCAGGTGCAGTTGCCCACATCAATATATATATCTATTCCGTGATATTATGTATGAAAGGATTACATACTGTGAAAGGAAAACAGATATATTGGAGTGTAGTTGTGTATGCTGCAGTACATTTATATAAACAAATATTGGTTTCATAACAATTATTCTTATAAGTACAGTATAAGTCAACCACACAATTCATACTGTCACACCTAAACTGAAGGAGTGAGTACTAACTTATGTAAGCAACTCAACGTGTCTTAGCAACTTTACAGCAACATGTGAGTTTCATGCTAGATATACCAGGATCTTGCACCTAATAATTCGAAGTTGCATAATCAATCGTAGGCAGTGTCCACCAACCTTTAACTGTCTTCGTGGTGCGATGTATAAGGTGTTGATTTTCGGTGTGAGCATCCTGGGTTCGAATCCACGGACTGCCACATGTGTTTGTAAATTTCATTAATCGATTTTAGGAGTATGGTTGGTTGTTGGAAGGAACATGATAATGGATGCTTGGTTGTTTTCAGTTGGTTTACGCATACTTATTATGTTTGTGGATACTATTGTATGTATTGTAGTGTATATATATATTGTAGTATAGAGAATTATGCATATATATGGATATATATACAGTATATATATACGGTATATATATATATATATATATATATATATATATATATATATATATGCACACACACTCACACATGCTCATGCTCCAACATTGCTATTGTAATGAAAATTAGTATATTTTTGTGTAGACACTGATTGCTGCCATTGAAAGGTCATTAAGCGCCGATAAAGCCATTCACTGATTGCAAAGCTGCTGTTATTGCATAATAAATGTGTTTGTAGCATTATGTTTGTAGCCGTGTCCCCGTGTTTGAGTGTAATACAGTAATGAGGCTAATGGTACACTCGGATGTCATAGTCCCTAACCCACTCATTAATGGTACACTCGGATGTCATAGTCCCTAACCCACTCATTAATGGTACACTCGGATGTCATAGTCCCTAACCCACTCATTAATGGTACACTCGGATGTCATAGTCTCTAACCCACTCATTAATGGTACACTCGGATGTCATAGTCTCTAACCCACTCATTAATGGTACACTCGGATGTCATAGTCCCTAACCCACTCATTAATGATACACTCGGATGTCATAGTCTCTAACCCACTCATTAATGGTACACTCGGATGTCATAGTCTCTAACCCACTCATTAATGGTACACTCGGATGGCATAGTCTCTAACCCACTCATTAATGGTACACTCGGATGTCATAGTCTCTAACCCACTCATTAATGGTACACTCGGATGTCATAGTCTCTAACCCACTCATTAATGGTACACTCGGATGTCATAGTCTCTAACCCACTCATTAAAGGTACACTCGGATGTCATAGTCCCTAACCCACTCATTAATGGTACACTCGGATGTCATAGTCCCTAACCCACTCATTAATGGTACACTCGGATGTCATAGTCCCTAACCCACTCATTAATGGTACACTCGGATGTCATAGTCTCTAACCCACTCATTAATGGTACACTCGGATGTCATAGTCTCTAACCCACTCATTAATGGTACACTCGGATACCATAGTCCCTAACCCACTCATAAATATTCGTGACTTCACCTATTTATAATTATGGAAGAATATCTCTGGAAACGAAATTATGGATATAATTTTCTATACGTCAACCACAAAACTATATATTCTATTTATTAAAAAGCAAGTTCTATCCAATAATCAATCCAGGTAGTTATAATTTCATAAAGAAAAACACGAATTATCATGAGTGGGCTATAGTCTATTCGCTGTAAGTAGGCGAGAAATCATGACCTCTAACCTCTGTAACTCAAAAAACGACTAGAGTAATCGAACTAATATGTCTACCATTTGGGAAGAGTCAGTCAAGGAATAGATGTGGAAATTGACAGCTCATTTGCTCTAGCCCATTTTGAGTTACAGAGGTTAGAGGTTACTGTTTTTGCCCAACCTAGAATGGACAGACTATAGAGAATATGGCATCGGAGCACTAAGAAGGTCTTATCGGCCACACTCCTAAATGGCCACAACCATAACGACAACAGTGCTATACCCTGTGCCAAGTAGGTAGGCCAAAAATAGTGAACCCTAACCTCTGTAACTCAAAAGGGGCTAGAGCAAATAAGCTGTAAATTCCCACACCTATTCCCTGGCCGACCTTTCCCACATGGTAAAAATATTAAGGGGAGGCAGTTGGTTTTTCGAGTCCTCCTCCTCCCTCATGTTTAATTAGTTATAAAATTTTATAACATTCGCCCCATTAGTTTGGCGATGTTCAGACCTTTTGCCCCATTTCATTGCCAACATTAAGACCTTTCGTGCCATTTCGGTGTCGATTTTTTTCCTGGCGAGCGATAGCGAGCCTGTATTTGAAGAGGAATCGGCCTTCGGCCGGGACATTTTTCTACTAAATTTTTTACAAATTTGTATCGAAGGGGGTATTGTGGGTGTTTTTTTAAGCTTGATATAGGTTTAGAGAGCAAACTAAACCCCCTCTTTAAACCATTGAGCCGAACCAGTAAATTATGCTGCACAATACCGTCTGAGCTCCCTTAAGCTTATCTGGTGCGAGGGAGGACCTTTTTGGACCCTCCATGTTATACTCCATTACAATACACTCCTTTCCTGTTATCTATCCTCGTACCTCTGACTAGGATCTTCTGGTTTTCCTTTTCACAAACATTTCTTGTAATTCCTTCTCATAAATAAATCATCCCTTCCTTTCGTTCCTCATGTTGCCATTCCTATTTTAATTTAACTTCCGGTATACTCATGTGTCCATATATTTTTAACCTCTCCTATATTACCCCTCTATATCCCGAGCCATTTAGGACACAAATGCCTCGCCAAATCCATTTAAACCGTAAACCGTAGACGAAAACTTCGTGTTTCAACGTTTCATTTTTCATAGCGAGTTTTACTATATCAGTAAATCTGTTGTTGGTTGTTTTCCTTAGCACTCCCCCTCTGTATCCCATCTCTCGTCCCCCTTCTCCTAAGGGGGGTCACCGGCTTTTTTATCTTTCTCTCCTTTTCTCTCTTTCCCTGGCTTGTATCCATTCGGCCCCATTCAGCCAACTGTTTTACGACTTTTATCCCCATCCAGGTGTCGATTTCTTCCTGGCGAGCGATAGCGAGCCAGCATTGTATGGAGAAATTCGGCTTCGCCGGAGACACTTTTCTATCGAAAAATGAACAAATTTAGCTTGCTGTCAAAACAAAAATATATATATGCTGGCTAGCTACCGCTCGCCAGGAAAATATTGACACTTTGGATGGGGGTAAACGTCTTGAAACAGTAGGCTGAATGGGGCCAAGTGGATAAAAGCCAAAGAGTGAGGGAGAGAAAGAGAAAAAAAAAGCGAGGTGGGCTCCCTTAACTCTGCCGCCCCTCAGAAGGCCTCCTGGGACCCATCACTGAGTCACTCGTTGGAATAGCTTTTCTCTGATGGGCTAATATTACACTCCTAAGTAGCTAATCTGTTACTCCGGCTGGAGTTTAATGTGTGCGAGACTCAGCTACATCCCTGGTTCTCTTGTTGTTGTTATCTATGAGGAGCATTTCGATACCTAAACTATATCCCAGGGTTCTCCTGTTGCTATCTATGAGGAGAATTTTGATACCTAAACTACATCCTAGGGTTCGGTTGTTGTTGTCGTTATTTAGGAGGAGCATTTTGATACCTAAGCTACATCACAGGGTTCTCTTGTTGTTGCTATCTATGAGGAGCATTTTGATACCTAAACTACATCCCAGGGTTTGGTTATTGTTGTTGGTATTTAGGAGGAGAATGTCGAATCCTAAACTGTAATAATTTGCAAAAATGTATTCATACTAGCACTGTATATTATTTTTAACACATCTTCTATCCTAAATATGTGTGAGCTTCAGTTTCATCCTCATTTTTTTTTTCTGTAGGGAGAATTTTGACCGCGCACTGTAAAAAATTGTAGGTGAATTTCAACATATGCCCTAAACAAAATTGTAAAACACAACTTTTACCCAAAATGTGTGCGTAGCTCATTTACATCCTATATAGGGTTCAGGGGGTGTTCTCTCTAGGCCTATACAAATATAATGCGTATAATGATAAATATGGCAAAAAAAAAAAAAAAAAAAACAACAACAAAAGAAGTTTGTGTGCGTGTGTGTGTGTGTGTGTGTGTGTGTGTGTGTGTGTGTGTGTGTGTTTAGTCCTATATAAGCAAACCTCTAGACAAGGATGTGCAGTGTAATAATGCTTTAATTCACCCTGTGCATTATAGGTAAAATGTCTTGATAGCTTAATGCATAAGTGCGCAGAATTTTGATCTGAGTATCCTAGGTTCGAGTCCTAGGAGTGCCACATGTATTTGTTGATTTCATTAATTGAGTTTAGAGGTGAAGTTGGTTGGTGGAAAAAACATAATAATTGTTCACAAATCAGGATACAACAAATTTTTTTTTTTTTTTTTTTTTGTTTTTTTTTTTTTTAAAAAGACCTCCGTCTACGTATTGTGAAAAACCTGTTATCCTCCGGCAAATTGTGGGGTTGAGTGAGTGAAGGGGGGGGACAGTGAATGAAGGAGGATGCATGTTTTTCATAATACGTGTTGCTAGCCCCAAACGCGCGAGCAACTGTGGCTTTCAACCATCCGACACATCCCCTTTTATTAATGTGCATCACACATGTTACATACAAATAAGGTTTATGTTTTGTTTTACCCTACTGTGGAAAGACTACGGATACACCACTCCTGCCGGGGCCTCACGCAGTGGCATGACTCAGTCCTGTCGAACTGAGCTCATGACACTGGTGGCATTGCCCCGGAGGATAGCCATCCCTAGTCTTTGCTTGAGCCAGAGGGTTTCCCGGGGTTCTCCTGAAACTTCTCTGATTTTACGGCCTATTTCATTCACCATCTTAAGGGTGGTGGGGCCGAAGACTCCTGAAGTTTCGAATGCCAGGGGCTCGAACTGATGAATTCTGGCGATGGCTTGATATTTTTCTCGCTTTTTATTTTCTGCTATCCGGGCGGCTTCACCTGCTTCGTCGGCGTTTCTGGCGGCGTTGGTTGTGGAGAAAGTGTCAACACATGTGGCATCCCACACGAGGCACCGGCCATTCTTGTAAGGGAAAGTGGTCATCCCATCTGGCCGTTTGCCGTCTTCTCTGTGAAGTCCATGTGGTTCGAGGATTGATGCACAGTTAGCACTCTGCAGGGCCCGTTTTATGACATTATTTAGTGCAGAGTGTCTTGGCAGGCGGCCTGCGTTGTAATTACATGACAAGGCATGGTGACCTTGAGCATCCATCCTCCCATCACACTTGCAAGTGTGTGGGTGACAAACTGCCGCACCCACTCTGAGCGCGATGGCGACCCGGAGCGCTTCAGCATCCAAGTGAGTTCCAAGAGGTGGGATGGGGATGGCGTGTAACCACAAGCCACTCTCCGAACGGGCGGCTGCCTGGAGGCGTGCTTTTGCAACCTGGTCTGCATTGGTTAGGAGATTTTCTTGAGTTTTCTTCGCCGAGATGGTATCCCACGCTTTCTGCTTGCTCCTGGAGGTACCCTGAGGCTCCTCCTCTACTCCTGTACTTCCCTTCCAGGTGTTAATCGCTGCTGTTACGTCCCCATTAAGTGTCATTCCGGGTTTAGAATAAAGGATGGACAATACGAGGTCGTTGGTCGCGATGAGGGAAGAGATAAAGGCTGGGGAGGCAATATCCGAGGCTCTCCGTATGCCCAAGCCCCCGAGGCGGACAGGAAGGGTGGCTTGTGTCCAGGCCCGTTCTTTAAATTCCACGTTGGTGATGCTGGTCACTGCTTCTCGGATTATGCTGTCTAATTCTTGGAGGCCGCCATTGTTCGTGTAAGTCATCGATGTGCGCAGGAGGTATTGGAGTTTTGGGATGGAGAAACAGTTCTTGAGCAGGGCCAGAGCTGAGTGGGCATCGATGTGTATCAGGCGACTCACGAGACGTTGAAGCTCCTCCTTTTTAACTTGAAGTGCTGGTGGGATTGCTGCCAGAGTTAGTGGGGAACCTAATAGGGTTTGCTGGTGCTCCTGAAGGATCTTTACATCTGGCAATATGTTTCGGAACAGGGCCTGAGTCTCTTCTCCTTGTATTTGTATTTTCTTGTCATACAATTCTGGGTATATTTCAAAGATGCATGTATTTGATAGACAATGATCAGTATTGCCTAATCATGTCTAAAGGCGGTGTCACACGAGCTTTTTTTTCGTTAATTTTTACGGGCAATTGTAGTCTGGCAGCTTCAAAATTCAAGTTGTATTATATATCAGCCACTTAGCACAATCAAAATTCAGTCTAGTTTCCGATTCTAATGTTTTGAAAAAGCCTCAAAACATTACGAGAAAAAAATTGCTCATCGAAAATTGCCGGAAAAAACACTCGTGTGACACCGGCTTAACACTTTCTGGTGCAACGTTTTGTGGGTAATAATGTTAACCTTATTATTGAGGGTTTTAATTGTTTTTGCCATTTTCGGACAATGTATTTTTAGTTTATCCGCTAGACTTAGAAAATACGCCTCTCCAGACCCCATCCAAACTAAAACAACGTCCCCCCAGACCCCCTTCAAGCTAAACAACGTCCCCCCAGACCCCCTTCAAACTAAACAATGTCCCCCCAGACCCCCTTCAAACTAAACAACGTCCCCCCAGACCCCCTTCAAGCTATACAACGTCCCCCCAGACCCCCTTCAAGCTAAACAACGTCCCCCCAGACCCCCTTCAAGCTAAACAACGTCCCCCCAGACCCCCTTCAAGCTAAACAACGTCCCCCCAGACCCCCTTCAAGCTAAATATGTACATATTTCGGTATTGCCTAAAAGTGTTTTGTTTTCTTCTCATCCACAGCCCACCTTCGATATCCAAGAACAACATACGCGAGAGCAACAATAGCGTCGATCACTCATAGGCCTACGTCTTCGAGGGAGGCAAAAATAACAGGTATGCAGTTTGTTGTTCTGATTAAATGTTTGTCCATAAAATGCAGAATTTAGCAAGTAATATAATTGAAGAACAGTAACCCATCTGTCCCCTACTAACTTCCTAATCCTGCCACGGACATTAGTTCCAGAGCAGTAGTTCCCTTTCCAATGTTTCCTTACCCACTCTAAACCACTGTTTGGACACTTGATCCTCAGTGTTTTGGAGGACAAGCAGCCTAGAAGGGTCACTAGATATGTTGTTGCTTGATTTCCTTTGTACTTCCTTCGTAACATTTGTTTCTTATTGATATGACGGTGATTTGTCTGCTACAAAGTGTGAATTACTTCCTACTCAACAAAAGCTTTGTTTTGTTTTAATATATATTTTGTTAGGGACTATAGAAGCTGTATGTCACCTACATTATAGACAAGGTATATTGAGGCTACATGTTGGAATTTATTAAACTATTTTATTGAAGTTCGTAAGCAATTGTGAGAGATACAAAGCTAATTTAGAGAGTTAGCAGTTCTTTTCATTTCTAGTGGTCCTTCATAATTTCAGTAAAATGCTATTATATTAGCCATCTTCTTGCCTCTACCACCTACAAGCAACCTAGAAGGGTCACTAGATCTGTTGTTGCTTGATTTCCTTTGTACTCCTTTGTACTACTTAACCCTTTGAGTACCAGCGACGTTTGTTATGTTTCAGTCTAGCTGTATTTAGACGATATTATGCAGCTTAGGAAGGATCTGTGGTAGTTAAAACGGTAGGATGAGATAGTTTGAAGCCATATTATTGCTAGAGGTCCTTCCTAAGCTGAACAGAATCGTCTAATAGTTGCCAGAATAGGATGAAAAAGACGTCCCTGGTACAGTAGGGATTAAATAGTAGGTGGGACTATTTTGGAGCACAAGGTAGGGTAAAAAGGAAATCAAGCAACAACAGGTCTAGGGGCTTTATATCACCTTCATTAACCCTCCCAGTACCGGTGTCGTCCTTTTAACTTAATGCTGGCTGCTATTTGACGTCTTTATTAAGTTTAAGGAGGACTTCCAGCAATTAACAGGCTTTGGACTATCTCACTCAGCCATTTTTACTACCACAGATCCTTCTTAAACTGCACAAAATCGTCTAAATATAGCAAGAACAAAATGAATTAGACGTCACCGGTTTAAAAGGGATTATAGACACTCAAGATACACAGAGACTCCAAAACTTGACAATATATGCCGTATTTCCTATTTTATTAACTGCATTTAATTGGAATTGTGTACTCGCTTTCAGGAGTAACTGTGAGAGACAAAGCTTTAAGGGGACCGTTTTTCTGGACCCCCTCCTTCCTAATGTTTAGCCCCACTAGTTTTGAGATTATAAGACGTTCGGCCCATCAGTTTGGCTATTTTAACGCCTTTCGCCCCATTTTGTTGTCAATTTTAAGACCTTTCGTGCCATTTTGGTGTAGATTATTTCCTGGCGTGCGATATCGAGCCTGTAGTTTTAAGAAGAAATTCTACCGAAAAAGGTACAAACTTATCTTTAAGGGGGGGGGGGGGTTCTAGGTGATGTTTTTCTAAGCTTGATGGAGGTCTAGGGAGGAAACTAAAAACAATATATGAATAAATGAATTAATAGACCAAACAAACGGACAGTCTCCCCTTAGGTTAGATAGTGTTATGTCGGGCTATAATATTTACAGCTCGTGATAATAGTCTTTACTAAAATCCAGATCTGGTCTTATAGACCGTAAATAACTCAACAGGGTCACATCAACACGTCCTTAATCTCACAAATAGGTATTCAATTAGGTACTACAGAACTCAATAACAACACGCATAACAATTATGCACATATTTATTCAAAGAGATATATACCTGAAATTCAGAATGCAGCTTCACCTAGATAATTATTAGGACTATCAGGTAAGGATCACAAGGCATATATAGTAGATCATGAATGGGGCAGCAATCGCTCTTCAACTGTGGTTATAAACAAGGTGAATAATATGCAACTAAATAATACACGTGACTTATAGACCTTGATAATAATAATGATGGGAGTCGAGTGTCTTTCGTGAATAAATCAGCAGTGAAAGAACTAGAACACAAACTCAAACAATAAAGTCTGGGAGAATTGAGAGGGTAAATAAGCACTCAGGTAGTGGGGTGAGTCACACGGTTGGTAGTGGCGAGCTAGCCAGGTAGTCGCATTTACTAAGGTGACCTTCTTATTAGCTAGGGGGGGTCAGGTCATATATTTGTACTGCAGGGGTGGAAATTTAGTTTTTAATTAGTGCAACTATGAACTCAGTTTCAATGATAATATTATGAAATTGGTGAATTTAGTTTTGAATTAGTGCAACTATGAACTCAGTTTCAATGATAATATGAAATTGATGGCAGAATGGTAATTAATTATTTGCACTAATTATTCACACGGAAACTCAAATTATGTATTTTTTTATGGGAATCTTCTTATATTCACTTCAAACGATCGATCGTATGTAATTATAACGAAACACGTCGAGGAATTCAAATGTAAATTTAAGATACAATTATGAATGGAGTATAGAGGAATATCTATTAATTGTATTTAAGAACAGATTATAATTGACTAAAACTTAGACAATGAATGTTCTGGAAACTATCATAGAATGAAAGTATAATTAATAATTATTACGACGTTAATAGGAGATATTGCACACGACGAAGTTGAGCTGAGGAAACACTCAAGATGGTATAACCAAGATGTCTGAACGAGTTAACAGAGAGAGAGAATATACACCGTAATACGGGGGTGTATAGAATATGATGAACAATTAAGTAACAGAAACTATGCAATGCTCGAATTCCTAAGCACGAAGAATCAGAATTACTTACATCAGTAATCAAATGAACGTAAATACTAATTCGTAAAATAATTACAATGGTGGGTAAATAAGAGAGTACAAATTGGGGGATGCTCGGAAAGTAAATGTGTTGAATGAATAACAATACTTCTCACGAGGATGCTGAGGTAAACTAATGAAAATGGGCGTAGGTTCTAGGTAATCAGTGATGAATTTAAGAAGGGGAATTATACACGAAATACACTTCGACCTCAACTTGCAAAATACACAACAGAATACATATATTAGTTAAATCTGTGAGTGTGTGGCAATGTGAATTAATTAACACAAATGTATATAACGTATGCGTAGGACGTTCTAGAGAAGATAAATTAATTATGAACACTAGGTCTTGAACACAGACCTTAACTAAGTCTTTATATAAGAATTCGGAAGGATTAACACAGTACGCAATTAAAAGATCTTGGGCACAGATCTCAGAATTAATTAGCACAACACGATTCACATATTTTAACCTATACCTCGACAACAATAACACAATAATAAGATACACAGGGACACTTAGGGTAAGTTTGGAGGGTAGAGAGAGTAGGAGTCTGGCCGACGTGGATCGTAGGTTCGTGGAGCAACACGTCAAGGGTAGAGGGCACCACTCGAGCAGGACTTCAGGTTCCAGGCTTCAGGAATGTGGGGCGTCACTCAAGCAGGACTTCAGGGGGGCACTTCAGACGAGCACACTCTCCGGGCAGGGTAGGGGCAGGCTAGTACAAGCCACTACTGTGATTCGCTACTCTGCTCCTTATTCAGGTTTAAGGTAGTACCGCAGTTGAGGCTTGCATACTTTTCCACAATTTATTTGAGGTAATGTGTGGCTTTTTTCTTGACTCTCGTTTACAGGGTTTCAAACTCAGAGGGATATGGGAAATGGTTGTGATGAAGTTGTGAGGTAATTACTTATCGTAGGTATATATAGTGGCTGTTTACATTGATACATATTAGTTAGGTAGTTTATTAATTACTTAAGGGCTAGTTATTTAGTCTAATAATGGAGAAATGGGATGTGTAAGGAAACGTCCATGAGCTAAACTCCTAGACAAACATTGTTATAGCTCGCCTAATAGTTGTTCTTGGTAGAGGTTTATTATATCTCCCGATCCATCATCAGGTGTCCTCCTGTCTACATCCATTTGTATCTGTAGACTTCGGGCCGTTGATAAACATCTCTTCATTATAAGCAAGATCCGGGGGCTGAGGAAATGCTGTGCTGTGGTTGGCTGCTGCGAGAGGGGGGAAGCAGGCCGTTGATTGGTGGGGAGAATTTCCCATTCTCGAGGCTGGTGGACGTTGTCGTAGAAAACGGGTAAGCAGGGGTGGCTCTGGTATTTGTTCAGGGATCAGAGCATGGGAAAACTGGGGTGGCTCTTCTATTTTTCTTCTTCTCTGCTTTCGTTCTCCAGTCTTCCTTGGTTCTGTTAGTTGCAGACTGGCTATTCTGCAACTATTCTCGGTTGGGCTGGTCTTGAGACCCGTCATTTCAGATAGATAGTAGGTCTTTTATTTTGTTAGCGGTCATTCATAACCCCTTCAGTATGTAAACTATTTCATGATCCTTAGGAAGGATATAGTAGCTAAAAGGATTAATTGAGATAGTATGTAGCCTCCTAATTGGTAGAGGTCCTTCTGAAGCTGAATGGAATCGTCTTATAGTTTGCAGAATATAATACAAATGACGTTACCGTTACCCCATTACGAATGGGTTAATAGACAAGCTAGAACGAGTTCAACGTAGAGTTACCAAAATGATACCTAGCCTAAAGAACAAACCATACGAGCAGCGTTTTAGAGAATTAAATCTATTTCCTTTAACCCAACGCAGATTAAGAGGCGACTTAATTCAAGTGTTCAAAATCATCAAAGGCATCGACAATATGAACTGTAGTAAGTACTTCACTATCGACCAATCTAATTACACGTGGGGAAAAGGTTGCAACATTATTGGTAAATCTTTTAACTCTAACGAATCTAAGAATTTCTTCTTCAATCGAGTTGTCAACTTGTGGAATGGGCTTCCCCGAGACGTTATAGACTGCAGCACCGTTGATTCATTTAAACTTCGCCTAGACAAATATCTCGCATCAAACCCGCGATTGACTGCGTTTGTAAATTAATCACTTTATTTTATCCCCCCCTCAGTTACTAACCCATCTGTCCCCTAATAACTTCCTAATCCTGCCACGGACTTTAGTTCCAGGGCAGTAGTTCCCTTTCCAATGTTCCCTTACCTACTCTCAGCCACTGTTTGGACACTTGATCCTCAGTGTTTTGGAGGACAAGCAGCCTAGAAGGGTCACTAGATCTGTTGTTGCTTGATTTCCTTTGTACTAGGTGAGTAAAGTTGCTAAATGTTTCATCCTTTTACGAACCCGTCTCCATCCCTTCCCAGTCCTTTCCGCAATACCCAACCTTAAACAAGCAAGCAATGTTTTTTTTTTTTTTTTTGTTCTATGTTATTGAGGGAGGCAAAAGGCCTATAGCGAGTGCCTCCCCCATAGTTGAAAGAGTGACAGGGCCAAAATCAAGGGACGTTCGAGCCGAAATGCCTGGACATACTAACCTTGTTAGTATTAGTGTGTAAGGTGTTCTCCTGGGCGATCTGGATGTGTGTGAATTTGTTTTTGTTTATGTGTATGTGTGTGTGTGTGTTTTTTGTTTTTGCCTGTGCATATACATATATAGATATTTTCCCCTACCTGTGTCACCAAGCCTGCTAGTGGGTAGGCCTATTGGAATACAAAATAGAGACTAGATGGTTGTATGTCACCTTCATTATAGACATTAAGGTACATAGAAACTCCATACAGGCCTAGTAGGTGTGTACATTTGTCAGGATAATGCGTCTTACAGGGTGTACCAAGGACTTAAAGCGGGTATCACACGAACACTTGTATTGTCAATATTCGATGTGTAATATTATACCGGTAAAATATCTGGAATCCTTATTATAGGAAACTAGGCTGAATATAGATATAGTCAAGCAAAATAAATATTATCAACATTTACCTCAAGCTGCAAGCCCAGTGTTGAAGATAAACATTGAGGGAAAGCCGAATTATTCAATGTTACCAACATTTCGACATTGTATGGTATGCAATGAATACATAATTATAAGCTTTGTCTTTGGAAATAATTCACTGTACTATTGAATTTGTGTTCAATTGTGAACACACAGCTGATACAAAACTGGTACACAATATAACATTATTTATTTGTGTCATGCCAATATTAACCAGAAAATGTGTTATGCGGAGTTATTACTTGGCAGAGTTGGATTTGGGACTGTCTTTAGGTCATATATTTTTTTTTTTTTTTTTTTTTCTATGTGATTGAGGGAGGCAAAAGGCATAACTGCCTATAGCGAGTGCCTCCCCCATAGTTGAAAGAGTGACAGGGCCAAAATCAAGGGACGTTCGAGCCAAAATGCCTGGACACACGGAGTTTGAAGCAATTTAAGTCATAGGAAGAGGGAAAGACTGATTCTGGGAGAGAGTTCCAGAGCTCAGCTGTTGATATTCGTTATAATTATATTCGTTAACTTACAATTTGGTACTTCTAATGATCTGGTAGCATTACAATACTTTTGCAGAATTAGGTACGTCATTTTCTTAATCAATGAAATGTCATTGGGGCCTTCAAATACAGTATATCTCAAAACTTTCGCAATTTATTTTCAGTACTTGAAAAATATTGACAACTCAAAGAATGTGTATTGTTTCCTATTAACCCGTTGAGTACCGTAGGATACAGTAATAAAAGTCCCCAGCAGTCCCAAGCACTGTGGCGAAAATGGCAGGAGAGACCACCTTTTCACCTCAAGAGATGAGGCAAGACTGGATCTCTCACCTTTTTTTTTAAAGGCAGTCACATGACAAATACATTACTGACAAATATACTCGGGCTTGTGACTGGGGAGTTACTTATCTACTGACAAATATACTCGGGCTTGGGACTGGGGAGTAACTTATCTACTGACAAATATACTCGGGCTTGTGACTGGGGAGTTACTTATCTACTGACAAATATACTCGGGCTTGTGACTGGGGAGTAACTTATCTACTGACAAATATACTCGGGCTTGGGACTGGGGAGTTACTTATCTACTGACAAATATACTCGGGCTTGGGACTGGGGAGTTACTTATCTACTGATGAATATACTCAGGCCTGGGACTGTAAGGGTTAATGATCATAATATATATTGTAGTTTATAAGCATTATGTATACACCCGTAAATATATATAATACATTTTATATTCCAAAATAGTACAATAAAAACTCTCCAACCCACGAGTGAAACGCTATTCTCAGACTTTCTTCTATTCAACTGTTGAGCTCTGGAACTCTCTTCCAGAATCAGTCTTTCCCTCTTCCTATAACTTAAATTGCTTCAAACTCCGTGTGTCTAGGCATTTTAGCTCGAACGTCCCTTGATTTCGGCCCTGTCACTCTTTGAAATCTGGGGGAGGCACTCGCTGCAGGCAGTTATGCCTTTTGTCTCCCTCATTCACAAAGAAAAAAAAAACAAAAACAAAAAACAAACACACACCCACACAGCTAAAAATAAACCGTTTATTATTATTATTATTATTATTATTATTATTATTATTGCACCTGAAACCTACACACAGACCCACCAACTTACACACACACCCACCCACCCACACAAACCCACCCGACACCCACACAGACACACACCCGACACCCACACACGTCCGACACCTTCGCAAACCCAACACACACACACACACACACACACAGACACACCCGACACCCACCCGACACCCACCCGACACCCACCCGACACCCACCCACACCCACACACACCCACACACACCCACACACAGACCCACCAACTTATATACCTACACAGTCACCCGACACCTACACACAGACCCACCCACCAACACAAACACCCGACACCCACCCCACATATAAACTATTGATAAAACGAGTCGTGTTTCAAAGGACGAACATTAAACAACATCGGCAGTAACAGCAACAACAACAACAGCACAACACGTAAAACCCATCCCAGTGCTACCGTTCCTTTATATTTCTGGTGCTTGCATAGTTTTCTTGTTAGATAGCTGGTTTTTCTGGGCCCCTTTCTCCCTCATGTTTAGCCGCATTACTGTTCAACATTTTAAGACGTTCGGCTCATTAGTTTGGTGCTTTTAAGACCTTTCACCCCATTTCAATGTCAATATTTACGCCTCTCTTCTGCCATTTAGGTGTCATTTTTTTTCTTCTAGCGAGTGAAAGCGTTGTTGATGTTTTTTGTCATGTTCAACGGAGGCCTAGCGAGCAACAAATATATAAGTAAATTAATCGGCCAATACAAATATCCTATACCTCTGAAGGTGTAGTAAAAATATATGTCTAACAATGGTTTATTAATATATATATATATATATATATATATATATATATATATATATATATATAGAGAGAGAGAGAGAGAGAGAGAGAGAGAGAGAGAGAGTCAGATTTACTTTTTAATTGAAATGTCACTAAAAATATTAAGTGTCATTTAATGGTTCCTCTTGTATGCGATGTCATACGTTCGTAATACTTATGCCGTGTGTCATTAATGTATACTTATTAGCGTATGTATTAATGTATGATTTATGATTTAATTATTAGATATCATTAGGGTCTAATAACTAACTTTAGGCTAATGAAAATGTTACTAATATTACATAATTATGGATGTTGTCGATATAAAACATAAATAAATAAAAAATGTAGGTACATCTATTCATATATATATATATATATATATATATAGTGTCAGGGTAGCAAACTATCGACTGTTCCTGTAACCCCCACCATTTGTAGACCTAATTGCCGCTTCACCAAGAGTTATGATTCGGTAATTTACATATAATTAAGAGGGACACATTTGCAATATAATTAAGCAGCTTGCCGGACCATTACCACTATGTTAATTTTGAAATGTGGGTCAGCCAGCGCATATTTGGAAAGGGTGGGTTTAGCTATGGCTATTGAACTGCGAATGGGTTTGTAATACTTTGCTAAATTTCTGATTACACTTTTTGGAATAGTTTGGTGAATCGATTATATAATTTGTTTGTATGTCAATTATTTGCTGTACGCCTGTACCTCACCTGGGGTATGTCGCGCACTAGTTTTACAACTCTTTCACAATCTTAGTCATGATTTCTCTGAGCTAGGAAGGTTATCATGGTTCACTTTTTGGGTGAGTTTTGCATGTATTCATTATTTTTCTAGTTTCCTGCCTAGATCTCCATCAAATTTAAAAAAACATTCATTAGATCCCTCTTCTAGATTAATGTGTACATTTTTCGGTAGAAAAATGTCCCGGCCGAAGGCCGGTTTTTCCAACACTTTAGGCTCACTATCGTTCATCAGGGAAAAAATCGACACCTAAATAGTTCGAAAGGTCTAAATATTGACGAAGAAATGGGGCCAAAGGTCTAAAAAATCGACTAACTAATGGGGCAAACATCTTAACATCTGAAAAATAATGGGGCTACACATGAGGCAGAAAGTGGTCCAGAACCCGGGGGGCCCCCCCCCCCCCCCCTCCCCCTCAGTATATTATTCTGATTGGACGAACAATATAACCATAGACTCGGCGAGAATTATTCCCCCCCCAAAAAAATATATATATATATATATATATATATATATATATATATATATATATATATATATATATATAAGGAGAGCGAAATCGTAGAATAGAGAAAAAGGTGAAGTAGTGGATGAATGTATCTTGGTGTAAAATTTATATGCGATGGTAAATGTAGTAGGTAAATCAGTTCCAAGTCTATAAACAGGCAATGAGAACTCTGTATTAGTAGTTGGGCAAATGTCTTAACCTCTTGAGAATTATGACGCGTTTTGGCAGTTTATTCTGGCAAACATTAGACGATTTTACTCAGATTAGAATGGGTTTCAGGAAGTCAAGAGGGTTAATTGAGACAGTGTTTACCCTTTTATTTCCCACTGATCCATCCTAAGCTCTATGAAGTCGTCTAATGAAAGCCAGAATAAACTGTCAACACGCGTCATGATCCTCCAGGGGCCTTATGTTTGACCCACCTATTGATCTACAGTTAGAATTGTTTGATTTAAGGGGGTAGTGATTGTTTTTTTGTTTTTTGTTTTTTTTTGCCTATATATTATTTATCGATTTTTTAGTTTCCTCGCTAGACGACCATCAAACTTAAAATAAACACCCCAAGACCCCCTTTCAAGAAAAATTTGTATTTCTTTTAGTAGAAGGTGGTCCCGGCCGAAGGCCGGTTCTTTTTTAAATTACAGTCTCGCTATCGCTCACTAGGAAAAAAATTACACTTAAATGTCATGAAAGGTCTGAATATTGACAAAGAAATGGGCCGAAAGGTCTCCAAATCACCAAACTAACGGCACGAACGTCTTAAAATCTCAAAACTAATATGTTAAACATGAGGGTGAAGGGGTCCAGAAAAAGGGACTACCTCCCCCTTAATGGTATTACCAGTAACTATATACAGCAGAGAAGTATGGGGAAAAACAGTCATCAAACCGTATTTATTACAAAACACGACGGATTCGGACCATCTCTCCTCAGAGGGCCTAATATGAGCCAAAGATGACGTGCTCCTACAATAATATTTAGGTTTCCAATACATTGGATTACTTTTTCTAAATATTGTAATCACTTGTTGCAAACCCCAAACTCCAATACAATTTGCCGATAAAACTACTTCTGTCTACCTTCGATTATCCCGGCCCTGTCCCATTAAACATGATCTATATTAAGGCACGGCACTACACACGTCGTATTTTAAGGCACGGCACTACACACATCGTATTTTGATTTGTTAGTGGTAAACACACCTGAGTGGTAAACACACCTGAGTGGTAAACACACCTGAGTGGTAAACACACCTGAGTGGTAAAAGTGGATTCAAATGAGGGGGATTTTCCGGCAACCTTTAAACGCAAATCCGTGGGTATTTGTTTACGTTGAAACCTGTTTTGCAGTGACTTGTTTTATGTGGGGAGTTGTGTTGTTTTATGTGGGGAGTTGTGTTGTTTTATGTGGGGAGTTGTGTTGTTTTATGTGGGGAGTTGTGTTGTTTTATGTGGGGAGTTGTGTTGTTTTATGTGGGGAGTTGTGTTGTTTTAGTTGTTTGGAATTGTTTTTGAGGAACTCTACATATGTGGGAATGCGTTTTGTAGGGACTTGATTGGTACGAAATTGTTTACGTGGGTATTTGATCTATACGGAATTGTTTAGCGGGTACATGTTTTGTGAGGAGATTGAACAAACTGCCATCACGGTTGCAACAAATACCCTCGCCTCGGTGGCCCCAAACAAAGTACTTCACTTGAGGGGAAGATATGGGTGGGAAGTTCAGTTCGAGTACGTGCGTGCGTGCTTTAGATGGGGAATTGTTTTGTGGGGGAAATGTTGATGCTGAGAATTGATCCGTGAGGTATTGATTAAGAACATAAGAACATAAGAAAAATGGAAATCTGCAGAAGAGTGTCTTGAGGACCCATGTTTAAGTAGGGAGTTGCTTTTGCGAGAAATTGTATTGTAGGAAATTGAATGAACCGCCCATTCTGGTTGCAACAAACACTTTCGCTTCGGTGGCCCCAAACAAAGCACTTCATAAGACGGGGAGATATGGCGGGCTCAGCGTCCGGAAGTTTAGTTTGATTCCCCGCCTGATAGCTCTCATTCGTTCCGCCCAGTCTCCAGGGGCCGAGTTACGAGCTTCTAACCGCGGAGTTTATTGTGTTTTGGTGTGTTTGTGGGAGGGGGACGTGTGAGGGAAAGGGAAGGATGGAGTTTGTGCTTGTGTTTGTGTGTGGCTATAGGTATGTGTTAGCTTGAATAAATCAAGGTATGATATATATAGAGGTGACGGTGTGTTTTGCCGTAGCCCTGGTCGGTACCGTCTTCCTTGAGCAAGAAGATGGGTAATAGTGGTTTAGTAATATAATATGTCCACTGTCTATCATGTCTAGCGCTACTTAATCTTGGAGAGAAGTTACAGAGACAATTACGCTTAATAAAATACCCGAAGATTATGATAATTATATATATTGCATACACTGTATATATATATATATATATTATTGTGTGGGGTGATGGGGGCGATAGTTACAAGTAGTGTCAAGGAATAGTTAATATTTGTAATGATAATTCCGAGCAGTGAGTTACTCTAATACAAATAAAAACAGTTAATGCAGTGCACTCATTATGAAGTGTTATTAAATATACTCTTCTCAAATATAATCACCTAAGTAAGACTTATTCATAAAACAATCAAGCTTCCCTATTTCATTGAACTAAACACACATTATAATTTTGTCAAACATGTTTTTATTTTAGTTATACCAAAAATAACGTATTTCGATCCAAGCATTGTCTTGATTTGGGTAAGTTGGAAACAGTTGAAATTTTGTTGGTTATGCACAAAGGAACTTAGAGCATTTGGTATTAAATGTGTTATATATAATTCTGTAAAGAATAAATAGTCGAGACATCCGAGTATGTTTTGCAGGAGTAAACCCAAAAATACCTGACAGAAAAGCTAGTGAATAGACTCAAAGTTGGAGAATGTTTTCAACTCGGGTAGATCTGTGGGATAAATATATTTCTGGGTTTTCAAGTTAAAAGTAAATATATTATCTTAAACTCTACCTTCTAAGATTTCTCCATTCTGTCCTATTATTTGTCAATTATTTCCCTCCATTTTATTATTGTTTTTGAATCAACTGTCATTATCCATAAACATTCATTTGTATTAACTTTCCTCATTTGTTTGGCCGCCCTTGAAAATTAGAAGAATATTCTGAGAACTGTTCAGTTCCATTAACGAAATGCCTTGTGGTGGGCGGGCTTGTGGCTTCGGCTCCGTTGCATGTCTGCCTGCCGAGATCGGAACCTCTCCGGGTGGTCGGGGGCCGGGGGCGTGCTGGAGCGTCCTTGGTGACCCTGGTCTCTGGGTCTTCTCCTGGGTGACCTAGATGTGTGTGAATTTGTGTTTTGTCTGTGTTTATTCGTTGTTTTATGTTGTGTTTTGTGTTTTCCCTGTTCTTGCTCTGTCTTGAGGCGGCCACCCCAAGAACAAACAAAAAAATAATAAAATAGAATTAAATAGAAAATAAAAGAAAATACAAATAGGAAAAGTGGGGATTGGGCCTGAGCATATAGATATAGATACATAGATTATATGCATAACGAGATTTAGGGTAAGATAAACTCACAGGTTGCAAATCTGAAAATCCTCGCAGATTAGGTCAACACAAAACTTATAAAAATAAAGTTGCATATTCAATTGCGAGATGAACACAATAGCTAAATATTTATGTATGAGATTCCTTGGTTTATTGCCCTGAGATTCTCGCCACATAGAACAAAATTCCTAATATCGCAGGCTTGTGCATAAACCTTTAACCCTTTGACTACCAGCGACGTGTGTTACATTTATTATAGCTATATTTAGAAGATTTTGTGCAGCTTAGGAAGGATCTGTGGTAGTTAAGGGGAGGTTTCCACTTGAGAGATTTTTTTCTGGACCCGTTTCTGCCTCATGTTTAGCCCCATTGCTTTTGAGATTTTAAGCCCTTCGCCCTAGTAGTTTTGACATTTTAAGATATTTTGCCCCATTTCTATCAATTTTAAGACCTTTCGTGCCATTAAGTTGTCGAGTTTTTCCTGGCGAGCGATAGCGAGCCTGTAATTTAAGGCCGGGACATTTTTCTACCGAAAAATGTACAAATTTATCTTGAAAGGGGGTCTAGGGGGTGTAATTTTAAGCTTGATGAAAACGTAGGGAACAAACTAAATACCTCTTCTTAAAAGGGTTGGTTGAGACAGTTTGAAACTTTATTATTGCTATAGGTCCTTCCAAAGCTGAATACAATCGTCTAATAGTGGCTACAATATGATGAAATAGACGTCCCTTGGTACTGTACGGGTTAACTGCCGTGATAGCCTAGTGATTAGTGTGCGGAATTTCGGTGTGAGTATCCTAGGTTCGAGTCCTTGGAGTACCACATGTATTCATTACTTTCATTTATTTCACTAGTTAGGTTTATTTGTAAATTAATTGGTGAGTTGGTGAAAACAAATATGAAAATATCTTGTTGCTATATTCAAATTGCCTCTTAAAATAGGTAATTTGTTATTTTTTCTTCTCCAGTTAATTGCAAATGTTGTAATTATTCTTCATGTATCGTGTTCAGTACATAAACGTACTTTCGTAAACTAATAGCCTAACAAATATCTGATTTAAGAGGAGGCAGACCGTTTGTTTGGTCTATTTAAGAGAAGGCAGACCGTTTGTTTGGTCTATTTAAGAGGAGGCAGACCGTTTGTTTGGTCTATTTAAGAGGAGGCAGACCGTTTGTTTGGTCTATTTAAGAGGAGGCAGACCGTTTGTTTGGTCTATTTAAGAGGAGGCAGACCGTTTGTTTGGTCTATTTAAGAGAAGGCAGACCGTTTGTTTGGTCTATTTAAGAGGAGGCAGACCGTTTGTTTGGTCTATTTAAGAGGAGGCAGACCGTTTGTTTGGTCTATTTAAGAGAAGGCAGACCGTTTGTTTGGTCTATTTAAGAGGAGGCAGACCGTTTGTTTGGTCTATTTAAGAGGAGGCAGACCGTTTGTTTGGTCATGCATTCCTTTATTTCTTAGTTTCCTCACTAGACCTACATCAAACTTAAAACAAAAAACCCTAAACCCCCCTTCAAGATAAATTTGTACATTTTTCGGTAGAAAAATGGCCCGGCCGTAGGCCGGTTCCTCTTAAAACTTTAGGCTCGCTATCGCTCGCCAGGAAAAAATCGACAACTAAATGGCACGAAAGGTCATCAAATTTACAATGAAATGGGGCGAAAGGTGTCAAAATCGCCAAAATAATGGGCCTAACGTCTTAAAGTCTCAAAAGTAATGAGGCTAAACATGAGGGAGAAGGGGGTCCAGAAAAACGGCCTGCCTCCCCTTAATTGGCCGAACACGAAGGCCCATGTGGAGCCAACTTCATTATTCTCATTTTAATTTTGTGCCTAAATTGAAAGCAGATTTAGCCCCGACCTTCTTTGCATATATCGGATACCGGTAATTAAATTTAAATATTAATTGCTTGTTATCAATATGTTTGCTAAGTTACGGGGGCATATATACTGTACCTTCCTGTGCAAGGTATTAAGGGTAAAGGGTTTATATATTTATTTATTTTATTTATTTTATTTATTTTATTTATTCTTGAGTTTCCTCGCTAGACCTCCATCAAGCTTAAACATAAAAATAAAAAACACACCCTAGACACCCCTCCTAAAATTCCAGGCTTTATTTTGCTCGCCAGGAAAAAAAAAATTGACACCTAAATGACACGAAAGGTCTTTATATTGACAGATAAATGATGTGGAAGGTCTTAAAATCACCAAACTAATGGGGTGAACGTCTTAAAATCTGTAAACTAACGGGGTTAAGCATGAGGGAGAAAGGGGGCCAGAAAACCATCCCCCCCCCCTTAACCCCTTCTGTACCGGGAACGTCTATCTTATTTTATTAAAGCTTTGTTTAGACGATAGTGTGCAGTTTAAAAACGGCCTCCAGCAAATAACAGGCTTCGAGCTATCTCACTTAACCCTTTTTACTACCGCAGATCCTTCTTAAGGGGAGGTATTTACTTTGTTCCCTAGACCTCCATCAAGCTTAAAATTACACCCCCTTGAGTCCCTTTCAAGATAAATTTGTACATTTTTCGGTAGAAAAATTTCCCGGCCGAATGCCGGTTCCTCTTAAATTACAGGCTCGCTATCGCTCGCCAGGATAAAATCGACACCTGAATTGCACGAAAGGTCTTAATATGGGGTGAAAGTTCTTAAAATCGCTAAACTAATGGGGCAAACGTTTTATAATATCAAAAGCAATGGGGCTAAACATGAGGGAGAAAGGGGTCAAGAAAAAAATCCCTCAAGTGGAGATCTCCCCTTAAGCTGCTCAAAATTGTCTAAATATAGCTAGAAGAAACTTACAAAGACGTCTCCGGTACAGAAGGGGTTAACGAATAGTTCAGATTATTAGGGTGTGCTGTCTGCTGGATGTATTATTAGGGGGTGCTGTCTGCTGGATGTATTATTAGGGGGTGCTGTCTGCTGGATGTATTATTAGGGGGTGCTGTCTGCTGGATGTATTATTAGGGGTGCTGTCTGCTGGATGTATTATTAGGGGGTGCTGTCTGCTGGATGTATTATTAGGGGGTGCTGTCTGCTGGATGTATTATTAGAGGGTGCTGTCTGCTGGATGTATTATTAGGGGGTGCTGTCTGCTGGGTGTATTATTAGGGGGTGCTGTCTGCTGGATGTATTATTAGGGGGTGCTGTCTGCTGGATGTATTATTAGGGGGTGCTGTCTGCTGGATGTATTATTAGGGGGTGCTGTCTGCTGGATGTATTATTAGGGGGTGCTGTCTGCTGGATGTATTATTAGGGGGTGCTGTCTGCTGGATGTATTATTAGGGGGTGCTGTCTGCTGGATGTATTATTAGGGGGTGCTGTCTGCTGGATGTATTATTAGGGGGTGCTGTCTGCTGGATGTATTATTAGGGGGTGCTGTCTGCTGGATGTATTATTAGGGGGTGCTGTCTGCTGGATGTATTATTAGGGGGTGCTGTCTGCTGCATGTATTATTAGGGGGTGCTGTCTGCTGGATGTATTATTAGGGGGTGCTGTCTGCTGCATGTATTATTAGGGGGTGCTGTCTGCTGGATGTATTATTAGGGGGTGCTGTCTGCTGCATGTATTATTAGGGGGTGCTGTCTGCTGGATGTATTATTAGGGGGTGCTGTCTGCTGGATGTATTATTAGGGGGTGCTGTCTGCTGGATGTATTATTAGGGGGTGCTGTCTGCTGCATGTATTATTAGGGGGTGCTGTCTGCTGGATGTATTATTAGGGGGTGCTGTCTGCTGCATGTATTATTAGGGGGTGCTGTCTGCTGGATGTATTATTTGAAGAGTGGACATATTTGGCGGTATACTGTATAGCCGCTGTCACACGAGCGCTTTTTCCGTCAATTTTCCATAAGCAAGTTTGTTTTCGTGTTATTTCAGGACTTTTTCGCGAAGGAATGGGAAACTATACTGAAGGTAGATTAAGTTAGGTGGCAGATTTCTGATAAGGTGTAATTATTTAAGCTTCCAGACCCAAGAAATTGACGGAAAAATCACTCGTGTGACACCGCCTTATGTCCTCTAACCTTTGGATATTAATTGTGATGTTTGATCTTTCGGCAACAAAGCATAATTAATTACAGCATAATTAATTTGCCATATTGTCTTCACACACACACACACACACACACACACACACACACACACACACACACACACACACACACATATACATCCATTGAACGGCACAAATAATCCTCCGAAATGAAGATACTTGGCAAAAATGTATCAATGACAAGATTCAATTCAGTCTGAGGGTCCTTATGGAGGGCTAGTCTGCCGACAGGGTGCCAAATACGTATATTGGCAGTACGTCATTGATTTCGGGGCCACTTATAAATATTAGATTGTCTCTCATCCTTCGGGAATTAAGGGGAGGTTTTTAGTTTGTTTCCTACTCCTCCAACAATCTTAAAATGTCACCCCCTTGACCCCCTTTCAAGATAAATTTGTACATTTTTCGGTAGAAAAATGTCCCGACCGAAGGCCGATTACTCTTAAATTACAGGCTCCATATCGCTCGCCAGGAAAAAATCGACACCTAAATGGCACGAAATTCATCCAAAATTAGTGTTCTGCCCACAGCTAACTCAAAGACAACTGCAGAGGTTGAAGTAACTAAACTAAAGGTTTCTAAATACCCCTGATGGTAACAAAGGTTTTAAAATATACCCAATAGGCTCAAAATCGCGTCATATGTCGGAGAGGGTTAATTAGCGAACCCACTGACACTGGCGAACGATTTGATAAACTACAAGAGCCACACAGACCACATTACTCAAAATCACTTGTTGCTGCTCACCATCTCATTTTTATCATTACGAAATATTCAATTATTCCTGACCCCGTCTGTACAGTCACCTTCTTGGTAGCACCACAGTGGTAGAGCACTGTCGTCGTTTTTGTTGGTCCCGAGTTTGATTCTCGGCAGTTGCAATCATTTATCAACTAATTACCCTACAATCTACATATACAGTATAATGATTAGGTTCGATGTTAAGTACGTTTTGGAGTATATATATATATATATATATATATATATATATATATATATATATATATATATATAATTTCATTTTCAAGGCAATAGTTTACGCTTTTAACCAACGAGGAGTCATTATAGAAATCATAATCGTATAAACTTGGTATTCTTTGCGAGTTTACGTATCTCTAACATACCCTTTAGACAGTTGTTTTCTAAGCCGAGTTAAATCATCTACTGACACCCAAAAGAAGAAGAAGGCGTCGTCGTATAGAAAGGGTTAAGCTAAACGTACCCAACACGTCCACGAAAAAAAAAACAAAAAACAAAAAATAGGCAGGAAGTGGAGTTAATTTAAAGTTTGGCAGTGGACAAAGGTGCCTATGGTAAAAGTTGTAGTAGCGCAGGGCGTCACATTATTCCACAGACCGGCTGAACCTCCCTGGTAATTTCGGTACACACCCTTAACAAATTATATTGATTGTAGTTGGTGGTTCGAGCCCGGCTGGGATGTGAAAACATTTAGTAGCTCACGTGTATTTGTGAGATTTAAAAAAAAAAAAAAAGGCATGTCATCGTCGAAACTCAATTCTACAATATAATCAAGACAAACACTGACATAAATTATCGAAAAACGAGAGATGTCACTAAATTTCAGAGGTTGTGTGAAAGAAGTAAACTCAACTACAATGTAAGGAAAACTAAGGCAATGGTGTTTCAGAGAACTATATAATTAAATGAAAGCAATAGAGATTTAATAGGGCAGGAGTTTTTTTGGAAATAATTCAAAATCTCGTGCTCATAGGTCCCAATTTTATAGATCCCTCGCATTATCAGATTAAGTCACTTGCTCTATTATAAATAAAATTGAGCACATGAACTCCGTGTGTCCAGGCATTTTGGCTCGAACGTCCCTTGATTTTGGCCCTGTCACTCTTTCAACTATGGGGGAGGCACTCGCTATAGGCAGTTATGCCTTTTGCCTCCCTCAATCACATAGAAAAAAAAAAAAAAAAAACATGACAAAATATGTAAACATGGAATTGGAAGAGGTTGAAAGCCATAAATATTTAATGCTTAAGATCTCTGTTTTGTTAGACTGGCAAACTGATGTATGTAAAACATTTCCGGATGAACGCCTTTATTTTGGCCTATGACTCTGGTTCAGTATTATTCTATTGTCTTTGTTGGTTCTCGATTCACTATCATTTAGACGACTTCCTGGTATTTTCACTATATAATTACATCTAAAAGCGGATTTTTTTTTGTGTTTTTTTCTATGTGATTGAGGGAGGCAAAAGGCATAACTGCCTATAGCGAGTGCCTCCCCCATAGTTGAAAGAGTGACAGGGCCAAAATCAAGGGACGTTCGAGCCAAAATGGTTGAATTAATTTGGAGAAGTGTAATGGTGTTGATATTTTATGGGAATGAATGAAAACTGGATAATAAGGAAGATAATTAAACGTCAGGTGAGAGGGACACGCGGTAAACTAAGTTAAACAATAGTTTAGGAGAAGACGTTTCTAGAATACTATATATAAATACAGTACACCCTTAGTTAAATTTGATATTGGGAATGTGTGAGTTCATGTAAGATAAGGGATCTCATATACAGAGAACATCAACAGCAAATATTGTACCTTTGTTCCTAACTTAGAGATGATGGATTTCCCAGGGGTCACAGGCGAGGTGCTTCTTTTCCTCTTCTACTTTCGTTTTTCTGGGTTTCGACTGTAGTCTCGTTGGAGCACCTGTTCTGAGGTCACACACTTCCTCTGCTGGGCTGTTGGCACACTTAGCGATGTAGGTGCTTTATCATGCGTAAGAATATACTCTGATGCCTCGCTAGGCGAGTATACTGGTGGACAATTCGACGGTCGCAATTCACAAGAGTTCGACGGACGTAACTCTTTGACGGACAGAGTAGCGCACAACCATGTGTAGGACGCAATGGTTCCTCAGTCGGTGTAGCACTGGTGCCTTGCTCAGCAGACTCAGCAAGTGTGCTTTGGAAGTAAGACTTCTCAATGGAGCGAGTAAGCTGCCAAACAAGCACTCAATCCTGTTCCGTACCTTTATTCGATGTCTCCTGTTGGGGGTGAGTTTCTAGGGAGGAGGGATTACAGGTACCCCTAGGACCTGATTGAACTTGTGCCCTTTCTTCTCTAGGGCGTCAGGTGAAGGAGTAATTAGTGGCAGTTGAGCTGGCAACACAGGTAGGAGTGGTCCTCGTTTTCTGTGGTGCCAGATGGTAGGGGTAGCTGTGTTGTTGCGTTGTATGTGCTGCTGGGTGGTAGGAGTAACTACATTGTTGTTGCTGCACATATGTCCTTTCTTTTCTGCGGTGTCAGGTAGAGGTGTAATTAATAGCAATGGAGGTGGTAGCACATATAACTGTTTTCATCGTTCTCTGTGATGTGAAGAGCACGGCTGGGTAGTAGGTGGGGTTGTGTTGTTGATTATTCTCGAGGTGGTAGGTGGTCTACTAGGGGATGAGGCGGTGATTGTGATGCTAGCGAGTTACCGAGACATTGTAGAGTGGGGAATCACAAATATTGATTGAAGATTTTGTTTATGTAAAGGAAGAATAATTTGGCACAGGTGAAAGGATCATTAGCAAGGATGGAAACCATAAGGTTTATATATAATTTTATGTGTATGCCCTGTTCATTCATGTTTCACATCCATGCTATAATGTGTGTCTACATAATCAAACAGACTATGAAAACATGTGAACATATCTTAACCCCTTCAACACGATGACGTAATCTTCATCATGCTGTCGTTACCTTTAGACGATTTTCTTACCTTCAGGATTCAAAGGGGGTAAATTCGATCTCAGTAATCCTCTGAATAACATACGTCATTCTTGAACTGCATAAAGCAGTCTAATTTACCCGGTATCATAGGTAAAAAGGCGTCATCGGGCTGAAAGGGTTAAGCATATTGAACATACTTTATACTTCTACATACTTTCACTAATCTGACATTTACTATAGCACATATTAACAATATGCAATGTAAATTAGTTAACAAATTCTGGAAAATGTGGTACAATTGATATACAAAACGCATCTCTCTCTCTCTCTCTCTCTCTCTCTCTCTCTCTCTCTCTCTCTCTCTCTCTCTCTCTCTCTCTCTCTCTCTCTCTCTCTCTCTCTCTCTCTCCCACCACCATCGCCCTGCCACTAACTTTTCAAAAGAGATCATTGCTGGCCACTTTTGAGACATAAACTTTATCTTTACGCGGATGGATATAAAACTCCGAGGGGGTGGGAAACTTAGACGGTCTAGCTTTAAAAGTTATCTGCAGGACAAGACCATAAAGTGCCACTGATAGGCCATGATTAGATTGTTTATAATTCTGGGGTAAGTAAAGGAGAGGGAGAGAGACAGAGAGAGAGAGAGAGAGGAAGGAAGGAAACCATAAGAGAGGCCAGAGATAGAGTCCGAACAAGAAAGCCAATGGAAGATTAATAGGCAATGGGGGCGTGAAGAAAATATCGGAGAAGTTGGATGAACGGGCGGCATAAAAAGGCTTGATGGAAGACAGGGTATAAAGACTGTGAGAGAGAGAGAGCGAGAGAGAGAGAGAGAGAGAGAGAGAGAGAGAGAGAGAGAGAGAAGGATATATAGTGCATTTTAGGGATGAAGAAAAGAGATAAAGAGAGAGAGGATATATAGTGCATTTTAGGGATGAAGCAAAGAGATATAAGAGAGAGAGAGAGAGAGGATATATAGTGCATTTTAGGGATGAAGAAAAGAGATAAAGAGAGAGAGGATATATAGTGCATTTTAGGGATGAAGCAAAGAGATATAAGAGAGAGAGAGAGGATATATAGTGCATTTTAGGGATGAAGCAAAGAGATATAAGAGAGAGAGAGAGGATATATAGTGCATTTGAGGGATGAAGAAAAGAGATAATGAGAGAGAGAGAGAGAGAGGAGGGTATACAGTGTGAAGTTGTGATGAATAACACACTATACAGAGATAAGTACATAATAAGCGTATTCAGAAAGATGGTTACAAAACGTTATGATCTGTTTTTCATAGCTGACGGTAAATTGCCATGCATTATATCTTGATTGCTCAGCTTAATGAAGATTTTGAAGCGACCTATGTTAATTTATACATTTTTGGATTAATATGATTAAGAGTTATAGTAATTGCATAATGTTGAACTCAGTATCTAAATATCAGCAGAAACGATAGTGTATTTACACCCGATGTGAACAAAATAAACTATCTTGACTGGACAGATACTAGTAGTTTGTAATGGAGCACTTAATTCAAATGATTATTTATCTTTTATACAGGAAATGGTCATCTTAAGGGGAGGCAGGCCGTTTGTTTGGTCTATTAATTCATTTATTCATATAGTTTTTTAGTTTCCTCCCTAGACCTCCATCAATCTTAGAAAAACACTCCCTAGACCCCCCTTCAAGATAAATTTGTACATTTTTCGGTAGAAAAATTTACCGGCCGAAGGCCGGTTCCTCTTAAAATTGCAGGCTCGCTATCGCTCGCCAGGGAAATAATCGATACCTAAATGGTACGAAAGTTCTTAAAATTGACAACGAAATGGGGCGAAAGGTGTTAAAATCGCCAAACTAATGGGCCGAACGTCTTATAATTTCAGAACTAGTGGGGCTAAACATTAGGGAAAAGGGGGTCCAGAAAAACGGTGTTCCTCCCCTTAAGCCAATCATGCTATTTGTATTTCATTATAAAATCAATGGCAGGAAATACGTGATTGTAGTTTGTACCTCAAATAATATAATACGTGATTGTAGTTTGTACCTCAAATAATATAATACGTGATTGTAGTTTGTACCTCAAATAATATAATACGTGATACTTAATGAAATAATACGCTGATCAATATAACTTAGTTTGATTATAATTAGACCGAATATTCACCCTCACTGTACCAGGGACGTTCTTTTCATCATATTCTGGGAACTATTAGACGATATTATTCAGCTTAGGAAGGACCTATAACAATAATAAGGCTTCAAACTCTCTCAACCATTCCTTGTAACAACCACAGATCCTTCCTAAGCTGCTTATTATCGTGTAAATATAGCTAGAATGAAATATAACGCACGTAGCTGGTACTCAAAGGGTTAACAAACGTTTATACAGCCCGGTGTTCAGCCAGGGGATGTATAAACGTAACAATCACCAGAGAACAATATTATTAGTGAAATGATCACTTCCTCTCACAGCCACCCCTCTCTGAACCAAAGCTATATTGTAAAGTATGCGTGTGTGTGTTTGTGAGGAATTGTGTGTGTGAATGTGTTTGTATTTACCTATTTGTGTTTTACAGGATATGAGCTATGTTCTTGTTGTCCCTTTTCCTTCACATACCTGCTTGAGTTAATGATTTTTTAGCTTACCCACAATGAACATACTATACGTGAACCATAAATTTGCATGCGGGTACCGAAGCTGTGTGGGTATAAACTCTATGTGTGAGTATAAACTCTATGTGTGAGTATAAACTCTATGTGTGGGTATAAACTCTGTGTGGGTATAAACTATATGTGTGGGTGTAAACTCTATGTGTTGATATAAACTCTCTGTGGGTATAAACTCTATGTGTGGATATAAACTATGTGCGGGTATAAACCATGTGCGGGTATAAACTCTATGGGTGGGTATAAACTCTATGTGTGGATATAAACTATGTGCGGGTATAAACCATGTGCGGGTATAAACTCTATGGGTGGGTATAAACTCTATGTGTGGATATAAACTCTATGTGTGGGTATAAACTCTATGTGTGGGTATAAACTCTATGTGTGGGTAAAAATGTGTGTGGCTGTAAGAAAGGTGTTACTAAAATAGTCAGCTTGACCAGTGACCTACACGAGGTCGAGGGTCAGGGGTGTTTGTCATGCAGTTTTATGCATGAGCTGATTGGTTAGGTGAATGTGGGTGTGGGTGTGTGTGTGTGTGTGTGTGTGTGGGTGTGTGTGTGTGTGTGTGTGTGAGAGAGAGAGAGAGAGAGAGAGAGAGAGAGAGAGAGAGAGAGAGAGAGAGAGAGCGAGCAGGAACGTTGGATTTTGTAATATTATGTTTTTTACACCAACCAACTTCACATCTACAATTAATGAAATCAACAAATACATGTGGCACTCAGAGGACTCGAACCCAGGATACTCACATCGAAATTGAATTAATCATCAGCATATTGCGTTCATTATTAATCGCAGCCACGATTATATGAGCTCTTCCCCAATATGTCGTAATTTTCGCTTTGTTCTGGATACCATTAGAGGGTTTACCTTAACATTTAATCTACCTTTAGGATTCAAAACGGTAATTACCAATCACGATTCACTATCTGCATAACCTAATCCCTTAAGGGGAGATGGACCGATTTTCTGGTCCCCCTTCTTCCTCATGTTAAACCCCATTAGTTTTCAGATTTTCAGATGCTTGCCAAACTAGTTTGTCGATTTTAAGACCTTTCGCCCCATTTCTTTGTCAATATTTAGACCTTTCGTGCCATTTAGGTGTCGATATTTTTCCTGGCGAACGATAGTGAGCCTGTAATTTTGGGAGAACCGGGCTTCGGTCGGGACATTTTTCTACCGAATAATTTACAAATTAATCTACAAGGACGATCTAATGGATGTGTTTTTTTAAAGTTTCATGGAGATCTAGGGAGGAAAGTAGAAAAATAATAAGTAAATGAAAAAAATCGACCAAAAAGTGAACCATCCCCCCTGCATTAAACGACATCAAATTGTCTAACGTTAGGCAGGATAAATAGGTAGAAATTACGTCATTGTATCGAAGGAAATAACCCCTTCAGTACGATTACGTCTTTTGTCCGTTGATTCTGGCTATAGGTAGACGAATTTATGCAGCTTGGAAGGGACCTGTGTTATTCAGAGAGTTTATCGAGATCGTATTTAACCCTTTCACTCTTAAGGTAGATCGTAAAATAAACAATAGTATTTAACCCTTACAGTACCTGCGACGTCTTTTGGTGTTTATTTCAGCTGCATATAGATGATTTTATGAAGCTTAGGAAGGATATATGATCGCAAAAAGGATTAATTGAGCTAGTCTGTAACTTTTTAAACGGGTAGACATTCTTCCTAAGCTGAATAAAACCGTTCAATTGTTGCCAGAATATAATGAAAAGGAAGTCACCGGTACTCTAACCAGAATAAGATAAAAAAAATTACGTCATCGTGCTGAAGGGGATAAACGAGATACCGATTACTGACGAATTAAACCAAGTTATTCGATTTTCATAATTCGATATGTTGTTGTTGTTGTTCCCCAAGCTGGCTGGCCGAACAGCCCCAAGGCCCCGAGCAAGGCCAAGGCCATAAACGAGCGCCCCCACAGAACCTTCCGTGCCGACCACAGTAAAGCCTGGGTGACCGAAGCCACTCCATGGCGGGGAGCTGAGGAGGGTGCGGAAACGCCCAGGAAACCAAAGCCTCACCCAGGGCCCTGTGCCCCTCAGCAATTATGAAGAGAAAGTTGAGGGGCAAAGGAAAAATGTGACGCTTTAGCTTCCAAGCTTGGTAGATTGGGAGGTCAATCCACGGAAGAGACGCCGTCACTTGAGATCTAGAAAATATATAAGTAAAAGGAACAGTCAGAGTAAGCTATGGGTATGGCAGAGATCGCTCAGTTCTCACTCTGATAGACCAGCCCATCACCATTAATTCGATATGTAATATATAATTCCACTCATGTGTATCACAATCCCCCTACGTCAAAAATATAAACTTTGGTAATAGACAGGCTCACATAGGCGGGTCTTGCGTTCGAGATATGTGATCATTAAGTACCTATTAACCCTTTCTGTTCCGGAGCCGTCCTTTCAACTACATTCTGGCTTCTATTAGACGATTTTATTCAGTTTCAAAAGGGCCTCCAGCAATTAATAGGCTTCGAACTATCTCGCGTAACCCTTTTTACTACCACAGATCCTTCTTGAACTGCAAAAAATCCTCTAAATATAGCTAGAATAAAATTAGAAAGACGTCTATGGTACAGAAGGGGTTAACCCTTTCATTATCGGCGACGTCTTCTTTACTTGATTTTAGCAATTTTTAGACAATTTTATTCGGCTTTGGACGGTAGTGTAGCAAATCTGAGGCTACAGACTATCTTAATTAACCCTTTTTACTACCACAGATCCTTACTAAGCTGCATTAAGTTGTCTAAATATAGCCGATAAAAACAACAACATGCTTCCCCGGTAGTGAAAGGGTGTGGCATAAATGCTAACTCAGTTATAAGCGTAAATTGGCTTAAGGACGTCATCCAAGATAACAGGTAGAAAGAGTAAAGCCGGTATCACACGAGAGCTTTTATAGTCAACATTCGATAATCAACATTTTTCTGGCAACATTTCTGGTATATTTTGCACTAGACTGATGATTGATGAATTTAGGTGACGGAAATATTTATAATGTCGACCCAATAAGCTGCCAGACCAGTGTTGAAGATAAATGTTGAGTGAAAAAGCGCTCGTGTGATACCGGCTTAAGGATTTTAAGTGACATTGATGAGCTCTAGCAAGATCATTGGTGTTGATGCTAATTAGGCCCATGTCAAGCCATCAATCAAACTAATCGGCCTAAAATGATATAATAGTGAGCTAGATGTATTAAATGAACTATTAAAATACCGTCGACGCATTTTTTTTTTTTATTTAAGCTGCATTAAGAAAATGTTATGAAGCTTAGGAAAGATATATGGTGGCTAAATGAATTATTGAGATAGTCTGTAAGCTGAATAAAACAGCATAACAATTGCCAGAATATAATGAAAAGGACGTCACCGGTACTGAATGAGTTAAAAGAAACACTAAGGCATCGCGAATACAAAAATAGAAAAGAAAAGTGGATATTATGAAACCGAGATCTCCAGAGAACACAGAGACAAGGACAGAACAATGACTCCTTTGAGACCTACAGCGACAATAAGACACTAGGAAAAAGTGAGAAGGATACTAAGCCACTGCGAAGAAACCATTGAATTTTTGAAGGAACGTTGAAATATATAATAAATTTTGACTTTCAGTATATATGTATGTATGTATGTACAGTATGTATGTATGTATGTATGTATGTATTCAGGCACATACCTCATTGCTGGTGGTGGTCGACTCGAGACAGAGCCCGAACAGAAACAACATTCAAGGGCTCTAACTCTCAGGGTCCAGGACCACTTTCGCCTTCCCTCGCCCCTTTCTGTTTTGATGAGTAGGAGAATTTTACAAGGCGAGGAGGATTCCTAGCCCCCTGCTCCCACTTACAGTAGATGATATTATTTATTTAGGAAGGAATTTTGAAAGTTGGAAGGTTAATTGACCACTTGCGAGTTTCAGACTATAAGGAAGTTGGATCCATAAACATCGATATTAAACAGAAATACAATAATAATGTGGGTTTCTGATGGATAAAAGGTATGTTGAATTGGGTTTTTTGTATTTATGACTGTTCTACGATCGTATTTTGGTTGGTAATTCTGCTAAATATCGATGTCTACAGCTCCAACTTCCTTATAGAACGAAACTCGCAAGTCGGCAATTGAGATATTAGCAGGTGCGTCGTCGATCTTCAGAGGGTTAATTCTATACACTGCTGGCATTTGTGAACGATTTTAACCCCTTCTGTACCGGTGACGTCCTTTATATTTTGTTATGGTTACTGTAGTCTATTCGCTGTAAGCAGGCGAGAAATCATGACCTCTAACCTCTGTAATCTCAAAAACGACTAGAGTAATCGAGCTAATATTTCTACCATTTGGGAAGAGTCAGTCAAGGAATAGATGTGGAAATTTACAGCCAATTAGTTCTAGCCCTTTATAGAGTTACAGAGGATAGAGGTCATGCTTTCTCGCTTACTTACAGCGATAGACTATACTAATCGATTACATTTAGTTGGGGAAGGATCTCTAGAAATTATAAGGCTTCGAACTATCGCAATCAACCCATTTAACTACCACAGATCCTTCCTTAGCTGCATGAAATCGTCTAAATATAGTTCGAATATAGCATACAACACGTCGCTGGTACAGAAGGGGTTAATGGGACAATTATGATACACTGGCGCGAAATATTTCTATAAACAGTTACAAAAAACAAATCTGAAAACTACATATATCTCTCTCTCTCTCTCTCTCTCTCTCTCTCTCTCTCTCTCTCTCTCTCTCTCTCTTATACCCTACTGCGGCCAACTTTCACTGTATATTCAGCCTAAGTCAACTTTGCGAATTTCCCGACAAATAAAAATGGGAAATTTCGCATCGAACCTAAAACTCCGCAAACATTTTTTTGTTTCACAAGATACACGGCCTTGGTAGAGGCAGGTTAGTATACAGGATATTGGACATCTCGTATATGGGAAGACATTTTGGAACTCGAAGATTTTGTTAGGTAATCCGTCAGTCAGTCAGTTAATTTATCAATAAGTCAGTCCCTTCATCAGTCAGTCTGTCCGTCCGTCAGTCAGTTCGTCCGTCCGTCAGTCTGCCAGTCCGTCCGTTTGTCAGTCCGTCCTTCAGTCACTCCGTCAGTCAGTCATTCCGTCAGTCAGTCCTTTTGTCAGTCCGTCCGTCCGTCCGTCAGTCAGTCAGTTCGTCCGTCCGTCAGTCTGCCAGTCCGTCCTTCAGTTAGTCCGCCTTTCAGTCACTCCGTCCGTCAGTCACTCCGTCAGCCAGTCATTCCGTCAGTCAGTTCATTCATCAGTCTGTCAGTCCGTCCGTCCGTCAATCACTCTCATTTGCTTTAAGATTTTAGAACGTTCGGTTCATTAGTTTGGCAATTTCATGTCTTTTTGCCCTATTTCTTTGACAATATTAAGACTGTTCGTGCCATTAAGGCGTCGTTTTCTATTTCCTGGCGAGAGAGAGAGCGAACCTGCAACTTAGGAGGGTATTTCTTCCTGCTGCTACTGAAAGAAAAACAAAACCTACACCAATGTCCCGTCTCTATTTACTAAAGGACGAGTTAAGGGGAGATGGGCCGATTTTTTGGTCTATTAATTAATATATTCCTCTATTTCTTAGTTTCCTTGCTAGACCTCCATCAAGCTTTGAAATACACCCCTAGACCCCCCTTCAAGGTAAATTTGAACATTTTTCGGTAGAAAAATGTTCCCCTCAAAATTTCAGGCTCGCTATCGCTCGCCAGGAAAAAATCGACACCTAAATGGCACGAAAGGTCTTAAAATTTACAACGAAATGGGGCGAAAGGTGCTAAAATCGCCAAACTAATGGGCCAAACTTCTTGTAATCTCAAAACAAATGGGGCTTAGCACGAGGGAGAAAGGGGACCAGAAAAACGGCCTATTTCCCCTTAAGTCTCACTCCCCGCCACCACGTAAAACCAGGCAGTTTTCTGGCAGTTCTCGGTAAAAGTAGGTAAGTTCCCTCAATTTTACTGCCTTAGTTTCCCAGGACGAGATTTTTTTCCCACTGACATGAGGACGGTGCGTAGGTGCGTATACATCATCGATAATCGTCAGTCTAACATAACGTATTGTATATTTTATTCCCACTCGCATAAGGGTGGTTCGTACGTAATCGATAATCGTCAGTCTAACGTAACCTATTGTATATTTTATTCCCACTGGCATAAGGGTGGTTCGTACGTAATCGATAATCGTCAGTCTAACGTAACCTATAGTATATATTTTATCCTCACTGATAGGAGGATGGTTCGTACGTAATCGATACTCGTCAGTCTAATATAACCTATTGTATAATTATGTTATCCCTACTTACATGAGGGTGGTTCGTACTTAGTCGATAATAGTCGGTCTAACGTATCTAATTGTCTATTTCATCCGCACTGACATGGAGATGGTTCGTACATAGTCGATAATAGTCAGTCTAACGTATCTAATTGTCTATTTCATCCGCACTGACATGGAGATGGTTCGTACATAGTCGATAATAGTCAGTCTAACGTATCTAATTGTCTATTTCATCCGCACTGACATGGAGATGGTTCGTACATAGTCGATAATAGTCAGTCTAACGTATCTAATTGTCTATTTCATCCGCACTGTCATGGAGATGGTTCGTACATAGTCGATAATAGTCAGTCTAACGTATCCCATAGTGTGTTTTATCCCCAATGACATGAGGGTGGTTCGTACGTAGTCGATAATAGTTGGTCTAACATAACCTATCGTATATTTCATCCGCACTGTCATGGAGATGGTTCGTACATAGTCGATAATAGTCAGTCTAACCGTTCTAACGTATCCCATAGTGTGTTTTATCCCCAATGACATGAGGGTGGTTCGTACGTAGTCGATAATAGTTGGTCTAACATAACCTATTGTATATTTTATCCCCACTGACATGAGGGCGGTTCGTACATAGTCGATAATAGTCAGTCTAACATAACTAATAGTCAATATATCTCTCTCTCTCTCTCTCTCTCTCTCTCTCTCTCTCTCTCTCTCTCTCTCTCTCTCTCTCTCTCTCTCTCTCTCTCTCTCTCTCTCTCTCTCTCTCTCTCTCCTCCTGCTGGCTCTATTGGTATTGAAAGTGGATGAAGCCATTGTCCACAGTTTGATTTTATTTAGTCGTTGGCAAAAAAGAGCGCAGTTTCGCTCACTTACGCTGCTCCGGACATTTCGAAGCTATCCAACGCTGAATAGATTTCCCGAATAATTGTATTAACCCTCTCCGACATATAACGCGATTTTGAGCCTATTGGGGATACTTTAAAGCCTTTGTTACCACCAGGGGTACTTAAAAACCTTTAGTTTAGTTACTTCAACCTCTGCAGTTGTCTTGGAGTTAGCTGTGGGCAGAACACTAATTTTGGAGAGGTAATTATAAGAGTGAGAGAACTCTATTTCTTATTGCTAATCTGGCAACCTCTGCGTCATAAATGCGTGAAAGGGTTAAGTAACACCACGTTCTTAACATTAATCATCAATTACAAACCCCAATGTATTTGAATAAACTAATGAAAGCATATGGTCCTCCCGGGATTCGAACTCGGGATACCACGCCCAGAACATAAGCATCTAAACCATTACACCACCACATTCTCAAGGCTCATTTAACTCTTTCAGTACCGATGCCGTCCTTTTAAACTTTACTCTGGCTACTATCAGACAATTGTAGTCAGTTTATAAAGGGCATCCTGCAATTGACAGGCTTCGAACTATCTCACTTAATCCTCCTTACTACCACAGATTCTTCCTATACTGCCCAAAATCGTCTAACAATGGCTAGAATCAAATTAAAAAGACGTCACCGGTACAGAAGGGGTTAAGTAGTTAAAGCCTTGGAGTCAGATCAGAATTGGTGTCCGGAGAAGTATTTGGTACAGTGAGGGAACATTTCTGATACACCGACGAAGCATTTTGGAAGACTTATATTGGCAATTACGTTCAAGGGGGATGGGCAGTTTTTGTTGTTGTTGGTCTATTAATTCATGATTGTTTTCCTTTATTTTTTAATTTCCTTGCTAGACATCCATCAAACTTAGAAAAACGCCCCCCCAGACCCCCCTTCAAGATAAATCTGTACATTTTTCGGTAGAAAAATGTCCCGTTCCTCTCACAATTACAGGCTCGCTATCGCTCGCCAGGAAAAAATCGACACCTAAATGGCACGATAGGTCTTAAAATGTATAACGATATGGGACGAAAGGTCTTAAAATCGTCAAACAAATGGGCCGAACGTCTAAAAATCTCAAAACTAATGGGAGTAAACACGAGGGAGAAAGGGGACCAGTAAAAACGACCGTTTCCCCTTCATAAAAAGTGTCGTCTTATGTCAACCTGTTAGGACAGACATGGAAGAGGCACCATTAAGGAGAGATGGTTCGCCCTTCTTCCTCATGTTTAGCCCCATTACTTTTCAGATTTTAAGACTTGCTGAAAATTAGTTTGGCGATTTTATGACCTTTCGCCCAATTTATCTGTCAATATTAGTAGGACTATTAGTGTCATTTAGGTGTCGATTTTTTCCTTGCGAGCGATAGCGAGCCTGTAATTTAGGGGAACCGGCCTACGACCAGGACATTTTTCTATCGAAAAATTTACAAATTTATCTTGAAGGAGGGTCTTGGACGGGTTTTTGTTAAGCTTGATGGAGGTCTAGGGAGGAAACTAAGATAATAATACAAAAATGAGCAAATATATAAGCCCCTCCCCCCCTTAACTCTTTCAGTAGTTGAGGATGCATATTTAAACTTTATTCTGGTTATCATTAGAGGATTTCATGCAGTTTAGGATCGATCTCTGGAAACGAAAGGGGGAAAAACGTTCAATTAACTCTCCAGACCCTACAGATTCTTCCTAAGCTGAATAGAATTGTCTACCAAGAGCCAGAATAAATGGCCCAGAAAGCGACATAATCCTCAAAGGGGCTTAATCCCTTCTGTACCGGAGACGTCTTTTTGACTTTATTATGGCTACTATTAGATGATTGTATTCAGTTTAAAATGGGCCTCCAGCAATAAACAGGCTTCAAACTATCTCACTTAACCCTTTTTACTACCCCAGATCCTTCTCAAACTGCACACAATCATCTAAATATAGCCAGAATATAGTGAAAAAGACGTCACCGGTACAGAAAGGGTTAAGAATCCCAACTAACATGAGGGTCTGGAAGGAGACGAAAGGATTTGCAGGGAAATTCTCAAGAGCTGGAACTTAACCAAAGACTCCAAGTTTGGGCAAGAGATCACACGGGATTACACAGGATTACATGTACAGGTAAAGGAACTACAATTACATCATTTTTGTAAACGAGATTGTCGATTACATTTTTAGTTTACTTATTAAACCCTCTTCAATGCTACAACATACCCATCAGATACCCCTCAAATACCCATCAGATACCCCTCAAATACCCATCAGATACCCCTCAAATACCCATCAGATACCCCTTAAATTATATGTGTACGTTTTATCGGTACAAAACTATCCCGGCCGCAGGTCGTTTTCTATTACATAACGGGTTCTTTATCACTTGCCTGAAAAAAAATCTACTTCAAAATGGGTCGAAATGTCTCACAATCACCAAACTAAGGGGGCGAAATGGAGGTCCGAAAAAAAAAGACCCAAGGAAAAGGTGACGAAAGGATTGGAGGGTTGTTGTTGTTGTTGTTGTTCCCCAAGCTGCCTGGCCGAACAGCCCCAAGGCCCTGAGCAAGGCCAAGGCCATAACTGAGAGCCCCCACAGAACCCTCCCCGCCGACCACAATAAAGCCTGGGTGACCGAAGCCACTCCATGGCGGGGAGCTGAGGAGGGTGCGGAAATGCCCGGGAAACCAAAGCCCCACCCAGGGCCCTGTGTCCCTCAGCAATTATGAAGAGAAAGTTGAGGGGCAAGGGAGAAATGTGACGCTTTGGCTTCCAATCTTGGTAGATTGGGAGGTCAATCCACGTTAGAGACGCCGTCACTTGAGATCTAGAAAATATAGAAGTAAAAGGAACAGTCAGAGTAAGCTATGGGTATGGCAGAGATTGCTCAGTTCTCACTCTGATAGACCAGCCCATCACCACAGGATTGGAGGGTAATTCTCAAGGACTGGAACTTAAGGGGAGGCAGTTGTTTTGTTTAGTCCTCCTTCTCCCTCATGTTTAGCCCTATTAGTTATGAGATTTCAAAACATTCACCCCATTAGTGTGGCGATATTCAGATATTTTGCCCCATTTCTTTGCCAATATTAAGACCTTTCGTGCCATTTAGGGGTCGATTTGTTTTCCTGGCTATCGATAGCGAGCCTGTATTTGAAGAGGAATCGGCCTCCGGCCGATTTCGGTAGAAAAATGTCCCATTTTTCTACCGAAAATGTACAAATTTATATCGAAGGGGGGTCTTGTGGGTGTTTTTTAAAGTTTGATGGAGGTTTAGAGCGCAAACTAAACCCCCTCCTTAAACCATTGATCCGAACCAGTAAATTATGCTGCACAATACCGTCTGATCTCCCTTAACCAGAGACGGGAAGTTTGGGCAAGAGATCACATAAGATTACATGGTACAGGTAAGAGAACTATAGTCTACTACTAGGGGGGGGGGGGGAATTGTTAACCCTCTCCGACATATGACGCGATGTTGAGCCTATTGGGGATACTTTAAAGCCTTTGTTACCATCAGGGGTATTTAGAAACCTTTAGTTTAGTTACTTTAACCTCTGCAGTTGTCTTTGAGTTAGCTGTGGGCAGAAAACTAATTTTTGAGAGGTAATTATAAGAGTGAGAAAGCTCTATTTCTTATTGCTAATCTGGCAGCCTCTGCGTCATAAATGCGTGGAAGGGTTAATGTTCAAGTTTACATTTAATTCTAGTTACTGTCAGACAAGTGCAGTATATACAACTAAGAGAGAATTATTATGTTATTTACACCAACCAACTTCACATCTAAACTCAATTAATGAAATCAACAATACATGTGGCACTCCGAGGACTTGAACCCAGGATACTCACATTGAAATTCCGTGCACTATGCATTACGCTATCAAGACAGAATATAATGTAAAATATAATACCCATTCATTACAGATACTATAGTTTTATCGATAGCAAGTAGTACATAATTTGTATTCAGCTTAGGAAGTACATATAGGAAGCAATTCACTCTGCATGTCACAGGCACAGTCAAGAGCATAAATAACGACACACCCATTTGACTCTGTATCGAAAGGCAATCGAGAGCCAATACAATGATTTAGTATAACCTAATTGCTTCATAACTTGGCTTTATAGGTTCACAATTTCACATACTCGAATTTGTATGCCTACGACATACAATCGCCTACATAAAAGTATTTGGGATAGTATCATTTGGTTAATCTTAGACAGCGTATATTGAATGAGGGGAAACTAATATATATTGAATGAGGGGAAACTAATATATATTGAATGAGGGGAAACTAATATATATTGAATGAGGGGAAACTAATATATATTGAATGAGGGGAAACTAATATATATTGAATGAGGGGAAAGTAATATATATTGAATGAGGGGAAACTAATATATATTGAATGAGGGGAAACTAATATATATTGAATGAGGGGAAACTAATATATATTGAATGAGGGGAAACTAATATATATTGAATGAGGGGAAACTAATATATATTGAATGAGGGGAAACTAATATATTGAATGAGGGGAAACTAATATATATTGAATGAGGGGAAACTAATATATATTGAATGAGGGGAAACTAATATATATTGAATGAGGGGAAACTAATATATATTGAATGAGGGGAAACTAATATATATTGAATGAGGGGAAACTAATATATATTGAATGAGGGGAAACTAATATTTATTGAATGAGGGATATTGAATGAGGGGAAACTAATATATATTGAATGAGGGGAAACTAATATATATTGAATGAGGGGAAACTAATATTTATTGAATGAGGGGAAACTAATATTTGGACAGGTGTTTATTTAAAGGGCATGTATAAAAAAACATTTCATCAAAGTGTCAGAATTGTTCAATAAAGCCAGTACCCCGTTTTCAGTGCCGGTGAGTGTACACAGTCAATAATACACAGCCAATCAATACACATTGTCAAAACACATATACATACACACACACAACAACGACCACCCACACCCATACACACATAGACTGTCATATAAGCTTGAACTAAACAATATGAGTCACAACAGAAAAAGACTCCATATTTGTACCACTGTGAATAGTATCAATATATTCCATCATTGGGTTTATATTGGCCGCCCTAGGCAGCACGGTTGTAGTCAGGAATGCATGAACGAGAACGACCATTCAATAGTGAAAACCTATGTTAAGGGGAGGTGGGTCGTTTTTCTGGTCACCTTTCTCCCTCGTCTTAAACCCTATTTGTTTTGAGATTATAAGACGTTTGGCCCATTAGTTTGGCGATTTTAAAACCTTTCGCCCCATTTCGTTGTCAATTTTAAGACCTTTCGTGCCATATAGGTGTAGATTTTTTCCTGGCGAACGATAGCGAGCATGTAATTGTAAGAGAAACCAGCCTTCGGTCGGGACATTTTTCTATCGAAAAGTTTACAAATTTTTCTTGAGGGGGGTGGGGGGGAGGGGGTTCTAGGGATGTTTTTCTAAGTTTGAGGGATGTCTAGCGAGGAAACTTAAGAATTTATGAATGAATGAATGTATAGGCCAAAAAAGCAGTCCGTGTCCCCTTAATCCTTTCTGTAACGTAATGTTTTGCATGAAGTCCTTGCTACCACAGGCGATTCTGTAAATCATATGACAGGCCTCTAGCAATTATAAAAGTAAACTCCACTTCAATTAATCCTATCTATCTATCTATCTATCTATTGCCTGACGCCGTGATCCCCGAATGGGTGGCCACGAACGAACTGCCCCCATGCACCTCTGTCCCCAGTCAGTCGATGCCCCTCCCCCCAACCAGCACCGCCTTCGTTCATGTAGTTCCTCACTCCATCCTTCCACCTCATATTCGGTCTACCTCTCCCTCTCTGTCCCTCCACCTCGCTCTCGTACACCCTCTTAGTCATTCTCTCGCTTTCCATACGTTCCATATGGCCGAACCATCTCAAGTTGTTCCTTTTCACACTTTCCAGCACATCTACCTCCACACCACACCTCCTTCTTACTTCCTCATTAGTCTGTCTATCCCTCCATGTAACTCCGCACGCACTTCTTAAGTAATTAATCTTATTTATCTTAATTAATCCTATGAATCTCATTATTCCTTTTAACCCTTTCTTTACCGGGGGACGTTTTATTTATTTGATTTCAGCTACATTTAGACGATTTTCGTAAACTAAAGAAGGATATATGGTTGGTAAAATAATTAATTGAGATAGTTTGTAGCCTTTTCATGGGTGGACGTTCTTCCTAAGCTGCACAAAATCGTCTAATAGTCGCCAGAATATAAGGAAAAGTACATCACCGGTAAAGAAGGGGTTAAACCCCTTGAGGAGACTGACCATTTGTTTGGTCTATTAATTCATTTATTTGTATATATTTTTTTAGTTTCCTCCCTAGACCTCCATCAAACTTAGAAAAAAAAAATCAAGATAAATTTGTAAATTTTTCGGTAGAAAAATGTCCCAGCCGAAGGCCGGTTCCTCTTAAAAGTTCAGGCTCGCTATTGCTCGCCAGGAAATATTTGACACCTAAATGGCACGAAAGGTCTTAAAATTGACAACGAAATGGGGCGAAAGGTGTTAAAATCGCCAAACTAATGGGCTGAACGTCTTATAATCTCAATACTAGTGGGGCTAAACATTAGGGAGAAGGGGGGCCAGAAAAACGGTCTGCCTCCCCTTACGGCTTAAAGCATATTCCTCACAAGTGGCTTGTATTTGCTCTTACAAATAGATCGTGTTTACCAGACTTTCTCTGAAATAAAATCCTTCTCATATTTTCCCAATAACAATTCTTCAGTTACTCCAGAAGAGCTTCTGTTCTCCAGCTCCTCTTAAAATCGCCATTCTTTACCCAATACAAACTATGGGTCTATGATTATTAAATATGTCTAATCTATTTTGTATTAATTTCACCACAACACCAAACACCTCCAATGAAATTAATGAAAGCGTTTATGTGATCCACCAGGATTCGAACCCGGGTTATCACACCCAGATATTTAGACACCTTAACCATTACACCACCAAGACGGTTAAAGGTTTATGCACACGCCTACGACTTATTATCCATTCTCGAATACTGGATATTAATCTAATCATGTTCATAATAATACTAATACTAATAATAATAATACTAATAATAAAAATAATAATAATACTAATAATACTAATACTAATAATAATACTAATAATACTAATAATAATAATACTAATACTAATAATAATACTAATAATACTAATAATAATACTAATAATACTAATAATACTAATACTAATAATACTAATAATAATAATAATAATACTAATAATACTAATAATACTAATAATACTAATACTAATAATAATAATACTAATAATACTAATAATAATGATAATACTACTAATAAAAATAATAATAATAATAATAATAATATCAGTAAACCCACCATGATATCATATACTTTTATTATACATTTTGTATTTGTATTGTACTTCTTCAAGGCTCCTCTCCGGTCCCCAGCGGCGAGAGGCCATTAAGGCGGGAATGGGCCGGTTTTCTGGACCACTTTCTCCCTCATGTTCAACCCCATTAGTTTTCAGATGTTAAGATGTTTGCCCCATTAGTTAGTCGATTTTAAGACCAATTTCGCCCCATTTCTTCGTCAATATTTAGACCTTTCGTGCTATTTAGGTGTCGATTTTTTCCCTGGCGAACGATAGTGAGCCTATGATGTTGGAAGAACCGGCCTTCGGCCGGGACATTTTCCTACCGAAAAATGTACAAATTAATCTAAAATGGGATCTATTAGATTTGTTTTTCTTTTTTTTATTTGATGGAGGTCTAGGGAGGAAACTAGAGAAATAATGAATACATGTAAAAATCGCCCAAAAAGTAACCCATCTCCCCTTAAGTTGGGCCCCCTACCCCCGAAGATCCTGTAGTATGAGAGACTGATCACCTTTCTCTCGGGATGCCATGTTGATGCCTTAAGGAGGGTGACCTGCTATTCTTCTCTCTTTTTCTCTCTTTCTCTGGCTTGTATCCATTCTGCCCCATTCAGCCTACTGTTTTAAGACTGTTATCCCCATCCAGGTGTCGATTTTGTCTTGGCGAGCTGTAGCAAGCCAGCATATTATTTATATATTTTGTTGACAGAAAGCTAAATTTGTAATTTTTTTGATAGAAACAAAATTCCGTCGAAGCCGGATTTCTTCATACAATGCTGGCTCGATATCGCTCGCCAGGAAAAGAAAATCGACACTTGGATGGGGATAAAAGACTTAAAACAGTAGGCTGAATTGGGCAGAATGGATACAGCCCAGAGAAAGAGAGAAAAATAGCAGGTCACCCCCCTTAATTATCAAACGACGGGATGATATTCTGATTGACCACTTGCGAGTTTCGTTCTATACGGAAGTTGGAGCTGTAGACATCGATATTTAGCAGAATTTCCAGCTAAAATACGGTTGCAATACATTAATAAATACATCAATCACAATTCGACATACTTTGATTCATCAGAAAGCTACAGTATTATTGCATTTGTGATTTATATCGATGTTTATTGGTCTAACCACCTCGTAGCCCAAAACTCGCAAGTGGTCAATTCTGGTCATATGTACAGCTTCACCCACTTCCCCAACCCCCCTCCCTCACTCCACCCCCTATTGGTAGGAGGTGGAATGAGGGAGGGGGTTGGGGAGTTGGGTGAAGTGCTGCCAAATCACGACCCCAACGGAATAGAATATGTGCGGCAAACTGTACATCCGATTCAAAGACCAAACATTACATATATTGCGTCAGTAAGCCCGAATATTCATTATGGATATGGACATAATTAAAGCGTAAAGAGAGGCTTATGACCCCAGTGGCATCAATATGGACATAATTAAAGCGTAAAGAGAGGCTTATGACCCCAGTGGCATCAATATGGACATAATTAAAGCGTAAAGAGAGACTTATGACCCCAGTGGCATCAATATGGACATAATTAAAGCGTAAAGAGAGGCTTATGACCCCAGTGGCATCAATATGGACATAATTAAAGCGTAAAGAGAGGCTTATGACCCCAGTGGCATCAATATGGACATAATTAAAGCGTAAAGAGAGACTTATGACCCCAGTGGCATCAATATGGCGTCATTTGTCCGATCACTGTTGTTGTAGGTTATCTGCTTCCCCTCATCCTAATCGTTTCGTAGCCCACCTCTCCCTTAGGCCTCCTGGTAACAGATTTTTCTCTTTGGTCAAAACGTTCAGAGCAATAGAATTTAGACAGTATACATAATATATATATATATATATATACTGTATAGTGAGCCAGTCAGTAAGTAGCTTATTCCAAAAATTGTAACGAAAAGGGTGTGGGATTTGCAGTATATTTATATATACTATACCGGTATGCTGTATATATATATATATATATATATATATATATATATATATATATATTACTTCTTCTCGCCTACTTTATTTTACCCTCTATTTATCGTTTAACTAAGAATATGATGTATGTTCAGTTTAGTTTCAATTCGAACTCTGTATTGTCTAGGCTCACAACAATGCAAATAATAAAAATAATAATAATAATAATTATAATAATTTCTTGCCAGCCTTCAAAGGTAATGCACTGGGGCGTTCACTAGATATCCTGTTGTATAGGAGAGTGGACATCTCTTTCTCCGGTCCACATTTTGGTGCCTTCATATATTGTATTATTGTATTTTTCATTGTATTGTTGTAGTATTGATCATGTAGTATGCATATCCAAAGTACAGTCGTGGTAATAAGTCATGTCCCAGCTGTCATTACGTTTGGCTTGCTCTGCGCTGCATTAATGTTTATCAGATGTTGAATAGGGTGGGTAAGTGTAGGAACAGGTTTATATATTTCACTCGATATGAAAAAAATGAAGCTTAGATAATGGTGATACAAATTATTGATCGAAACATACTGGGTCCCGCGCCATGACTTATTAGCGCGACTGTACAAACAATATATTCCATACCAATATACCCGATTGTTGATAATGGGTGTGATTATATTTTACATTAAGGGGGAAGGGTTTATTTCTTGGTCGATTATTTCATACATTCATTAGTTCTATAGTTCCTCACTAGGCCTCCATCAAACTTAAAACAAAATCCATAAGTTACCCCTTCTAGATAAATTTGTACATTTTTCGATAGAAAAATTTCATGGCCGAAGGCCATTTTCTCTTAAATAACAAATAACAAATAACAAAACCATCTTGGTGGTGTAATGGTTAAGGTGTCTAAAAATCTGTGTGTGATAACCCGGGTTCGAATCCTGGTGGATCACATATATGCTTGCATTAATTCCATTGGAGGTGTTTGGTGGTGTGGTGAAATTGATAACAAATAGATTACAGGCTATCGCTATCGCTCACCAGGAACAAATCGACACCTAAATGACACGAAAAATCTTGATATTGACAAATAAATGGGTCGAAAAGTCTTAAAATCGCTAATCTAATGGGCCAAACTTCATCAAATCTGAAAACTAATGGGGCTAAACATGAGGGAGAAAGGGATCGAGAAACCCGACCCGTATCTCCCCTTAAGAAACTTACAGGCGCTTCGAGCTAGTTCAATTAACCGCTTTTACTACCACACATCCCTCTTAAGCTGCACAAAATCGTCTAAATATAGCTAGATAGAATAAAACATAACATACTTAGCTGGTATTCCTAGGGCTGAGGGGGGAGGAGCGCTTTTATATGCTTGTATATTTATCTTTCCATATATTTTTTAGCTTCATCCCTAGACCTCCATCAAACTTAAACAAAAGACCCCCCTCCCCCCCTAGACCCCCTCTTCAAGATAAATTTGTACATTATTCGATAGAACCATGTTTCAGCCAAAGACCGGTTCCTCTTAAAACTACAGGCTCGCTATCGACCCCTAAAGGGCACGAAGGGTCTTCTTATCGATAAAGAAATGGGACGTATGGTCTTAAAATCGACAAACTAATGGGGAGAACGTCCCAAAATCTCAAAACTAATGAGGCTAAACATGAAGGAAAAGGCTGCCCAGAAAAAAACCCATACCTCTTTAAAACAATGTGAACACTATAGCATCAGATTTAAGACCCCGATGAAACTGCTCGGGTGTGCGTGTGAGGCCAGCAGCTTTATGGACGAAAATCCCTTCTATATTTTTCTCCCCGACTTACCACTTCATCACTCACCTGTATCTCCCTCTGTCAATTTCCAAACGCCTCCTTCACCCACTCGCTCTCTCAGTATTGATTTCGTGTGGCTCTATTATCTATATTTCGTGTGGCTCTATTATCTATATTTCGTGTGGCTCTATTACCTATATTTTGTGTGGCTCTATTATCTATATTTCGTGCGGCTCTATTATCTATATTTCGTGTGGCTCTATTATCTATATTTCGTGTGGCTCTATTATCTATATTTGTGTGACTCTATTATCTATATTTCGTGTGGCTCTATTATCTATATTTCGTGTGGCTCTATTATCAATATTTCGTGTGGCTCTATTATCTATATTTTGTGTGGCTCTATTATCTATATTTTGTGTGGCTCTATTATCTATATTTCGTGTGGCTCTATTATCTATATTTCGTGTGGCTCTATTATCTATATTTTCAGCGCTTGGTAAAAAAAAAAAAAAAAAAAAAAAACAACACCAACATCACTATCACCACCACCATCATCACCAATACCATCTTCATCATTACCTTCAACACCAATATCAATAATAACAACTAAAAATAGGAAAAGTGGGGATTGGGCCTGAGTATATAGAATAGATAGAATAGAATAGTTTAATTTTAATTTTCAAAACCCTGTCTTCACTCACTCGCTCTGTCAGTATTGATTTTGTATTATTGTATTTTTTTGTGTTTATATTATCTATATTTTCGGCGCTAACATTTACTTCAATTCCCAAAACGCTTTATTTTCTCACTCACTCACTCAATATTGATTTTTTTTTCTCATCTATATTTTCGTCGCTATTTTTTAACTATAAACCTCCAAACGCTTACTTCACCCACTCGCTCTCTCAGTATTGATTTCGTGTGTTTCTATTATCTATAGTTTCGGCGCTAACATTTTCTTTAATTTCCAAACGTTTCCTTTACTCACTCGCTCTCTCAGTTAATCCATCTTCCGTCTAGTTTCTGATACCCATAAATAAAATTTCAACACTTTTACGGGACAGATTATTGACCGTCGAAAATTGCCGGTATAAGCTCTCGTGTGATACCACCTTTACAGAGCATACCCTACAAATGGGCGAACCGAGCCGAGCGTGAGTGAAATGACTGATGAGCGAAAATACCGGCTATGATAACAGTAATTTCTCCACTATTTTGTTCCCGTTGACTTGATCACTTCAGTATCCTCTTGTATTGTATAATTATGTCTCTGTCTGTTTCCAAAGCTTCATTTATCGACACTACGCAAATACATTCTTCCTTAACCCCTTCTGTTCCGGCGACGTCTTTTTAATATTTGTCTAGCAATGTTTAGACGATTTTGTGCAGCTTAGGAAGGACATATGGTAGCTAAAAGGGTTAATTGAGATAGTCAGTAGCCTTTTAATTGGTAACCGTCTTCCCTAAGCTGATTAAATTTGTCTAATAGTGTCCAGTATATTATGATAACAAAGATGTCACCGGTACTGAATAAATATACTATATTTCTTATTTGGAGTATAATTATGTAACCTATCCTAACCTAACCTAACCAAGTTTAACCTAACCAAGTTTAACCTAACCTAACCAAGTTTAACCTAACCTAACCAAGTTTAACCTATCCTAACCTAACCTAACCTAACCTAACCAAGTTTAACCTAACCAAGTTTAACCTATCCTAACCTAACCTAACCAAGTTTAACCTAACCTAACCAAGTTTAACCTATCCTAACCAAGTTTAACCTAACCTAACCAAGTTTAACCTAACCTAACCAAGTTTAACCTATCCTAACCTAACCTAACCAAGTTTAACCTAACCTAACCAAGTTTAACCTAACCTAACCAAGTTTAACCTAACCTAACCAAGTTTAACCTAACCTAACCAAGTTTAACCTAACCTAACCAAGTTTAACCTAACCTAACCAAGTTTAACCTAACCTAACCAAGTTTAACCTAACCTAACCAAGTTTAACCTATCCTAACCAAGTTTAACCTATCCTAACTTAGCATTTTTTACCTCAAACATAACTTACCTTCTAAATTAACCTGACATACCCTAAGCTAATAATCATATTCTGCCTAACCTTATCTAATACAACCAAATGTTATCTAAAGTACGCTGCGTGTTAGGGAAACAACTGGAATGTGGCTGAAATGACTTATGAAGGAGAATTCGGAATATGATACCAGTCATTTCTCAACTATCTTTTTCCCGTTGACCACTTCATCTCTTACACATCTATCCGTCTGTGATTTTACTTGCAAATCCCTTATCGATATTATCAATCCATGTCTTCCATTTTGTTCTTATTGTCTTGGTAGTTTATTTATTGCAGTTTATTTATTACCCTTAACCTAACCTAACCTAACCCTTTCAGTACCGGCTACGTTCTTTTCATTATATTCTGGAAATTATTAGACGATTTTATTCCGCTTAGGAAGGACGTCTACCAATTAACAGGCTTAGTTATCCTTTTAGCTTCCATATATCCTTCCTAAGGTTAAAAAATATCGTCTAAATGTAGCTGCATTAAAATAAGAAGGACATCACCGGAACTGAACGGGTTAACGCACCTTAGTCTACCTTACCCTAATCTACCTATACCAAACCTAACCTAAATTCCTTTACCCTAACCTAACATATAAGGTTATACTACACCTAACTTAACCTATCATAGCCTACCCTAACCTAAACCTCTCCTAACCCAGACTACACCAGACTTACCCTAGCTTAACCGTGACCAGAAGCTAACATAACATAATAAATTATAAAACCTAATCTAATCTGTAATAACTTAACCTACCTTACATCTATGTAAGGTAGACTGACCTAATCGAGGTTAAATTAATTTACCTTACCTATTTAGCATATCGTAATTATGCGTAGACTAACCTCAACCTAACCTCAAACAGAAAAACACAATACAATATTAATGAATGTGGGAGAAACTTATCTCTCGAGTTAATACCAAGAATCACGAATCCACTACCAGCCATTTCTCACATCTCTTTTTCTCACCGTCTTGACCACTTCATCACTCACACGGATCTCCCCTTGTCGATTTTCACACACACACACTTCCTTCCCCAAACAGTCCATCTATATTTTGCCTGACTTTCTTCTTTGTTTTTCCTTCATTATTGGATCTTATATGGCTTTACTTAGATTGAATTGTCACTTATCCCCTTCTGTGCCGGCGATGTTTACCTAAATTTATTCTGGCTGCTACTAATTTATTGTATTCAGTATAGGAAGGATTTCTAGCAATTATAAGGCTTCCAAGTATCTTAACCAACCCTTTTAGCTACCACATATCCTTCCTAAGCTGCATAAAATCGTCTAAATAAAGCTAGAATGAAAAGTAACAGATATCGCTGGTACTGGTACTCTTTCATCTCTGGGGGAGGCACTCCTCATAGACAGTTTTGCCGCTCGTCTCTCTCATCCACATGAAAAAATAAATAAATAATCAGATTAATTTCCAACCTACTTCAATATATGTATTTCTCGGGTTCATTATACTGTAAGTAGTATGACCACAACGTCCCTTGAGTTTGGCTCTCTGTCACTCTTTTGTCACTGGGGGAGGCACTCGTCGCAGGTGGTTTTGCCTTTTGTCCCCTCATCCACATCGATTTTTTTTTGAAAATCCAATTAATGTACTACAATATATGTATTTATGGGGTTAATTTTAGTTTTCTATGTGGATGAGTTAGTGCCTCCCCCAGAGTTGAAAGAGTGAAAGTAGTATGAGGCCAGAACCGGTGCCCTAGAGACGACGAGGACTCACACTAGGTCGTAATTAGCGACCTAGAGTATACGTGCGTGCGAGCGTGAGCGTTGTATTGGCACGTCGGTGAAAGGGTTGAATTTATCGCCGCTCCAGACCATTTTCCGCGGCGAAATTAGCGTCCCTGGTTATGCTGTGACCCTTGCCAACCATTACAGCCACCGACTAATGGGCAATCAGCCGCTTTACGCTCATAATTATAAATCCCACCTGTTATTATCGGCTCATTCTAAATTTTGGAGAGAGAGAGAGAGAGAGAGAGAGAGAGAGAGAGAGAGAGAGAGAGAGAGAGAGAGAGAGAGAGAGAGAGAGGGGGGGGGAGAGATAGTCAGTCAGTCAGTCGTAATTTTATTTCTTAAAATTATATATAAAAATATACACTTAAAGAGTTTTGAAGTAGCAATAGAGAGAAAAAAAAAGAGAGAGAGAGACAGAGAGAGAGAGCGAAAGCGAGAGAGAGAGAAGCCCTCGAAGGATCTCCCGCCTGATATTAAACCCCCCCCCCCAAAAAAAAAATCGGTGTATAATGTATCGGTGGTATTAGCAGGTACCGATATATAACGCTGATCACCTCGTGCATCACGGGGTAGAAGACATTTATTAGGCGTTCACATCTCACCGGCTCCCATCAATTATCAAGCTTGGTATGCCTTGGAGTTTCATGACTAAATCCAGTGTACAAATTTATCTTGAAAAGGGATCTAGTGGGTGTTTGTCTAAGTTTGATGAAGGTTTAACGAGGAAACTATAAGATAAATAAATCAATAAATTAATATATAGACCAAAAACCAAGCATTACCCCCTTAATTGCAGCCGCGCTATCGCTCGCCAGGAAATAATCGACACCTAAATGGCACGAAAGGTCTTAAAATTGACAACGAAATGGGGCGAAAGGTGTTAAAATCGCCAAACTAATGAGCCGAACGTCTTATAATCTAAAACAATAGTGGGGCTAAACATTAAGGAGAAGGGGATCCAGAAAAACGGTCTGCCTCCCCTTAACCAGGAGTATTTGATAACGAATGGCAAGATATAATATACGACGTGCTATCAATGTTCATCGATATTTCCCTGGGGATTTTGAAGCCGAGAACACCTAACCCCTTCTGTACCGGCGACTGCTTTTTCATATATGGCCAGTTATATTTAGACGATTTTGCGTAGCTTAAAAATTAGCTGTGGTAGTAAAGAGGGCTAAGTGAGATAGTTCGATCGAAGCCTGTTAATTGGTATGATAAATATCATTAATAATGGTATAATAGTTGCCAGATAAATGTTAAAGAAACGTCGCCGGTACAGAAAGGGTTAATTATCAATAGCAAGGCAATACCCAACTTGCAACGTGCTATCAATCGCATCAAATTAGGCCGGGAGGTGTCATATCCTCGGCTAGTTGGTCATACGAGGCTAAAGCAATATATCTCTACCCATTGAGTACCAGCGACGTGTGTTTTGTTTTATTCTAGCTATGTTTAAGCGATATTATGTAGCTTGGGAAGGCTCTGTGGTAGTTAAAAGGGTTGGTTGAGATAGTTTGAAGCCTTATTATTGCTAGAGGTCCTTCTTAAGCTGAACAAAAACGTCTGATAGTTGCCAGAATATGATGAAAAGGACGTCGCTGGTATTGGACGGGTTAACAAGGTAATTACTAATTCCCTTCATAACTACGTGTACTTGACCATAATTGACAGGAAGATAATATCAAAATAAGATTGTCAAGACCACAACAAAAATTATAAGAGTTTTCCTACGAGCGGCTAGAATGATCAGAATCCTCAATATGTTCTCGGAGTTCTCGTACCTTTGTCTAGCTATTTATAAGCTGTTAAGGGGAGGTATTTACTCTGTTCCCTAGACCTCCATCAAGATAAAAATTATACCCCCTTGAGCCCCTTCCAAGATAAATTTGTAAATTTTTCGGTAGAAAAATGGCCCGGCTGAAAGCCGGTTCCTCTTAAATTACAGGCTCGCTATCGCTCGCCAGGATAAAATCGACACCTAAATTGCACGAAAGGTCTTAAAATTGACGGAAATGGGGCGAAAGTTCTTAAAATCGCCAAACTAATGGGGCGACTGTCTTAAAATCTCAAAAGCAATGGGGCTAGACATGAGGGAGAAAGGTGTCAAGAAAAAATTCCCTCAAGTCGATACCTCCCCTTAAGGGGGGTCACTGGCTTTGTTTTATCTTTCTCTCCTTTTTTCTTTTTCCCTGGTTTGTATCCATTCGGCCCCATTCGGCCAAACTGTTTTAAGACGTTTATCCCCATTCAGGTGTTGATTTCTTCCTGGCGAGCAATAGCGAGCCAGCATTGTATGAAGAAATCCGGCATCGCCGAAGACATTTTTCTATCGAAAAATGTACAAATTTAGCTTGCTGTCAAAATAAAACTATGTATATATGCAGGTTCGCTACCGCTCACCAGGAAAATATTGAGACCTGGATGGGGGTAAACGTCTTAAAACAGTAGGCTGAATGGGGCCAAATGGATACAAGCCAAAGAGAGAGGGAGAGAAAGATAAAAAAAGCGAGGTGTGCTCCCTTAATAATACATAATTCCCTTCATAACCACGGGCACTGGATTATCAATGGCAAGATCAGCACAAAGCAAGATTGAATTTGCAACGCGCTATCAGTCGCTTCAATATTTCCTGAGAGTTTTCCTACCCGCGGCTATGTAATTATAATTGGCAAGGGGTCGCAAGCCAAGGCAGGATTTACGATGTGTTAACAATACGAGGGAGGCTGGCTGGCTGGCTGGCTGGAGAGGGTATTGTGAACCGTTTGCTATGTACAGTCGCGTTCAAAAAGGCCTCTTCTACTTAAACAATACCCTCCTTGGTTAGCCCTCTGGTTAAATGGAAAATCGAGGACTACAGCACCCTCTAGCCATTTGTAGTAACCTTTAACACGTTTAGTTGTCACGTTTAATATGTCTTGGGAGGGAATTGGAGTGGAGCAATTGGAGCGCTACGATTTCTGAGCTTGTCCGTAGCGTATTGTGAGGGCCGGAGCGTTATGTAGCGTATTGAACCTCTCCCCCAACGCACGAGACCCGCCTCAGTGCCAATGTGTCACCGGTTATGACGTTTATTGAACAGTAAAGATACATCACGCCAGGGGAGCACACCAGGCACCTTGAGATTCCAGAGGCGAGTGGGCGGGGAGAGGAAGCGAGGAAGGATAGGAGGATGAAAGCAAGGGATAAAGGATTCAGGAGAGGAAGCGAGGAAGGATAGGAAGATGAAAGCAAGGGACAAAGGATTCAGGAGAGGAAGGGAGGAAGGATAGAAGGGTGAAAGCAAGGGATAAAGGATTCAGGAGAGACAGGGATGGCTGATATGAGGATGAAAGCAAGGGATAAAGGATTTAGGAGAGAAAGGGAGGAAGGATAGGAAGATGAAAGCAAGGAACAAAGGATTCAAGAGAGGAAGGGAGGACGGATAGGAAGATGAAAGCAAGGAATACAGGATTAAGGAGAGGAAGGGAGGAAGGATAGGAAGATGAAAGCAAGGGATAAAGGATTCAGGAGAGTAAGGGAGGAAGGATATGAAAGGATGAAAGCAAGGGCATAAAGGATTAGAAGAAAGGAACCGAGGAAGGATAGGAGGATGAAAGCAAGGGGATAAAGGAATCAGGAGAGGAAGGGAGGAAGGATAGGAGGATGTGAGGATGAAAGCAAAGGGATACAGACTAAGAGGAAAGGATGTGAAGATGAAAGCAAGGAGACAGAGAATTCAGGAGAGGAAGCGATTAAGGATGAGGATGTGAGGATGAAAGCAAGGGGATTAAGTATCAAGAGGAGAGGAAACGAGGAAGGATGTGAGGATGAAAGCAAACGATGTGAGGAAGAAGGAAGAGTGAACAAATATATAGAAGAATGAACAAAGAAGCAAGGGGAAGAAGATGCTAAAAAAGAAAAATAATATTGAATGATAGACGAGAGAGTTTTACAGTAAATGTTAAACTAGACCGCAGGGGAGAAAAGGTGATTACAATGAAAGGTAAACAGAGTAAAAAAAAAAAAAATATATCATGAAAAGAGAGAAAGTTGAACAAAAAAGGAGAAAAGGGAGAATGTAAGTGGAAATTGAATAAACAAAACATAATAGAGACACAAAAAAAAAAAAAAGGCGGGTGGAGAGAATGAGTGTTAAATTAAGTTAGCAAATATAATAATAATAAACCAAAATATAACAAAAGAACTGCGAAAAGAAAATCGAAAAAATAGTGTAACCAAAGACCAGGAGAGTGAAAATGAGAAAGAGGCGGAGCATTAAATCAAGTAATGTTAGCGAAGAGAGAGAGAGAGAGAGAGAGAGAGAGAGAGAGAGAGGGAGAGGGAGAGAGAGAGAGAGAGAGCTCGTGTGGAAGCCAGGGAAGAGATGTGAGCTTAGGGTCTTGGATATTGAAGGAGGGATGAAGGATTACATTGTAGGAGGGAAGGAAGGATAAACCTGAAGGAGGGATGAAGGGATAACACTGAAGGAGAGATGAAGGGATAACACTGAAGGAGAGATGAAGGGATTATACTGAAGGAGGGATGAAGGATTATATTGAAGGAGGGATGAAAGATTATATTGAAGGAGGGATGAAGGATTATATTGAAGGAGGGATGAAGGATTATATTGAAGGAGGGAAGGAAGGATAACACTGAAGGAGGGAAGGAAGGATAAAACTGAAGAAGGGATGAAGGATTACATTGAAGGAGGGGTGAAGGATTATATTGAAGGGGATGGAGGATTATATTGAAGGAGGGATGAAGGATTATATTGAAGGAGTGAAGGAAGAATACAATTGAAGGGGAGTTGAAGTAATAAACTGAAGGAGGGATGAAGGATTATATTGAAGGAGGGGATGGAGGATTACATTGAAGGGAAGAGGGTAGTGTAGACTTTGTGCACCTTAAGAAGGATATGTGGTAGTAAAAAAGGCTAACTGAGATAGCCTGTTAATGTGTGGTGGCCCTTGTTAAACTGAATATAATCGTCTAGAAGTAGCCAGAATACAATTAAAAGGACGGCACTGGTACAGAAAGGGTTAACCCCTTCTGTACCGCAACGTCCTTTTAACTTTAATCTGGCTGCTATTAGACAATTATATTCAGTTTAATAAGGGCCTTCAGCAATTAAAAGGCTTCAAACAATCTCATTTAACCTTTTTTGCTACCACAAACACTTCCTAAACTGCACAAGATCCTCTAAATATAGCTATAATAAAATTAACAAGACGTCGCCGGTACAGAAAGGGTTAATGGTAGAAGTAGATGAAAGGGGTGTGGGGGGGGGTAGTATTGAGGGTAGAGAAGCAATAGAAGTAATGCCCACGATACACGTCCAATTTAAGGGGAGATGGTTCACTTTTTGGGCGATTTTTGCATGTATTCGTTATTTTTCTAGTTTCCTCCCTAGACCTCCATCAAATTAAAAAAAAACATCCATTAGATCCCCCTTCTAGATTAATTTGTACATTTTTCGGTAGAAAAATTTCCCCGCCGAAGGCCGGTTCTTCCAACATTACAGGCTCACTATCGTTCGCCAAGGAAAAAATCGACACCTAAATAGCACGAAAGGTCTAAATACTGAAGAAGAAGTGGGGCGAAAGGTCTTAAAATCGACTAACTAATGGGGCAAACATCTTAACATCTGAAAACTAATGGGGCTAATCATGAGGGAGAAAGTGGTCCAGAAAACCGGCCGATCCCCCTTAACTGGGAATTTATCTGAGTCAAGAATATACTGGATCCAAGTCTGTTATCTGGTCTTTTTTTACCTATTACACCCCTATATTGCGTCTTCTTTTTGATAATCGTGAACGTACATTCTTACTTCATGATTAAACCCATGCAGTACCAGGGACGTCCATTTCATCTTATTCTGGCAACTATTAGGCGATTTTATTCAGCTTAGGAATGACCTCTTGCAATAATAAGGCTTCAAACTATCTCAACCAACCCTTTTAACTACCACAGATCCTTTTAAGCTGCATCATATTATCTAAACTGAAATGTCGGGTGAACGAAGGGAATTTAACCCCCCGAAATTCTCCATCCGGCGCGGGGATTCGAACCGTGGTTAGTGACCTCAGTAGGTCCGGTCACCCCAGGTCCGCGCGCTAACCCACTCTGCCACCTCGGACGTTAATAGGTTAGCAACCTTAGTTCTCCTTGAAAGAACCAGGTTGATAGTCTCGTGGATATCATCACGTTATGGGTTTCTTGGACTCACCATCATGACTATTATACACTACCCCAAACGTCAACTCGGGTAGCAGAGTATTTTGGTGGCGGGATTTTTGCGAGGGCATTACATAAACATAGCTATAATAAAATATAACACACGTCGCTGGTATTCAACGGGTTAAATTGCACCATGTAAGAGATATAACCTAGGTAACTTTCACAATAATCTATAACTATGTAATTTGATGCCCTGGATAGATCCCAGGAGATTTCTATCGTCTGTGGGCCTAGTTATAGCTCGTTATAATATACAATTTGACATGTTATGATATTATGTTATGCAATGTTATGTTATACCATTTGACATGTTATGATATATTATCCATTTACATTGTGTTATATTTGCATGTATCAAAATGTGTGTATTTGTGTCAGCGGGTGTGAGTGAAAATATATGTATGTGTATAAGTTAGTGTACTTGAGTGAATGGAATTGTGTATGTGTGTGAGTGAAAGTGATTGAGTGCGTATGTGTCTGTGATTACCTGTGTGAGTGTGTGAGTGAAATTGTATGTATGTGAGTAAGTTAAAGTGTATTTGTATGAATGGAAGTGAAAGGGTTTGAGTGCGTATATGTGCCTGTGAGAATTAGGAGTGTATGTATTTCGATGCCTACGCTTGTGGCATCAGCAAAACATAAGATGAGATTACACTACAACGTTTATTCCTTTCTCCCCGCAGGTTGTTGCGCTGTTGTGATTTACCGAAGACACCACAGAGAGAGAGAGAGAGAGAGAGAGAGAGGGTGCAGTGGAGCAGATATAAATGACGAACACCAGAATGAGACGCAACGGGAGGCACGAGTTGAGATTGTAGGAGGCAGGCACAGCAAGACGGGCTACAAAATGAGATCACATCCAAAACAGAAACTAAATACAAACATTATGAAGAGGTTTAAGGGTCTGGAGTTCTCGAAAAGGGACTCCAGTCCTGACGGTATTCTTGACTTACAGTGTGCGGTCTTAATAATCCAGCACGCTTGATAGCCTCTGAAGTCCTATTTGAATTAACTAAGAGGTTGATAGCAAGGGATTAGAGTTTTGGAAAAGAGGCTCCAGTCCTGATAGTATTCTTGACTTACAGTGTGTTGGCTTAATAATCCAGAAAGGTTGATAGCTTCTGAAGTCCTATTTTAACTAACTAACTAAGACTTTGACATTCACTAGATAACGAGGCTCGGGAAGATAATATATGGAGAAGTGTTATACATAGAAACAATGACACCACAGACCTTATGATCCAAGCGAGGCAGTCAGGCCATAATTATAACAAAGATAGTAAAACCCCAAACAAAGGAAAGTGAAAAGGTTAGCACAGAAGAAGGTTCTCTCGTGTTGGTAAATACAATGGTGTAAAAGGGAAAACAAGCAACAACATATTTATTTACCCTTACGAGGCTTTACTGGTGAAAAGTATGAGAATGAGGCACGAGCCAAATCTGTACGAGTAAATGAAAATGCAACGAAGGAAAGAATGAGACTATGTCAATAAAAGAAGAAAAATTAAACATATCACCTTATTGAAGGAACTAAAAAGGAAGATACAATGGACAGTTGGAAAAAGACGAGTCGAAACTGCAATTAGAAGGAAGATGAAACGGGTGTGAAAATAAGAAAATGTAAAAGAAAATAACCGATAAACTGGCGAATAAACCGAATTACCGAATAAGTATCGATAAATGAGGGAAGACTTGAAGAAAATTAGCTTAAACTATATGAGTGAAGCAAGTAACGAGACAGGTGAACAGAATGAGACGATCTGCATAAATTACGATGCGATTGATAGCTACAAGATAATATTATACTGTATACTGTAGTCTGTTCTATTTCAGCTGATGTTAAACTGAATCCCTTAGCAACTGGTTTATCGATTCTTAATGGAAACAAATAGGAGTCTATTATGTCTCTACGTCGTATGGGTGCCAATATTTCACACCTAATAACATATTTCGCTTCAAATCTACTTAATAGCTGAGTAACTAAGATAGTAACTTAGCAATTTACCATCAGCTGGAGAAAATAGAGTATAGAAGCAAAAGCCCGGAAAGACAAGACGAAGTGTTGATGAGATGGTGACACGTACGAGAATGAGACATAGCGGGTGGAACGAGTCGAAATTGTGTGAATGAAGGAAGGAAGTTGTAAAAAAAAACAAAAAAAACAACAACATTGAGATAACATCGAAAACAACGAACCGGTTGACAACGACAATGTTATCAAATAAGAGACAAAGAATAGTTGAGACAGAACTATTTGAAACTACTATATAAGCGTATTCTTGACTCTAGTGTGCTGGCTTGATAATCCAGAAGGTTTGATACCCTCTGAGGTCCCAATTTAATTAACTATAAGTTTGACACAAGCGAAAACAAAAATATAGTTCGTATCGAGAAAAAATCATGAAGTGATGGATGGACAATGAAACTTTGATAATGATAGGAAGAGACCGAGTAGTAGAGACTAAACTATGGTATATTATCATGACAAGTCGTGAAATATTGAATTTAAGACTTTTTTGTTTGTTTACTCCTGGAGGTCTGTAGCATAGGGACAACAAATGTCTACATCACATTTTCGTTGACTCTTTCTTAACCTCTTCTCTACCAGCGACGATTTTATATTGAATTATTGCTACATTTATACGATTTTATGAAGCTTAGGAAGGATATATGGTAGCTGAAAGGATTGATTGAGATAGTTTGTACCCTTGTAATTGGTAAACATCTTTCCTGAGCGGAATAAAATCGTCTAATAGTTGCAAGACTATATTGCAACGGATATCACTGATACAGAAAGGGTTAATTGTAGAAATATCAGCTCAAATGCTCTATTCTTATTAAAGTTATGAGAGTTTGGGTGCCGGGAGGTGTAGACTAGTCATAATGAATATATATTAGTTTGAAGCTGAATTATTGAATTAACCTTTTCAGAATATGAGCACGACTTTCTTCACATTGTTCTGGCTTTCATTAGACGATTTAAGCACCATAGCGTCACCAGTCACCCACAACACAGCACCATAGCGTCACCAGTCACCCACAACACAGCACCATAGCGTCACCAGTTACCCACAACACAGCACCATAGCGTTACCAGTCACCCACAACACAGCACCATAGCGTCACCAGTCACCCACAACACAGCACCATAGTGTCACCAGTCACCCACAACACAGCACCATAGTGTCACCAGTCACCCACAACACGGCACCATAGTGTCACCAGTCACTCACAACACAGCACCATAGCGTCACCAGTCACCCACAACACGGCACCATAGTGTCACCAGTCACCCACAACACGGCACCATAGTGTCACCAGTCACTCACAACACCGCACCATAGCGTCACCAGTCACCCACAACACAGCACCATAATGTCACCAGTCACCCACAACACAGCACCATAGCGTCACCAGTCACCCACAACACAGCACCATAGCGTCACCAGTCACCCACAACACAGCACCATAGCGTCACCAGTTACCCACAACACAGCACCATAGCGTTACCAGTCACCCACAACACAGCACCATAGCGTCACCAGTCACCCACAACACAGCACCATAGTGTCACCAGTCACCCACAACACAGCACCATAGTGTCACCAGTCACCCACAACACGGCACCATAGTGTCACCAGTCACTCACAACACAGCACCATAGCGTCACCAGTCACCCACAACACAGCACCATAGTGTCACCAGTCACCCACAACACGGCACCATAGTGTCACCAGTCACTCACAACACAGCACCATAGCGTCACCAGTCACCCACAACACAGCACCATAATGTCACCAGTCACCCACAACACAGCACCATAGTGTCACCAGTCACCCACAACACAGCACCATAGTGTCACCAGTCACCCACAACACAGCACCATAGCGTCACCAGTCACCCACAACACGGCACCATAGTGTCACCAGTCACTCACAACACAGCACCATAGCGTCACCAGTCACCCACAACACAGCACAATAGCGTCACCAGTCACCCACAACACAGCACCATAGTGTCACCAGTCACTCACAACACAGCATCATAGTGTCAGCAGTCACCCACAACACGGCACCATAGTGTCACCAGTCACCCACATCACAGCACCATAGTGTCACCAGTCACCCACAACACAGCACCATAGTGTCACCAGTCACCCACAATATGGTACCATAGCGTCACCAGTCACTCACAACACAGCACCATAGTGTCACCAGTCACCCACAACACGGCACCATAGTGTCACCAGTCACCCACAACACAGCACCATAGCGTCACCAGTCACCCACAGCACGGCACCATAGCGTCACCAGTCACCCACAACACAGCACCATAGTATCACCAAGCAGCCAGGACACCAGGACAGAACTAGCATTAGCCTCCCTCTAACAGGACTTTCCACTCCAGCCCCTCGTAATGCACCCTGATCCCTACTTCTCCACCTCCTCCTCCTCCTCCCTGGCGCTAGGTCCTTCGCCTTATGTCGCCGAGAGTATCGTTGTGTTACCTGCAGACTTCAGGCAGGTGGACAGGTAGTAAATAAGAGGCAGATAATGTTTAGCCCCATCGCTTTTGAGATTTTAAGACGTTTGCCCCAGTAGTTTGGCGATTTTAGGATATTTTGCCCCATTTCTGTCAATTTTAAGACCTTTCGTGCCATTAAGTTGTTGATTTTTTCCTAGCGAGTGATAGCGAGCCCGTAATTTAAGAGTAACCGGGAAATCTTTCTACCGAAAAATGTACAAATTTATCTTGATAGGAGGTCTAGGGGGTCTAATTTTAAGCTTGATGGACACCTAGGGAACCAACTAAAAACTTCCCCTTAACCAAATTCTCAACATACTTCGTCAGTGTATCATATTTGGTCCTCTAAATAGTGTCGACAACAGTACAAGCTGGCCTCATCAGGGTGGGCGGAGAAATGCGTTAGGCCTGACAAAAATAGTCCCTGTATATCTCTCTCTCGCTCTCTCTTTCTCTCTCTTTCTGTCTCTCTCTCTCTCTCTCTCTCTCTCTCTCTCTCTCTCTCTCTCTCTCTTTATCTCTCTCTCTCTCTCTCTCTCTCTCTCTCTCTCTCTCTCTCTCTCTCTCTCTCTCTCTCTCTCTCTCTCTCTCTCTCTCTCTCTCTCTCTCTCTCTCTCTCTCTCTCTCTTCCCCCCCCCGCCACCCTCTCTCTCTCTCTCTCTCTCTCTCCTCTCTCTCTCTCTCTCTCTCTCTCTCTCTCTCTCTCTCTCTCCCCCCCCCCGCCACCCTCCCTCTCTGTAAGGGTCGTTCTGGCACCCTGGAACACCCCTCGGCTCTCTCCCTTATCTCACATAAACACTGCTACTTTACGCTCTCCATCCAGATCAACGGGAGACACGGGGGCACACACACATATACATACATACACGCACATACATACACACACACACACACACACACACACACACACACACACACACACACACACACACACACACACACACACACACACACACACACACACTTATAGACAATCGCGGGCACATATATACACGCTCAAGGGCACATAAAAACACTCCCTCACATATATACACCTCGCGGGCACATATACAGTAAACACGCACAAGGGCACATATGAACACAATATGTCATTCGTTTATATACTGTATATACGCACACGGCAACATATGTACAGTACAGTACACTCATGGTCACATACAGTATGTACAGACTCACGGATATATATATATATGTATATATATATATATATATATATATACAATTGCGATTATTCGTAATTATTCGCGTTGTACTTTAAGCTATAATAAGCTATAATAAGCTATAATAAGCTATAATAAGCTATAATAAGCAATAATAAGCTATAATAAGCTATAATAAGCTATAATAAGCAATAATAAGCTATAATAAGCTATAATAAGCTATAATAAGCCCTATAATTTACTATCCAGATGGGTGAAGAATAACAAACAGACTTTTTTGCTTCTGTTGAAAGTTGGTGTTTTAGAAGATATTTAACTTCGTGTTTTATTTAGGAGTTTTTTTATTACACAACATTATTGATAATCTAATTAATATAAACTACTTAATTTACTGTATAATATTTACCCTTCATAAAATCTATGTTGAAAATAATGTTTATTATTTTTCAGATATTTCAGGAGCGAAAGAACCCTTATTTCTTTTCTTAACTTAATAATAAAAACATCTATAATTCACTACTATTTTGCAAAAATAATTTTTTGTTTGTTTTGCTATTGGAAAAATTTGTAAATGCAAAAAATCCAAAAAAAAATATGAAGGAAAGACTTTAGTTTTCCAGGAATAACATGGATTGATTGAAGTCATTATTTTTTTGAAAAGCTTATGTCAAACATTTTAGAAATTACATTATTTTGAGAAGAAGAAAAGTTTATCTATGTCAAGTGAAGAACAAAACTAGTAATCATCATGGAAAATGGTGCTATAAACTCGAAAACTATATCAAAATATATGCATAAAGGTAAAGAAAACCAGTGTGGAAAAAATGAAAGATCTATCACCACTTCCAAATATGCAAATTGTGATAATGTGACAGAAGACCAAGCAAGCGTCTAGGCATATCCACACACTAACCATGGAGTGATGTCGAGTGTTCACTGCCATTTTCCTACCTATCACTGCTCTCTTATAGTCACTTCAGCTGCTTCAGAACTCACCATAGTAATTTTGAATGGAGAATCTATGTCCGCATATAAACAAATGTGTTGATTGTAAATACATGATTATTTCGACTGGTGGTAATAACTGACAATTTTAAATTCTTGATATTCCTCCATAACCAGTTCTCTATCGCCAAACACATTATTAAGAGGAACACAGTAATATAGTAGTGAGACTGAGTAATTTGAGGATGCCACTAACCTCCACCGCTGTTACCTGACGGCTAAATGAGCCCAGTGTCAAAGGTAATGAAGCCCAAGTGTTGAGAACAGTTTATCTAGTGCAACGGTGAATGTCTGTGGCGGGACACTGGGCTCACCTCACACCGGACTAGCTCCTCATAACCAGTGTATAATCTGAATTGAGGTTGTATGTAATTACTTCAGTTAGAGAGAAGACTGTTATTTGCTAAAGTGGAATGTATGCTTGAAGCTAGTTTTCAGTCTAGTGTTCTAAATATTCTTTATTTTGTATCATTTTTGCTACAAGAACTGCCACAAACACCTACTGAACGCTTAACCCTATTTTACAGTCCACTGTCATTGTAGTAGATCTTAAGGACAAATGCAAGAGAGGTGACAATGAAATGAAGTTAATGAGTTGTGCATGGCAGGCTGTTGACGTTCGGACTCCCACGCAAACCCCGGGCAGCGTGGAGGCCTGAGTGATGGTGACTCCTCGCCCTCCGTATGATGATCACACTCCGGCTTCATAGCGCACTACGTCACCCCAGAAAAATAAGAAATCTAAAGGTGCTGGTGTGGGTGCTCTTGTGGGTGTGGATGTTGCGTGGCGCAGGTGGCGAGTGCCCCAAAGTGTGCGAGTGTAAATGGAAAGACGGCAAAGAGGCAGTTTCTTGTATTGGTGCAGAATTCATTGACATTCCGCGTCTGCTTGACCCGTCCACTCAGGTGCTGGACCTGAAACACAACAATCTGCAGGTCCTCCCTCGCGACGCTTTTGCCGAGTCTGGCCTCATGAACCTTCAGAAATTGTGGCTTAATCACTGCAACCTGAAGCACATAGACCGTGGAGCTTTCAATATGATAGCTAACTTGGTAGAACTAGATCTCAGTTACAACCTATTGCGAGATGTGCCAACTGCTGCCCTTATTGACACTTCGGGGTTGAGGGAGTTGCGTCTAGCCAACAACGATCTCTCAGCTATCCCTGCAGATGCCTTTGCTCCCATCCCAGATCTTGTTCACCTGGACTTGTCTCACAACAGAATTAGCTCCATTAATCATAAAGCATTTCGCTGTCTGTCAACCTTGGAAATCTTGAAACTTTCTAGCAACATGATCACACACCTCCAACAACAACTTTTAGTACCACTAAAGGCTCTACATGGCCTTAATTTAAATGAAAATCCTTTGAACTGCAACTGTCGTCTGCGTCCACTACGTCGATGGATGTTGAATCACAAGATCACCAGTGTAGTACCGCCCAGTTGTGCGAGCCCTAGACGACTAAGTGGAACTACCTGGTCGGTGCTGAGCTTGGATGAGTTTGTATGTGTCCCACACATCACAAGCCTAACTCCCAGGAAAAATGTATCCCAAGGTGACACTGTATCTCTGGTATGTAGGGTTGATGCTGATGTTGAGGTATCTGTCACTTGGCTGATTGGGGGCAAATCATTGGGAAGTGTCAGTGGATCTCGCCGATATCGACTGATGAAGCAGCTCACTACAAACCGTACCTCACTTATTTCTAACTTGACCATTGTTAGAGCATTACCGAAAGACCAAGGAATCTATACATGTGTAGCAGAAAATAAGGAGGGCCGTAGTGAAACCAACCTAACCCTCCAAGTAGCACGCACGATCCCTGAAGTGACAAAGTCCTACGTCTTTGAGCGTGTGTATATGACAGGTGGGCTATTAAGCGGTCTTGGGGTGCTAGTAACTATACTTTTGTTAGTGAGTTGCGTCATACATCGTCGGCAACGAGTACGAAGGTTTCGAAGAGCAGAGGAAGACAGAGAAGGTAGAGTAGTTCAAGCTCAACCTCCATCATCAAAAGCTACTGCTGTTCAAAAGAGTCGAACTCCTTCAACTGTTGTACGAAAGCCATCTGATTATGTTGTAATCCCTTCTGGAGATTCTGACCTGACACCACTTCATCCACTACAGAGGGATCAGCCATGGCTGCCACAGGAGGCGATCAATGGCGGATACCCTCATGCCAACTACGTGGAAAATGGAAGATACGATAGTATGGAACGGTATCGGGAAGACATAGTAGACGACATGCAAGACCGTCAACAGTCCCCCAGCAGCATATCCTACGTAGAACTTCCCGCAGTGGAGCTCCCTAGAAGACGGAGTGACCTGGCAGACAAGGAAAGCTTAAAGAACCTGGAGTTTGAGACGGACATCTTGCGGAGGGAGTGCAGTCCTACTGGTTCAGTGGTTTCGGTGGTCAGTAACGGGCAGCTCACAGATCTCCTCGCCCTCCCCTATTCCAGAAGAATCGAACACCAGAACCTCCATCCTCACAACTACAACAGCGTTGCTAGAAAGTGAGTGTTTTATATAATATCATAATTTCATCGTTTTATATCAGTAAATTCATTGACAAAATTAGTTAAACTTTGCCATTCTATATATATATATATTTTAAATACAATGTAATAAAACATTTACAGTAGGAAAAATATAGGAATTATCTTTTTCTCCTATCTCAATCTGCCTTTTCTATAAAATATTTGTAAGCTCAAATGTACAAGTACTCTATATAGTACAATATATTTAGACAGATAATGTTTATTTTATTATTTGCATTTACTGGCAGAAGGTTTGAATACACTTTTAAAATATGTTTCGTAGTAATATTTAAAGATGTTTGTTTCAACATTTTACATCCGAAAAATATTTTCTAAGTTTAATACAATCATCTGGTCGTGGTTAGTGTGTAAAACATCAGGTCAACTGCTTAAATATCGAAGTACAGTCCTATTTTGAAGATCTTTTATCACCATCATCATGACGCGTTTTGACATTTCATTCTGGCTATCGTTAGACGATTGTATACAGCTTAGGAAGGATCTGTGGGAACTAAAAGGGTAGAGTCGACAGTCTCAATTTACTTCCTGACTTCCAAATACCCTTCCTAATCCAAATATAGTCTTTTAATGATGCCAAAACGCGTCATAAGCCAACCAGGGGATAATTAATATATATCTATACAATTGAGTTTCAGGATATAAGGAAGTTGGAGCTATACAGTATATATAGGTATCGATATTTGGAAGAATTATAGAAGTTATGCGAGGTTGTGATGGTTTGAAAGATTGTTATATGTAATTTGTTGTTATTTATATAATTATGCATTGCAACCATATTTTAGCTGGTAATTCTGCTAAAGATCTATATACAAACATCCAACTTCCTTATAGTCTGAAACTCGCAAGTGGAGAATTCAGTAAAACTAAACAATACCATCTCTTTAAAGCCCTGTATTCCCTTGTAAGCCTTTTGATGTACCATTAAGGGGAGATGGGCCGTTTTTATGGTCCCCTTTCTTCCTCATGCTTATCCCTATTAGTTTTGAGATTTTAAGACGTGTGTCCCATTAGTTTGTCGATATTAAGACCTTTCGCCCCATTTCTTTGTCAATATTAAGACCTTTCGTGCCCTTTAGGTGTCGATGTTTTCCTGGCGAGCGATAGCGAGCCTGTAATTGTGGAGGAACCGGCCTTCGGCCGTGACATTTGTATACCGAAATATTTACAAATTAATCTCGTAAGGGGATCTAATGGATGTTTTTTTAAGATTGATGGAGGTCTATGGAGGAAATTAGAAATTATATAATACATGAAAAAATCGACCAAAAAGCGACCCATATCCCCTTAAGCACTTTCACATTTAGTTTTCGTTAGTATTAATAGGCTCTATTAAGCTTAGGAAGGATCTGAGGACGTCAAAGAGTTTACTGGGATTAAGTCACCCCGTGTCAAGTCTATCTCCGTGTGTCCAGACATTTTGACTCTAACGTACCTTGAATTTGAGTCTCCATCACTCTTTCAGCTTTGGAGGGGACACTTGTTACAGGCAGCTTTGCCTTTTGTCTGCTTCATACACATAAAACAAAATAAAACACAGCGAAATAATACGTCAGGGTGCTGAAAGGGTGAATTGCTTTTTGACTGATGGTGGGTGATGATATTGAGTGATATTATTTGGGACTTATATATATTCAATTGGTGAATGCTATCACAATAAATAAGATCCCTCAAATTCTTTCTATACCGAATAAAGTCGTCTACTGACAGCCATAATACACTGTACAAAAAATCGTCATCGTACCTAACCTTCCATATTTTCGATGTCATGTAGTGCCCACCTTTCTGTAACACTATGTTTACAATTCTGCACACCCAAACAATTCCAGCACTCTAACCTGAAGAGCCCTCAGGTCAAAAGGCTCGCTGGGGACCAAGAGATAATTAAGGGGAGACAGGCCGTTTGTTTGGTCTATTAATTTATTTATTCATATATTTTTTTAGTTTTCTCCCTAGACCTCCATCAGGCTTAAAAAAATAGCCCCTAGACCCCCTTCAAGATAACTTTATACATTTTTCAGTAGAAAAATTTCCGGCCAAAGGCCGATTCCTCTTAAAATTGCAGGCTCGCTATTGCTCGCCAGGAAATAATCAACACCTAAATGTCACGAAAGGTGTTAAAATTGACAACGAAATGGGGCAAAAGGTGTTAAAATCGCCAAACTAAGGACCGAACGTCTTATAATCTCAAAACTAGTGGGGCTAAACATTAGGGAGACGGGGGTCCAGAAAAACGGTCTGCCTCCCCTTAAATACCCTAGACGTGTGCAACGGCTATTACTGTTAAGAGCTTAATGAAGACTTCACACAAGCAATTAATCCGACTAATTTTGATCGGACAATTTATACTGACTATATTTCGAGATTATTTTGCACTAGTTTCAAAGGTATATTACTTTGGGGACATAATTGTTTGAAGCACAACTTGATTCGAAGCTGTCGTACTAGAGTTGCCTAAAGCCGGTATCACACGAGCGCTTTTTCCCTCAACACTAGTCTGGCCGCTTATGAGGTCAACATTTCAAATATTTCTGTTACCTAAATTCATCTATCATCAGTCTAGTTTCTGATACCAGTGTAAAATATTCCAGAAATGGTGCCAGAAATGTTTTTATCATCAAATGTTGACTATAAAATCTCTCGTGTGATACCGGCATAAGATAATTGCTGGAAATATTGCTAGTGTAAACCCGACTTGACTAAGAGCGATGTAAGCTCTCATACGTTGGCACCAGAGGAGCTCACTTCAGGAAAGGCGCTTAGTGGGGCCAATGTATGTGATTCATATTCTCGAAAACTTACTTTATTTCCTAAATACAATACGATGTCTCAACAAGCAGATAACTTTCATCCTTTATCAGTCAGTTTGAAAACACTTAATATTTGAAAGTCTACTTCCTATTAATACACTGGCTTTTTCCATCAACACTTATCCTAATCACTGGTCTGGCAGCTTATGAGGTAAACTTTAGAGATAGTTCGGTTACCTAAATTTATCCACCATCAGTCTAATTTCCGATACCAGTGCAAAACATTCCAGAAATGTTGCCAGAAAAATGTTGATCGTTGAATGTTGACTATAAAAGCTCTCGTGTGATACCGACTTTAGTAATACTGGTACCTTCACGTCCGCACGGTTTATCAACATTTACATCTCCGAATGCAGGTCGCTGATTGGTTGAAATCACGAAAACTCTTTGTCCTTGCTTCTTTCTCTTTTACTCTCACAATAACAATAATAACCCAACAACAACAACAACAACAACAATAATAATAATAATTTTAACTCCTTCAGTAACGGTGACGTCTTTTTAACTTATTCTGGCTACTAATAGACGATTTTATTCAGTTTAGGAAAGGCCTCCAGCAATTAACATACTTCGCACTATCTTAAGTCACCCACTTTACTACCACATATCCTTCATAAAGTGCACAAAAGTGTCTAATTATAGCTAGAAAAAAAACATATACAACAAATATCGCCGGTACAGAAGGGGTAAATCTATCTATGTGCTCAGGCCCAATCCCCATTTGTCCTATTTTTATTTTTATTTATATTTTCTATTGTATTGTATTTTCTATTGTATTGTATTTTGTATTGTATTTTCTATTGTATTGTATTTTCTATTGTATTGTATTTTCTATTGTATTTATATTTTCTATTGTATTGTATTTTATTATTTTTGTTTTCCTGTTTTTCTTGGGGGTGGTAAATAATAACAACTGATGTATGTGTCTCTGCTCTCCCCCCCTTTCCCCCCCCCCCCCTCCCCCTTCCCTGGCCCAGACACCGCCGATTGGACCACCGTCACGTGTACGACCCATGCTCCCTCAACGCCAGGTCAGTATACCATCGAGTTCAGGGGAGACGGTCGTTTTTCTGGTCCCCTTTCTCCCTCGTGTTTAGTCCCATTATTTTTGTTAGATATTTAGACGTTCGGCCCATTTGTTTGGCGATTTTAAGACCTTTCGTCCAAATTCATTATAAATTTTAAGATCTATCGTGCCATTTAGGTGTCGATCTTTTCCCGGCGAGCAATAGCGAGCCTGTAATTGTAAGAGAAACCGGCCTTCGGCCGGGACTTTATCTTGAGGGGGGGTCTAGGGGATATTTTTCTAAGTTTGAGGGATGTCTAGCGAGGAAACTAAGAATTTATGAATGAAAGAATTTATAGCCCAAAAAGGCAGTCAGTGTCGTCTTAAGTCCGGTTCTCAGCACAGACAGATGACCAGAGAGCTGAACTATAGTCTATATTCTATAAATAGACCTAGACCAAAAATATGTATTACTAACCTCTATCAGTAAAAACTAACATGAATAATTGAGCTAATATTTTTCAGCCAGAGAATAGGTGTGGTAATATAAAGCCTCCTTGATATAAACCCCTTTTGAGTTACAGAGGTTAGGGATAAAGATTTCAGGCATCTCATGTTTCTAAATTTTCGCAAATTTGGTGAAGCAACATTAATCTTGCATCCTGGATACTTTTAATTCAAGATCAGACCATATTGTTCAATCCCACGTCTTTCTTGGTCTGCCGCTTGATGCAGCTCTCCCTCCACGTTCACGGACCTTTTTTTTTTTTTTTTTTTTTAAGAGACAATGAACGGAGGAAGGAAAAACACAGATAAAACAAAAAGGTCCATGTGCCTAAAGGCATCCTCCATTCATAAAATGTTTGTAACAACTGGATTTAAAGACCTGCATCTCTTCACCCAACTTAGTTCATCCATCCTCTCCACATGTCCAAACCATCCACGCCTGCTTGTATGCATCTCATCACTGACACTTTTCACACCTAACCATCTCCTCAACTTTTCACTAGATATCCTATCTTGCAATTTGGCCCCACACATCCATCTCGCCATTCTCTTTTCATTAAGTTCCAGTCTGTTGATATTCACTTCGACAGGCCACGTTTCTGTAGAATATTGTGCTTCTAATACATGATATGTACATCTTTCCCTTTAAGGGGAGAGGGAGTCTTCTTATGGTTAGAATTGGCAGCATTTCACAGAACTTTCCCCAGCCCCATCTAATTCTTGCGATAGTGGCGGCCTTGGCTCCACCACCAGCAGAGATGGTATCTCCCAGGTAGCAAAACATGTCCAACATCTCCAGTGACTCATTGCCAAAGTTCACACTCTCGAGCCAGTCATTCAACAGGAGCTCGCCTTTGCATGCTATAAATATAAATTTTTCAACTTCGGACTTCTTCCTCGGCAGAGGTCCTTTTTTTGTTCTAGTACAACGCTTCTTCCCGCGGTGTGCCGAGCAACGACAAACGCTATACTGAATTGAGTTCGCGCTCACTCCTTTTTTAGCATACTGAACATAGGTAACACAACACTGTTTTTGACATTTTCACGCCCCAATTTACCATGCTAAACCTTGGCTTTATTTGTATTAGCTCTTAATCCTATAATTGCCATGCTCTCTCTCATTTTCTGAACTTGGCCTCGGCATCTTGCACATTATCTGCGATAAAAAGTAGGTCATCTGCGGATAGCAGTTCCTATGGGAATCCAGTTCTATAACCTCCAGATAGTGCCTCCAGAACCATAACATAGCTATAGCTCAATACAATTAATCTCTAATTGATTTTACTCTATTATAATTATATTCTATTTTACTTTATTTTACAAACACTAGACGATTTAGATTAGCTAAGGTACGGCTCGCTTCATCTATTTGTTTTAACATAGCCGCAGTCGAGTTCAGTGTATCAGGCAATTTACTGGAAAGGCGGTGTCACACGAACGATTTTTCCGTAAATTTTTACGAGCAATTGTAGTTTGGCAGCTTTAAAATCTCGGTTACATCAGACTTCAGCCACCTAGCATAATCTACCTTCAGTCTTGTTACCGAATCCAATGCGAAAAAGCCTCAAAATATTACGAGACGAAACTTGCTCATCGAATGTTGCCGGAATAAGCGCTCGTGTGACACCGACTTAACGCAATATATATTCCCATTGGCTTGAAGCGGTGATATATCAGCATACATGAATAACATTAATATTCAGTGATCGTTAGGCCGAATTATCTCGCTAGTAAGTTAGGCTAAATATTATGCATCACTCTCATAGTGTATGTTCACTTTATTTTTCATGATGTACAATCGTGGTAAACAATAATTGAACATCTAATGTATATATATAATAAAGGACATTGAGCATTAATGGGGGATTGTTGCTTTTCTAGCGCCCCTTCTCCCTCATGTTTAGCCCCATTAGTTTTCTGATTTTCACGTTCGTTCCAGTAGTTTAATCATTTTTAGTTTGCTTAAAATAGATGAACTAACGACTATTTAGCATGCTACCATATAAAAGAGTAAATGTCCAGTTGGCCACGAATGTTCTGTTCCTCTCCGTGATCTTATACATGGAAATATAATACGCATGATTGAATTAACTACTTGCGAGTTTTATTCATTAAGGAAGATGGAGTTTTAGAATAACCAGCTATAATACGGTTTTAGTAATTTTATGAACACAGAAAACCCAATTCAACATCCATCAGAAACCTACATAATTACTGTATTTGTGTTTTATATCGATGTTCACAGGCCGAACTTCCTTATAGCCTGAAATTCACAACTGGTCAATTACGAGTATAGTTTCTCATGCAGTGGTTAATTCGTTCGTCTGACCAGTCGACTGATAATGATAAGAAACCACATTTTCACTTCATTCACGCTAAATTTCCTTTCATACACAATATTATCACGACGAGGAACAGAACTTATGTGGCCATTCATACGCAGACGACTCAACCTTACACTACTCCATTAGTTTTTCAGAACGCCCCAGCCAGCAATCCCTCAACGACAAACGTAATGAAGCCATAGAACTCTTAAATTCTAATCTAAATACTATCTCTAATTGGGGCAGAAAAAACCTTGTTACCTTTAATGCTTCCAAAACCCAATGTATCCATCTATCTACCTGTAAGGAACTCCCTGCGGACTCCCTTATTCTTCAACAATACAAAAATAAATTTTTCATCTTCTCTCAATATTCTTGGTGTCTCTTTTTCTTCTGGTTTCAGTTGGAAGGACCATATTACCAGTCTTGCTAAGGCAGCCTCCCAGAAGCTGGGTGTGCTCAACCGCCTTAGGGGGTCTTTTCCCCTGCACAGCTTCTTGCTCTGTACAGGGGCATAGTGTGTCCTTGTATTGAGTATTGTTCACATGTGTGGGGAGGTTCCTCTCACACCGCTCTCCTAGACAAAGTTGAAAGGAAGGCCTTTCGTATCATTAACTCCCGTCCACTCACCAACTCTCTGCAATCTCTCTCTCTCCGCTGCAATGTTATATCTCTCTCGCTATTCTATCGCTACTATAATAATCAGTGTTCCTCAGAGCTTTCCCAGTGTATACCACCCCCTTTACGTAGGGCACGTGGTACCCGTCTTGCAACTCAATCCCACCCCTACTCTGTGCAACTCTCCAACCCAAGAGTGAAACGTTACTCTCAAACTTTCTTCTACTCAACAGCTGAGCTCTGGAACTCTCTCCCAGAATCAGTCTTTCCCTCTTCCTATGACTTAAATTGCTTCAAACTCAGTGTGTCCAGGCGTTTTGGCTCGAACGTCCATTGATTTTGGCCCTGTCACTCTTTCAACTATGGGGGAGGCACTCGCTATAGGCAGTTCTGCCTTTTGCCTCCCTCTATCACATAGAAAAAAATAAAATAAAAAATACATACTGCCCGGCATTTTTTTTTTTTTTTTTTTTTTATCCAGGACTTTATTCAAGAATACTTTAATTTAGGCGTACAAAGGATGTTGAGGCCTAGACGGTTATGAATTGACCACTTGCGAGTTTTAGTCTATAGGGAAGTTGGAGCTGTAGCTATTTATATTTAGCAAAATTACCAGCTAAAATACGGTCACAATATATTTATTTATACATAAAACCAAATTGATCATATTTTGTATCCATTAGAAACTCGCATTATTATTGCAATTATAATTACTATCGATGTCTAGAGCTCCATCGTCCTTGTAGCCTGAAACTCACAAGTGGCGAATTACCTCATCCAAGTTACAGTTTTGAGAGAGATACTGCGCAGATACTTATAATCGGTTATATTTGTAACTACCACATACTCTCTCTCTCTCTCTTTCTCTCACACACACACCACATAAACACACACACACGCTTGAAATAAACCGATTATTATTATTATCATCATCATTATTATCATTATTATTATCATCCACACCCACCCACACACACATAAACACACATCCATTGATCCATAAACATAAACACAGTATACCTCAAACACACCCACACACACACACACACACACACCCATTCATCCATAAACACAAACACAGTATACCTCAAACACACACCCCCCCACACACACACACACACACACATACCCATAAAACACAACACACTATACCTCAAACACACACCCACACACACACACACACACACACCCACACACACACACACACACACCCATTCATCCATAAACACAAACCCACTATACCTCAGACACACACCCACACACACACACACACACACACACATACCCATTCATCCATAAACACAAACACACTATACCTCAAACACACACACAACCACACACACACACACACACACATACATTCACCCACACACCCACACACCACACACACACACACACCACACACACCCATTCATCCATAAACACAAACACACTATACCTCAAACACACACCCACACACACACCCACACACACACACCCACACACACACCCACACACACACACCCACACACACACCCATTCATCCATAAACACAAACACACTATACCTCAAACACACACCCACACACACAACCCCACACACACACACACACACACCACCACCCACACACACACCCATTCATCCATAAACACAAACACACTATACCTCAAACACACACCCACACACACACACACACACACACCCATTCATCCATAAACACAAACACACTATACCTCAAACACACACCCACACACACACACACACACATACACACACACACCCATTCATCCATAAACACAAACACACTATACCTCAAACACACACCCACACACACACACACACACCCACACCCACACACACACACACACACACACACACACACACACACACACACCCACACACACACCCATTCATCCATAAACACAAACACACTATACCTCAAACACACACACAGCCATTCATCCATAAACACAAACACACTATACCTCAAACATACACACACACATTCATCCATAAACACAAACCCACTATACCTCAGACACAATACTGAGCCCCGTGCAAGTTTAGTTAAGGGGTCACCACCGGATTTGTTTATCTTTCTCTCCTTTTCTCTCTTTCTTTGGCTTGTATCCATTCGGACCCATTCAGCCAACTGTTTTAACACGTTAATCCCCATCCAGGTGTCGATTTCGCATTGTATGGAGAAATCCGGCTTTGCCGGAGAAATTTTTCTATCGAAAAATGTACAAATTTAGCTTGCTGTCAAAACAAAAATATATATATGCTGGCTCGCTACCGCTCGCCAAGAAAATATTGACACCTGGATGGGGTTAAACGTCTTAAAACAGTAGGCTGAATGGGGCCGAACGGATACAAACAAAACAGAGAGGGAGAGAAAGAGAAAAAAAGCGAGGTGGGCCCCCTTAATTAGCCGAGTACACGGGGTGTGTAATTGTCATCAGTGCTGCTAGAGTCATTCAGATGTGATCCCCGAGAGTACTAAGCATTTTATTAACAACGATCGATTTCTCCTTTTCATTGTTATCATCGGTGGTCGGAGGTATATTTTTTCACTTCTGTCACCAATCTGTTTCGTTATACTTTTATTTTATTGTTTGTATTTTTGTTTTTGTATTATTTTGTTTTATTTATTAAAAACATTTTTTTTTTTTGGCCGATTCTGTCACCGATCGATTTTATTTTACATCCATTTCGGTATTGATGTCTGTTATTTGATTTTACATTTCTGGCAGCGATACATTTTCTACCGCCGGGTCATTTCGTTGTCCTTCTATGCCACCAATTTATTTCGTTATTGATGTCTGTTATTTTATTCTCCATTTCTCCCCCCGATCGTTTTTCCGATACCGGTCAACTTCATTTTCCAATTCTGTCACCGATTGTTTGTCTGTTTCTATTTGTATTCCTACCACCGTTTGATTTCGTGTTTCATTTGTCCACTTCTGTTTCCAATGTATTTTATATTTTCCATCCCTGTCACCGATTTTTTTCACTTTTCCATTTCTGCCACCGCTTTAGTTAATTATTATTTTCTGCCACCAATCTATAAATATTTCATCTATGTTACTAATCTATATCGCTATACATTTCTGTTATCGATCTATTTAATTTTCCAATTGTTATCGATCTATGTATGTGTTTCCATTTCTACCACCAATCTGTCATTTTCCATTCATGTCACCAATATATTTGGTTTTCCATTTATGATTAAGCAAAAATAATAGTCCAGTCATCCGATCAGCAGTCTTTATTTATATGCAAATCGCCAAAGCATTATTGACTTTGCAATCTGTCTGGTATTATTTTTATTGCTTTTATATTATTATTATTATTATTATTATTATTATTATTATTATTATTATTATTGTTATTATTTGTTTTTTCTTTTTCTATCTGGATCTTATATGTGTTGTATTTAAGTGTGTATTCAATATTGTTCAGAAGGTATACCGTATCTATCAATCTCAAATGTTATAAAGCGTATTATTGCATTCCCCTTTTGCATAGATTAGATGCAGATTATCTCCAGATGATGAATATCTTGTTTGAATATTTTCTCAGAAGCAACACATAATGTATATTCCTCAGATGGTATAGATTTTTTTGTTTTGTTGTTGTGTGCACTCTCCATACTGTAATGTTAGTAAATCTATATTATACTGGATCCCCCAATGGTATATCACTCACTATTATATTATCCAAAGTCTATAGGTCTTGCTCCTATGCACTTAACCCTTTCACGCATTTATGACGCAGAGGTTGCCAGATTAGCAATAAGAAATAGAGTTCTCTCACTCTTATAATTACCTCTCCAAAATTAGTGTTCTGCCCACAGCTAACTCAAAGACAACTGCAGAGGTTGAAGTAACTAAACTAAAGGTTTCTAAATACCCCTGATGGTAACAAAGGCTTTAAAGTATCCCCAAATAGGTTCAAAATCGCGTCATATGTCGGAGAGGGTTAAGATGACATAGATATTATTCCTCTATCCCCCCCAGAAGTTGTATAGATCGCATGTCTCTGCACGTACCCATCTTGTTTCTATATTCCCCTACCTGCCATAGCTCTTAGTTTATATATTCCTACATTAAGGGAGCCCGCCTCGCTTTTTTTCCTCTTTCTCTCCCTCTCTCTTTGACTTGTATCAATTTGGCCCCATTCAGCCTACTGTTTTAAGACGTTTACCCCCATCCAGGTGTCAATATGTTTCTGGCGAGCGGTAGCGAGCCAGCATATATATATATATTTTTGACAGCAAGCTAAATGTGTACATTTTTCGATAGCGAAATGTCTCGGGTGGAGCCGGATTTTGCCATACAATGCTGGCTCGCTTTCGCTCGCCAGGAAGAAATCGACACCTGGATGGGGATAAAAGTCTTAAAACAGTTGGCTGAATGGGGCCGAATGGATACAAACAAGCCAGGGAAAGAGAGAAAAGGAGAGAAAGATAAAACAAACAAAAAACGGTGACCCCCCCCCCCTTTAAATATAGCTCTTGTCCCATTATTCTCCCCAGGTATTACTTCCTTGGCCCCAATACTAATATCCCTAAGGTGGTACAGTGGCGCTAATAAGTCATGTCTCAGCTGTCAATACGTTTGGCTCTCTCTCTGTGCTGTATTAATGTCTGTCAGGTGTTGAAGAGGGTGGGTAAGTGTAGGAATATGCTTAAATATCTCACTCGAAACGAATAAATCAAGTCTTAGACATTGTTGATACCAATTATTGATCAAAATACACTTGGTGCCGAGACATTACTTATTAGCCCGACTGTACAACGCCTACCCCGTGTATTACCCGGAAGTTAACCCCCTCTGTACCGGTGCCGTTCTTTTAACTTTATTGTGGCTACTATTAAGCAATTTCATTTAGTTTAAAAAGGGCCTCCATCAATGGACAGGCTTTAAATTGTCTCACTTAACCCGTTTCCTACCTCTAATCCTCCTTCAACCGCACAAAATCGTCTAAATATAGCTATAATAAAGAGAAAAAGACCTCTCCGGTACAGAGAGGGTTAAAAATGTATTCCCAACATCTCCTCTATAGAATATTGGTTTTAACCTGGCGAATAATTACACTTGTTCCATTTGAGTTAGAGAACCCTACTTCCAGCTGATTGGTTAAGGATACTGTGTAGTAAAGTTCTTATGCTTGTATTTGCAACTTAAAGATGTTATTCCTACACACTATCATCAGTCAATGAGCTCAAAGTATAATTTTTTAGTTCAGCATGACCAAGGGCAAACTCCCCAGGTGTGTGTGTGTGTGTGTGTGTGTGTGTGTGTGTGTGTGTGTGTTACAATGTTATAGTCATAATATGTTAATCAATATATACATGTACCCTAACTCCACATTCCCCTCAGCTCTTAGTTAAAACACTTAGACAAACACTTAGTTAAAACAAAAACACTTAGTTAAAACACTTATCCCATTATACCTTAAGGGGAGACTGCCCGTTTGTTTAGTCTATTAATTCATTTATTCATATATTGTTTTAGTTTCCTCCCTAGACCTCCATCACATTTAAAAAAAAACATCCATTAGATCCCCTTTCTAGATTAATGTGTACATTTTTCGGTAGAAAAATTTCCCGGCCGAAGGCCGGTTCTTCCAACATTACAGGCCCACTATCGTTCGCCAGAGAAAAAATCGACACCTAAATAGCACGAAAGGCCTAAATATTGACGAAGAAATGGGGCGAAAGGTCTTAAAATCGACTAACTAATGGGGCAAGCATTTTAACATCTGAAAACTAATGGGACAAAACATGAGGGAGAAAGTGGTTCAAACAACCGGCCCATCCCCCCCTTAAAGACACGCTCCCCTCGTTCCAATAATCCCACATGTGCTACAGTGTTAAGGGGAGATTTTTACTGGAGAGGGTTATTTTCTGGACTCCCTTCTGCCTCATGTTCAGCCCATTTGTTTTTGAGATTTTAACACGTTCGCCCCATTAGTTTGACGATTTTAACACCGTTCGCCTCATTTCTTTGTAAATATTAAGACCTTTCGTGCCAATTAGGTGTCAATTTTTTCCTGGCGAGCGATAGCGAGCCTGTATTTATATGAGGAACCGGCCTTCATTTCTATCTAAAAATTTACAAATTTATCTTGAAGAGGGGTCTTGGGGGGGTGTTTTTAAGCTTGATGGAGGTCTAGCGAAGAAACTAATAATCTCAATCTCCTCTTAACCTTATAAATACCTTGTGTGGATACAGTGTTAACCCTATAAATACCCTGTGTGAATATTCCCCTTAGGTGTTACAGCGCCCTGAACTTAGCCATGAGTGAGGCCGCTTCCCACGCCTTCTGCTACCCCAGAGGCCAACGGTACCCTTCCCTACCCTCCACCCCCCGCCTTGACCAGGAGGACTCACCCTTCACCAGGCACCAGGACGCCAGGAGGCTCAGGAGACTCATGAGTACTGGCAGGTCAGAATATTACTCACCCACTTCTTGCTATGATTTATCAGAATATTACTCAACCTTTTATGATTTATCAGAATATTACTCAACCTTTTATGATTTATCAGAATATTACTCACCCACTTCTTGCTATGATTTATCCACTTGCATGACTCAGGAGGCTTTTAGTTATGATCTCTTTTCTTCTCCCTATTCTTCTGTTCAAGGTCAAGAAGGGGATTTATATCGGGCAAGAAAATGAACATTAAAGGAGAGTCGTGTTGCCAGAATGACTGGAGACTTAATCCAGCACAAGACACTATAGCTTAGTCCAAGAGCTTTCCTGCAGAGATAATGAGAGTTATGTCAAGATAATTACTGTAGAGGTTGAAAAGTATTTATAATGTCCCTCGACCTGCTTAACATGCCCTGAGGAGCTTTGCCTTAAATCTTCCCTCAGGTTAATCAAGTAGAATGGCACAGTCATATCAGATGATAATGAGCGTATGAACTACTGGGCTGAGTAATTTGAGTAGTATTACACGGCTGCTCATTGTAATAGACATATCTAACCTGTAACGACCAGCCATCAGTTCCTGAGCCACCAATCAATGAAGGCCCACCCTCTACTGGATCCATAACAGAGGTGGGTCTAGCTACAGTGATGTTCATCGCATTGGCCTAATATGGGTTCTCCCAACAAGAGTATATGGTGATGTCAATACATATGCAGAAGGACCAAGTTGCAGATATTCAAGTCACTGGTGGTCTGTGCTTTGTTATATGGCTGCGTAACATGGACATCCAAACGTGATTTGGAGAGACATATCAACTCCTTCGGTACCAAATTTGTTAACAAGACCATAGGGCACTGTTGTTATGACCACATACAACACCAGCGTCTATTCTTTGAAACTGATTAGTGACATTGGGTGTATGATTCGTGAGTGCCAGCTTCGGCTTTATGGGCACATAGTTCATTTACCTGAAGTTGACACTTCTCATGCATAAATCTCTCATGGTATTGCTAGGAGACAACCCCATGTGGAGGTGACCTCAAGGAAGACAATGTAACTCATGGCTGAGCAAAGCCAAGCATTAATTTTGGGAACTGATTGCGAAGGACTGAGTCGCAGTCTGGGATCTTGTCTTGAGACATCCCCTGAAGTGGAGTCAGAGATTGAGTGCAACTATGCGCTGTCCCGGTGGAGGCCCCATTGATTTATATCCCTTCTTCTTTTCTTTATGGTCTTGTTATTGTTGTTTCTTCTACTATTCTTCTTCGTCCTGTTCTTCCACTACCCCTCTCTACCTCCAGCCTCCGCCTGGACCAGGAGAACCCACCCTTCAACAGGCAGCAGGACGAAAGGAGACTCAGGCGACACATGAGTACTGGCAGGTTAGCTCCTTACTCATCCTATTCTTGCTATACTCTCTACGCTAGCGAGATCCATGAACATTTAGTTATTATGATGATTTTATACCATATATATATATATTGTTTTCCTCTCCACATGTTTGTCTTCTACTTTCTACTTTTGTTGCATTCCTCTTTGTCTTCTTCTACTATCCCTCTCTGCCTCCAACCCTCCATCCCTTATGAGACACAAGAGTACAGGCAGACTAACTCTTTCAGTCAGGACGCGTCGCGTTTTTTTTTTTTTTTTTTTCTTTTGACTCACGCCATCACCAGACGTTTTTAATCAGTTTAGGACGTAATTCTGGAAGTCAGAGGGTTATTTGAGCTATATGATACCGTTTATATTTATAGAGTGCCTTCCTACACTCCATAAAATCTTTAAATAATAGCCAGAATATAATCAAGCTAATTTTTAATATGGCGTCACACAGGCAGATTTAAAGTTACATCCACTACGAGTAATTAGATACTATTTAGAATACTATTTACTAGTTTCCAGTGGACAATTAAATATTATAAACAATAAATAATTAATTCCGTCGTAATGCAGGTGAAAGTAATCGGCAGATTACTTCACTAGATCAAACTTTCGACGGTAACAATACTGCGCAGTATACCTCTTAAGGAGGATCACATTGTTGTTATCTTCCTCTCCTTTTCTCTCTTTCTCTCTTTCTCTGGATACGGTGCCAAGATTTCTATCAATAAAATTCTCTTTCTCTGGCTTGTATCCATTCGGCCCCATTCAGCCAACTGGTTTAAGATGTTTATCCCCATCCAAGTGTCGATTTCATCCTGGCGAGCTATAGCCAGTATTGTATGGAGAAATCCGGCTTCGTCGGAGACATTTTTCTATCGAACAATGTACAAATTTAGCTTGCTGTCAAAACAAAAATATATATATGCTGGCTCGCTACCGCTCGCCAGGAACATATTGACACCTGGATGGGGTTAACGTCTTAAAACAGTAGGCTGAATGGGGCCGAATGGATACAAGCCAAAGAGAGAGGGAGAAAAAGAGAAAACAAAGCGAGGTGGGCCCCCTTAATTCGAAAAAAAGATGCAAAACAAGAACACCAAACACTTCCGGTAACCTGGCAGTCATTTCTCTACATATTTTCCCCCCAACAAACTCAAATAAAAAAAAAATAAAAAATAAAATCAATATTTATTGCCATAAAATACATACTACAAATGGTACATTTATATAACAGAAAATTTGGCCTAGTCTGCTGAGCAGATGTTCCTATGTAGACAATTGAGTTTATTATATACATTTATGATGGTGTTACGTCAACGGACATCATCGAACTAAATGGCAACCTAAACATATAAAATCCATACAAAATTATCTCAGTTTTGCGTGGAATATGGACATTCGCCTCTATCTTCTTTAGGGGGTCTGTACCAGTTGTTGGAGGTGGCAGGGCGCCTCTCAAACACCTTCCTTCACCAGTACCACGCCTACCTTCACCAGTACCACACCTACCTTCACCAGTACCACGCCTACCTTCACCAGTACCACACCTTCCTTCACCAGTACCACGCCTACCTTCACCAGTACCACACCTACCTTCACCAGTACCACACCTTCCTTCACCAGTACCACGCCTACCTTCACCAGTACCACCCCTACCTTCACCAGTACCACACCTACCTAATCTAGCGGCCTCTTTATTTTGGTTTAGAATAAAAGAGAAGACCTACACAACAATAAAAGAGAAGACCTACACAACAATAAAAGAGAAGACCTACACAACAATAAAAGAGAAGGTCTACACAACAATAAAAGAGAAGACCTACACAACAATAAAAGAGAAGACCTACACAACAATAAAAGAGAAGACCTACACAACAATAAAAGAGAAGACCTACACAACAATTCCACTACCCTGAGAGTAACTTCTCCCTTTTAACTGTTATTTTTATTCTTCTTCTTTCTTTCTTCTCATTATTATAAAAATTATGAATTTTTTATTATTTTTTAAAGACTCCAATTAGGCAGCAACTATCCTTTCAGTTGCATTTCACATGTCACTTTTACTGTAATCTATTAAGTATAGGTAGGCCAGAAATCTTAACCATTAATCTCTCACAACTCAAAACGGACTTGAACAAGCAAGGTAATATTTGTATCAATTGTGAAGAGCCCACCAGTAAATACGTGTAAAGATTTAATTTTACAGTCCATTTTCTTTAGCCCTTTTTTTGTTACAAGATGTTAATTGTCACGATTTTGGGCTACTTATAATGAATAGACTAATTATACGCCCACATGATACCAACAGGAACTATTATTGTTCCTTGGAGGGTGCGGGTGACCTCTCCAGCGCCTACCGCTACCAATCCTACGCTGGCTCATTTTTAGTAACAAGAGGTTGTTTGTTAAGATGTTGGGCTACTTATAGTGACTAGATTAATTATACGCCCACATAATACCAACAGGAACTATTATTTTTCTTGCAGGGAGTGTGTATCATTCACTAGAGGACAAATAATGATACCAACAGGAACTATTCTTCTTCTTCTAGGGGTGTGTATCGTTCCTTGGAGGGCGCGGGTGACCTCTCCAGCACCTACCGCTACCAATACCATGCAGGCCAGCTGGAGAACTACCTCAAGGAGTACCGCAGGATGGCCCGCAGGAAGGACCGCAGGGACACCATCCACGTAGGGGGAGGATCCGCTTCCAGGTATTCTAAGGCGAGGCTGATCGACTGTTGAGGTTAACCCACTGAGCACCAGCTAATTAATAATAAAAGTACGCTGTGAGACCGGCCGATTTAGTCAAAACAATTTATTTTCTTAAATAGCTGAAATACTGTAGGTGAGAAATAAGGATTAAAAAAAAAAAAAAAATCACCTCGGTCATTTGGGGGTCCTAGGGGTGAGAGAGGGGGGGGGGGAGGGTAGCTTCAACCATCAGCTGATGCCGGGCGGTCTTCAAGCTTCCCGCCCGGCACTTCCCAGCTGATCGTGGCAGCATGGCAGATGTACGATGCATCCAGTTTTCGAGTGATGGGGAAGTGTGGCGGAGTGGTCTTGCTACTGGACTGGGAATCCAATGGACCCGGGTTCGAATCCCAATATGTCAATGGGAAGATATTATTGAGATGGAATTTGTGCTGTACCTAGTATCAGTGCAATTACCACAGCACACCGAAATGCCAAAAAAATACCCTCATTGTTCCCTGATTAAATAGCATTGTATTAATATTCCCATATTCAAAAATATGCTACAGGGGGGCAATGCCTAGTGAGTTAATTGCTCAATAGGTGGCGTTCTGAGAGTGTGGGGGATGAGACTGTGAAGCACAGAGGTGAGGCGACTTCAGAGATGGAGTTGCTTCGAGCCGTGAAGCTTCGCATGTCACACTCCCTAGACTGGAGCAAAACCTCACGGGCCTCACCGTGTTCAGCGGTAGAGTGTAAAGGCTATCAGCCTATGCCCGAGAGGGAGTAGTTGGAATATAGACAAAAAAAAAAAAAAAAACCCGAGCATCATGTGTGCCTTCATAGTTCATATATTAGCAAGATGTATCACATAATGTCATTGTAAGTGATGTTACAGTGTGATAAGTGCTGTGTGATAAGTTTTATAAGTGCCCACAGATGGCAAGCCCCGCGCGCGTCCTGGTTACCATGGCAACTGGCGGCCATCTTGGTCCACGACTCACGCACGTACACAGCTGATTCACCCTTTCTCTCATCACTTTCACTCTTATGATGCCTCTCTCACGTACTCTTTTTTTATTGATTTTATACTTTATTGTATGTTTTATAGTTAGAATATGAGATTTACACATTGTTTTGAGCACTTTTGACTTAGAAATATGAGATTTGACATTGTATTTTTAGTGGGGAGAGTATGGGAGGTGGGGAGAGTGTGGGTGTGGGGGAAGACCTTGTACATAGCAACATGACAATCTCTCCTAAGCTCTCTCCTCTCCTCTCTCTCTCTCCTCTCTTCTGACCCTTACGATGGCCTGGCGGAATTTAGAGGAACGCCATGGGGTCTGGGTCATCCTCCTCCTCCTCTTCCTCACTTATTGGGGAGTCAACTATGTCATGGGGAGCAATAGGAGAGCGATACACATCACGAGGCGACAAGGTACGTCCAACACCCATGAACTACACAAGACAACTGGCGAGTCTGGTGGCCCAGTCCTCCACTTCCTCCCTCCTCTCACGCTCTCTCTCCCCACTTCCCACCATGGTTGGACTTGGGTATTACCAAGTATTGCTACTGTTGGGCAACATTGTAAGGTTTATCCCATACAAATTTGAACCCTCTAGCTATCATAGGACCAGAATAAATATGATCGAAAGTGGCGGTAAGATAAGTGGCTTTCTCCATCCGCCCGTACCCACCCGCACGGCTGGACTAGGGGGTTGCCGAGTACCGCCGCTGTTCGGCAGCATCATAAGGTATATCCCATACCATCCACAAGCCTCTAGCTACCATAGGACAAGAGTATACAGTATAAGGTCGAAATTGCTGATGCAGGTACTGTAGCGCTGGGGTTTAGCGTTACATGCATTGCCGACGCATCACGTGTGTCGCTGGGGTCCTGTGGGTTAAGGCGAGATGGGTCGTTTATCTGGTCCCCTTTCTCCCTCGTGTTAAGTTCCATTTATTTTGGGATTATAAGACGTTTGGCCCATTAGTTTGGAGATTTTAACACCTTTTGCCCCATTCCGTTGTCAATTTTAAAACCTTTCGTGCCATTTAGGTGTCGATTATTTCCTGGCGAGCAATAGCGAGTCTGAAATTTTAAGAGGAACCGGCCTTCGGCCGGGAAATTTTTCTACCGAAAAATGAACAAATTTATCTTCAAGGGGGATCTAGGGGGTGTTTTTTTTTAAAGCTTGATGGAGGTGTAGCGAGAAAACCAAGCAATAAAGGAATAAATTAATTAACAAAATGTTTAAAAAATAAGAACGGTCCGTCTCCCCTTAACCCGTTCTGTACCGGCGACGTCTTTCTAATTTTATTCTGGCTACTACTAATCGATTTAATTCAGCTTAGGAAGGATCTCTAGTAATTATAAGGTTTCGAACATTCTCAATCAGCCCACTTAACTACCACAGACCCTTTCTAAGCCATATAAAATCATCTAAAGATAGCTAGAACAAGATATAACAGTCGTCGCTGGTACAGAAAGGGTTAACCCTTCCAGGTAATCTGTGAGAGTTTTGGAATAAGGCAACCGCCATATATCGTGACTGTGAAGCTGGTGTCATACGAGCCCTTTTTCGAGCAATTTTTACGGGCAATTATGGTCTGGAAGCTTAACAAATTACACTTTATCAGAATTCAGCCGCCTAACATAATCTACCTCCAGTTTAGTTGCCGATTTCAGTGCGAAAAAGTCCCGAAATAATACGAGAAAAAATTTGCTCATGGAAAATTGACGGAAAAAGCGCTCGTGTAACAGTGGCTTTAGGACTCTGATTCGTAGGGCCCTGACTCCTAATTATTTTGATATCTGATAAGGTGTAGAAAGTATGAGTAGTGATAGGTAAGGTTCTGGTTCTGACTCCTAAATATTTATAATATCTGATGAGGTGTAGAATGTATGAGTAGTGATAGGCAAGGTTCTGGTTCATGCTAGCTCTTACATCATGTGTGGTTTGATAGCACTGAACTCCATCAATAGAATCTGGAAGGCTCATCATCCTCATCGTGCTGTGTGGAGATTAAAGCCACCTGATGGCATTTGGGATTGGTTCAATAATGCTTAGTATGCACTGTATATTGACGAAACGCTTAGTTATGAGTGGAATATTTGTCTACAAACATTAAACGGTCTGTTGTTTGCAGTAAATTTTCATGCGTGTCCTATCAGTGTCAAATATATTTGAGCGAACTTTCTGCTCCCTATGCATTTTCAATGGGAAAATGGAGTGGTGCGTCATCTGCAGTGGCTTCAAATCATGCGAGTATTGAGCCTTCCAGTTGTTTATGGAGTTCAGTGTTTGTTAGCTTTGATTCATGCTAGCAACAAAATTTAACAATGTCCAGCTAGAGAACAATTTGAAAGATTGCTGCAGTATTGTCCGCAGGAAGACCCACAGATTTCATCTACATGGGGGATGGATTCCTTTCATCTATATGGGGGATGGATTCCTTTCATCTATATGGGGGATGGATTCCTTTTAAGGCCATTTATTTAGAGTGCTAAGCATTCTTTTCCTATGTATATGAAGGAGACAAAAGGCAAAGATGCCCACAACAAGTGCCCCCCCCCCCCCCGCCCCCCCCCCCCGCCCCATAAAAAAATATTATTGATAAAGTTGAAAACGTTGAAAAGACAAATATTTAATAGTGGCCCCTCCATCATTGACGATATGCCTATTAACATAATAGTCTCTATTCAAGCGCCCGCGGTCGCCAGTTTTGAATCTGCTACGCGGGGAAGAACAGAGTACTCGTCATAAGTGTAACGCCTATTCTCTTACGGAATCGTCTTATGATTGGGTACCCGCTACGAAAAAACCTTCGTAAAAAATAAAAGAGATAGATATACTTAAACTGTGTTATACTAAGCTTTCCATCTCGATGGATTTCTGATGTGTGGATCCCTAACGCTACTCTCCAAGCGTCCATACGTCCTTCTCTTCCCCGCGGGCAAACGGGTTGGACGTGTGTCGCCTGAGCTCCGCCACATTCTTCGTTCGCTCAATCCTTGCGAGTCCTTACTCATTTAGATATATATCTGAGTTGTATTGAACAGGGTTTAGACTAGCTAGCTCAGGCTGCCCCATTGGTATGCCCGCAGGGAGTGTTTAAATTAGGGTACGTGTTGCAGGCGCCTACGTGTTCTCCAGGACCGACGCCGCATGGTTTGTTATATTTTGTTTCTGCTGTGCCTTAGCTATTGTTTACTCTAGTTAGGAGGCTATTATCTTCGGAGAATATCATGCGTTGTACATCGTGATAAGGATGTCGCATGTTTGTTATTGTAGCAGACGTGCTAGTTTAAGGGTTGTCACACGTGGTGCGGAACCTTCTAGCGTAAGAGTCTGCATGCGGGCCCCTCTCGTGGGCCTCTTCTCTTCATGCTGTGGCTGTGATGTCTCCAGGTGTGGCTGTCTTCATTCAGGATACTTCTTCAAGCCTCGTGGCTAGCCTCAGTAGGGGTCTCCGTTAGCTGTTTGGGATTTAATTTTATATTTATCATTTTATGTGTGATATATGTTCCCCTTTTCTTGGCCCCCTTGTTTTTCACGTGTCGATCACGTGTTGTTGGGAGCCTAGGAGACGTCCTTTATGTTTCTTTGGGTGTTGCGGTTTAGTCATCTTTTGTAGTAGGCGACTTCTCCGTGGTTGTTTTTGTCCCGCCAGACCTCGTTTTGCGTATCGAGGTCTTGTTCCCGCCGTGCTGGTGGCCAGGCACAACCAACCCTATGTAGTGTGCCACTAGACACCTTTTGCGGCGGTCATGCCTAGTCCGGCGGAAAGGGTCGGTTTGTTGACCAGTTTTTGACTCGCCCTGCGAACAGTCCAGTACCTCGCCGCCCGGCGGTATTAAGAGGGTACAAGCGATTGGTCCGGCTAATAGAATAGCCATAGGCCCTGTGGACAGTCCACTTACCTCGCCCCGCTTAGCGGCGCAAGTAAGGAAAAAGTATCTTTTCGGCTAGTCAACTTGCCACAGGAAGACACAGGACCAGGTTCCGGTTAGGCCCATGTCACAGGTAAGCAGTCACGTGAAAACCCTGTTTGAAAGGGGGTGGGGTTTTTTCATGTTAGCTCTCAGGCGGCAGAAATATAGTTGACAGTGGTCAACTAGTTTTTCCGGCATCTAGGAGTCGGTAGGATGTTTTAACACCTCTCAGGTTATCCTTAAGAGCATTGATTCCTGGAAATTTCTATTTTCAGATCTCGTCACATCTTGAGCAACACTTCAGAGGATCTATTCCCGGCGGGAAGGGGAGTTCAGTAACCATGCCTCAGTTTTCAATTTGTGCCGCGCCTACCTGCCTTCTAGTCCCAGTCACAGCTCACAAGCTGTGTATTAGATGCGTGAAATGCCTAGACAAGTCAAGCTTTTTGTGGACTTCTCGGAGATGTCCAAATTTATTCAGACCTTTTTGAAGAATGGATCGCTAGCCAAGATATGTCATGCTTGCTCGCCTTAATAGAAATAAAGAATAAATTTTCTTCATACACCACCAGGGTGGCGAATGTAGACCTTTTCTGTAGCTATAACTTCCACTCTTGGTAAAGTCTTTGAAATTATATTAAATAATCACATAATTAAGCATCTTGAGAATAATAAATTAATCAGTGATAGGCAATATGGTTTTAGACGATGTCGATCAACTGCAGACATTCTTTGCCTTCTTACGCATCAAATCAACCAAGCTACAGACCAACATGGTGAAACACATACAATAGCACTGGATATATCAAAGGCATTTGATAGAGTCTGGCAGCAATCCTTATTGTCGAAGATGTCACACTACGGCCTTGCATCATTAGTTCCACTATTTTCTTCTTATCTTCATAACAGAAAAATATGTGTAATGGTAGATGGCCTTTATTCTCAATTTCACTCAATAAATGCTAGTGTTCCCCAGGGATCAGTGTTGGCCCCAACTCTGTTCCTCATTCATATTAATGATCTCATATCTACCACTCATAATCCAATACATTCCTACGCAGATGACTCAACACTCCACAGTTCCTTCATATTTACCAATTCTTTCACCCAACCCGATCGTATAAATTCAAAAATAAACACTGCAATTTCTCTGAACCAGGACCTTTCTAGAATTAATGAATGGGGACAAAAGAATCTAGTTTCCTTTAATGCACAGAAAACCAAGTACATTCAATTTTCTAACGACAGAATCTCACTGACTCCCATATATTTTTTAATGATGTAAATATTCCCACTTCCCCTAGTATTGACATTCTCGGTGTAACATTAACTACTAACTTGAGCTGGACACATTATGTTAGAAGCATTGCTAAGAATGCCTCTAAAAAACTGGGACTCCTGTACAGAGTTCGAGAATTCTTCACTGACGAGCATTTGGCCGTAATATATAAAAGTCATGTGCGTTCTCAGATGGATTACTGTTCACCTCTGTGGAGTTGAAGTGGAGTGGTTGGTTGCATTGAGGCAGTTGGAAAAAATTCAAAATAAAGCTATTAGATTAATCAATAACCCTGCAATCACACAGGACCTTCCTACATTATCCATACGAAGAAACGTTGCATCCCTTGCATTATTCTACAGATATTTTCACAGCAATTGTTCCGAAGAACTTGCTTCAATTGTGCCGCCTCTCCACATCTTTCCCCGTAGAACTAGGGCAGCTGAGAGCGCCCATGAATTTACACTTTCTCCTCCACAATGCAGAACTTCTGCTTATCAAAATTCATTTATCCCCAGAACTACTATTCATTGGAATTCACTTCCCTCGAGTTGCTTTCCACAAACTTACAATCTACAACAGTTTAAATCCAGTTGTTACAAACATTTTATGAATGGAGGATGCCTTTAGGCACATGGACCTTTTTGTTATCTGTGTTTTTCCTTCCTCCGTTCATTGTCTCTTAAAAAAAAATAAAAAAATAAAAAAAATAATGCCGAACTGCTAAGGCTTATTTCCCTTTATTCTTTTGAAGATCCCCCAATTTTTCAGTCAAATCCCATTGTTGCAACTAACTCCCCCCAGTCAGTTAGTCAGTCAGCACTCTCAGTAGAGCCTTTTGCGTGTGAGGTTCACTCCCCTCCCCCCTCCAAGAGAAGAACTCGTTCTGAGTCGCCGGAACCCCGGCCTCCTTCTGAACCGCAGTCACCCCTACGACTTAACGAGAGGTCTTCGAGCATGGACCAGCGGTCCCCCAAGAGACGAAAATTTTACAGTCCGCTACATGACTCCTTTTCGTCCACGGAGCATGATAGCCCCCCACTCAAGTGTGTAAGTCTAGTTCTCGACCCGTCCCGTCGGCGTCTGCCTCGGAGACTCCGGGGTTTTTCCCCGGTCTCCTCGGGGCATCAGTCGACCGCTAGGATTAGATCCAAGGTGAGGGTTTTACTGCAAGGATCTAAATTAGTTCTCTCTAAATGTTATCTACCTTGTGATGAGGTAGATTTGTTTGGTTCTACGGCGTCTGCCCCTGAGCAGCCCCGCAACGTAGCGGAGGGTGTCCCGACACCCTGTTCAGAGACGCGTGGTACAAGTAACATTCTTTCACCTAGAAAGCTAGGCCTATTTTGTAGTGCAGGGCAAGAGCAACCTGAAACGGCGATCCATTCGAAGCCGGTACCACATAGTTTAGAATCGCCGGGGAAATGCTATATTCCTCGGCTAATCAGGAAGTACATAAGGCACTCAATAGACCAGGTACTAGTGGACAGGTTGAGGATACCGGGACAGTAGAAAAGGTAAGATCCAAGTCGCTCAAGAGACCACGCCCTCAATGTGTTACGGTGAAACATTTGGATGAGCTATTACAACAAGTGTTGAAACAGTGTGCCATCTCTAAACGGTCCCGTGATATTCCCCCACCGGCGGTGGGATTTCCCTCAGTTGCATCGGTACCCTCTCCCGCCGTGGACGATAACGTTCAGCCACTCCCTTCTGTCACCTTGATTAGTATGGTAACGCAGCAAAGCGTACCAGTTCACCCCTTATCACCACCTAAAGTAAATCTCTTGTCGGACTCATCTATGGCCACGGCTTCAACGCCGGCCACTAGTTTTTCACAACCTATGAGGCCTTTGTTTAACATCACATCTAGTCCACCGGCGGAAATTAGTAAATCTCCACCGGAGAACATGGTTTATCATTGCTCCAATCCGGCTTTTCACCCTCTTTCAGTGTCGAAACATCAAACAAGGGATGCAATCCCTCACTGGCAAGAACCAGTAGGCATGTAGTGTCCGGTTAACCCACCCAAGTCGGGAGAGGGACACAGATCCATAAAGGGGGAAATTCCAGTACCGTGGGAGTGGACCATAGAGGTGAACAAACATAGGGAGTTTAGGGCAAAAGATACCCAGGGTAGGTTGGTGAAAGTACAGATAGAAGCGTTCCCAGACAACACGAACTATCAATATTTTGTATATATACCCAGGCAACTTGCCCCTCCTTCCCCAGGAGACCTTATTTGCCCCGACTGCTCCCAACCTTACGGCGTTCACAGTTACGATTCGGTTAGACCAAATGAACCAAGGTTAATTACATCTCCATTAACTATGTCGGCGGGGCAAAGTGAAATAAACCTGGGAGAGGTGGGACACGGGCCATGGGTGGAATGGGATCAGGAAGTCCAACAGTTTGCCATTGCTCTAACGTCTTAACACTTCCCTGGCGGTTCCCCCACCTCGCCATATGGAGTTTGATTTGCTGAAGCCCCAACCTGGGGGAGTTCCCAGAGCCGTGATCGAGTTCCTTACAGCCACTCAATTAGCACTACAAGATTTTCCGGAACCTTTCAAAGCTCCTGAACCTATTGATCTCCAACGTGAGTTCCTCCTGCGAGATAGTACTCAACGTAAATTCATGGGTTTTCTACTGTCTAGAGACACGGCTCAAGTAATTGCTAAACCGATTGCTAATCCCAAGAAAGGCCGGAATGAGGCAATCAAAGCTTTTCAAAATGATCTACTACCCGATCCGGCTAGGTCAATCATGGACATACGGACTTCCCTATTTGAGGCGGTCTGGGCTAGACAGCTTCTCAGACTCCATATGGTAAAAGGTTTGCCTGAGAATGTGTATTACAGAGTCATTTTTTCCCCAGTGTTAACACCATCCATTATGAACGCACAGACTAAGAAGGATACAGAAATAATGCTCAGCCCTGCTTTGCCAAACACAGTTTAAACAACGGTAAGGCTAGGTTAGCTAACAATTGAATGAAGGACACGTCTGTGGCCAGCGACAAGCGGACTTCAGATGTTTACCTATTCCTTGAGGATTCCCAGATTCTTCCACACTCCCAAAGCCTTGCACGGGCACGAGGATACGAGGTAGATTCCGTAGACAGCACCCAGGCATGCGCCAAGGAGCTTTACGTTAGTTTCCGGGATGCGCCCCGGCGGACGTAGACACAGGTGTTATACGGCGACTCCTAAGGCACTTGCCGTCCCCCTGTGATAGGCTGACTGAATTAGGAACGCAGGGTCCCCCTGTTATTGCATACCGAACCAACAGCCTACGTGTCACACCCAAGTACCTGTAAGCTCTGCCGGCACAACTTCCCCCTCGAAGGCTTAGCCTTCAGAAGCAGTTGATGCATTTTACAAAGTTTTTAATCCGGCACTTCTTACTACCATGGTACATTAAGAGGAATCTGCACACTTGTAGTGTTTGAAAGGAATCAGGGAGACGGACATCTGCCGGTCGCTGGCTACTCCGGTCAAATGGGACGATAAATGATCATATGTCTCCTGCTCTATGCCACTTGCGTACACTCTAGGTTAACAATCTGTTCAGATATGATAAGGGTGGTTATATAGTTCCACATGAGCAAAGGTTAAGCATCGCTATGGGAACAATTCTACAAGTAAGACTTAGGCAGGTAGTCTTACGGGCACAGGTGAAAGCAGAACATGTTTAAGGATAAGATGCTCACTTTCTGTACACCCATGAAAGGGTCATGACAAAATTTCTGAAGGAGGAGGCAAGTCTTCAGTTTAGATAACCTATATCAAAAGAACTCTGGCGTAATACGCCCAGAATTTGTTTGCTCTTCAAGGTAATCAGGCGTTCGAACCGCTCTGGAATTCACGTCTGCCTCTTGGTCATGCTTGGGGCGACCGGGATATTTGTCGTCGACATGTCCCGGTTGGCTCTACTGTAGACAGAGGATAAGAGGTGTGTTCCGGTGCGGTCCCGCCGGACCTCCCCTCCATCCGGAGTAAGACCTTTTCATAGGATAGTGGATTGTAATCTTTCGACTTCTTTAAGTTTTCAGACCACTGTTCCTGGGTTTGCGGTATTTCCGTAGGGATCAGTGTCTTTTTTCCTCCTTACGCCTACAGTATGAGTAAACTAGGAAAGGACCCCGAGGACTTAGGTCGATGAATTCGTATTTCATGTCTAATCCAGCAGCCTTAAAAAGACTACGGATTCGAGAGAAAGGTTATAGAGGAACAGGATAAATCCTCGAATTAAGGAAGGACGAGCCTCCCCTCTTGCGGTTCCTCATGACCGGCGCAGACAATTACTTTGCGGACTCTTCCGGAAAATGACAGCTCTAATAAAATTATCAAGCCAAACTTGTAATGATCCACATCAGAGGACGGGGGTTTTCAACCACAACTGTACCTCCCCGACGTAGCGAGGACGCTGGGACTAGACATTGTCCTAAACACAGGACATCTGACTAGTATGTTTTTTTACACAATACAGGGAGTAATCCAGGAAGGGATTTCATCAGGTCTGACGGCACTCATCCACCCATATATCTCACCGGGGATCCTCCCGGAGGAGTAGCTAGAATGGGTATCCCAAAACTGACGGGAAAAAGAGTAGTACCAACACAGCCTCCACTCGCACTGGTTAAATCGGTTCTTTCATACCTCCTCATATAGAAATTTTAGAATCAGGGGTAATCCCCGGAGACAGCTAAGAACCTTAGACACCTCGCAGGTGAAGCGACGTTAAGACACCGAGTAGAAGTCTATTAATCGCAGGTTCCCCATAGGACATGATGCGACAGGTCAACTGAATCCGCGAGACGGGAATCAGGGTATCTTAGTTACAACGGTCATTCCCTAGTATGTTACAAATTTTAAGTAAGTTTACAACAAGGTATCTTACCTTTTTAAGGACCTTAGCAGTTTCCAACGACATAGCTGGCTAATAAGTTGACTCCCTCCCGATCATCCTCATGCTAATATACTCATACTGTATGCAAGCAGAAGTTAGTATTACAGTCATTCCCTAGTTTGTCACAATGATCGTCCTCATTCTAATCTACTCATACTGTATGCAAACAGAAGTTAGTATTCATGTCTACAGCCGCCGCCAAGTCAGCTCAAGCCCAACTGGACAAATCCATACGAATTCTTGAAAATTCTAAGCTAGGTTTTCCGTGGCTCTAGAGTGTACTTTCAGAGGGCTGCTTTTCCCAAGGGTCGTCAGGGCAGGCTTGAGCTGGCAGGGCAAGGCTACGTACCTAAGGACCTCAGGTCCACTAACCCTTTCTAGTTATATGTTTCCATAACCATTACTATTTTATTTAAATGAATGAACACTGGTTTTACAGCCCAGGCTCCTACTAATGGGCATATGCATATCCCTTGGTGGTAGGTACATGTTTTTAGTTTTAAAAAGTAGGAGGTCAGCACAACCTCATTATTTCAACCCCTCAGCAGGGTCGTCCAAGCAGATCTTCGCGTCAGTCACGAGAAGAGAGTCATCTCCCTTACTCACAGAAGTAGCAAAGATTTTTAATCGGAGTCATCTCCACGGCCACGCAGTGACCAGTTACAGTTACTCTCCTGACGCAAGATCGAGCTATGACCCAGAACAGTCAGACACCTGTGCCGGGTAATGATGTGGCAGAAGGGTTCGTCATCTGTGCTATTTACTATTAAGGCCTACGGCGAAAAGAAAAAGTGTGTGGGGGGGTGGGGGGGGGGGGGTGCTAGTAGCCCAAGATCCCTAGAACCCCTCCGCCGGATAATACCTCCGCCGGAGAGTAGGATAAGTGTACATTGTGTAATACTTATTTAAGAGCTAAGTAGAAAGCTCAAATTTTTTGGTATTTTAAGTTTAACATTTTAAAAGATAGCTATCATAGTTGCATCTATATACTGTATGTTACATTATACAACTAGTAAGTGGTATACAGATTATTTTTAAGCCAGAGAATGAACTATAAAAAGTTATGTCTGGATAGAATGAGAAGGTTTACAGTTAAACCTCCTTACAATTGTCAGACGGGATCTCAAGCAAGAGACCCGGTCAATTAAAGCAGACCTTCTTCGAAGTAATGCACTGCTTATCTCCTTTTATATTTTTATAAGTATTGTATGTAAACAATAAAGACTTAAATTGTTATACGGATTCTGGTTTTTTGCCTTTGGATTGGTTGGCTGGTAGGTTTTTTATATTGTCACGAATGTCCCCCTCCATTCTTAAGAGATCAGGCATATCGTCAATGATGGAGGGGCCACTATTAAATTATAGGTTTGATTCCCGGAGGGAAGTAAAGAAAACCTAATATTTAGTAGGGGCCCCATAAGCATTGACGATGCAGTGCCCTCCCGTCCATCCCCTTCCCATTCGCTTGATGTCTTAAGTTTATCCTGATATGTCAGTGAAGGACGTATGGACGCTTGGAGAGTAGCGTCAGGGATTCACACATAAGAAATCCACCGAGATGGAAAGCTTAGTATAACACAGTTTAAGTATATTTTTTCTCTTTTATTTTTTACGAAGGCTTTTTCGTAGTGGGTACCCAATCATAAGACGATTCCATAAGAGAATAGGCGTTACACTTATGACGAGTACTCTGTTCTACCCCGCGCGACAGATTCAAAACTGGCGACCGCAGGCGCTTGAATAGAGACTTATGTTAATAGGCATATCGTCAATGATTACGGGGGCCCTATTAAATATTAGGTTTTCTTTACTTCCCTCCGGAAATCAAACCTATAAATTGTCTTCTAGTAATTTGGAAAGAAAAGTGGTGTGCTTGTTTAGTGTAATGAAATGGATAGTAGGAGAAGGTGATTGTCAGAGGTAGCTGGATTACTCTATGTGTAGGTGAGGCACAAACAAACACAGTGAGGGGAGCCAGACAAATGAAACAGGAGCTCCAGTAACTCCTTAGCACATGCATATGAGGCCTCCCACAATATAATCAAATTGCATGCAACTATAGGAATGATGGGTCAATGAATACAATGCATACAAATCACAGCATACTATTTCATGAGCAGATGGTAATTGTAATTCCCAAGTTCAACCCTGCATCGTCTTACTTGATATTTAGCTAAATCATTGTACCCCCTGTATTGGCCATATTTTGTTCATAGATTCATGAGTTTAATAAGTGGAACATGTTCCATACGTACCTCTCATGAAAACAAATTGGATTTGAAGAATAATGTTTGCAATTTCTCTTGCTTTATTGTTTTTTTATTCGCAGAAATATACATGTCATATTTGACAGGAGTATGTCCCTTCACACAATATATAAAAATAAAACAGAAATATTACATTTGTATACATTATACAGTGCAAATATTCCTTCTCTTTCCTATAGACTGACTGGTCTGCCGGATGATCTACTGGGGAGCCGTGGTGGCAGCCTGACCCGTGACATGACTGGCATTACTGGTCGCCTCAGTCGCACCGGCAGCCTCTCACATGATGTCACTTCCACTTTCACTAGGGACCTCACTGACACCCTCGCTCGATCCGTTACAGGCAGCTTAAGTCGAGCAGGTAGTTTAAAAAGAGATACCTCTGGCTTAGGTCGAGACGTGACGACTAGTCTAACTTGTGATGTACCTAGAAAGTTGTCACGAGATCTGACAAGCAGCTTAGCCCGTGATGTCACTAGTAGTATAGCTCGTGATGTCACTAGCAGCATAGCTCGTGACATAGCAGGAACTCTAACACGAGAGGTATCTGATAGTCTAGCCCGCGATGTCACAAGTGGTCTCTCCCGGGATGTGACCAGCGGAGTGGACCTCTTCTCAGATGAGGCTTCACCGTCATCACCTAGTTCATCTTATATTGACATAGGTTTGCCAACCAGCCGACCCAGAGCTGCCACAGAACCATTGTTGGAAGTGTCACGATCACGGGTCTTAGGTCACAGAAGAACAGGAAGTCGCAGTGAAACAGTTAGATCTGCGATACAGGCACGGATGTTAAGCCCTTCTGACTCCATGATCGACACCATGGAGAGCCGAGCACTGGACTCTGATGAATTGCTTGAAGATGGGTTGCCAGGAAGAGGGTTAATTCCCCCGGATGCTATGCTTGACATAGGGAAGCGACGGAAACTAAGCGCACCAACAGATTCTTCAATGGAGCCCCCACGCCAGGCAGAGCCCCTTAGGTCCATACTGAAGAACAGATACGAGGGAGGAGGTTTATTATACCAGGACTACACGAACAGTGCCTACTACGACGATGAAGACGATTGTGGGGGCAACTTGTCCCAGTCCCCTTACAGCCCCACAGACTACAAAGATTACCTCGACCACGGCTCCTGAGGCGCCATCAGAGCTGTCGTGGTAACATGGCAGGAGACAGTGTTTTGTATTACTGACCATTCTTGTTGTTTGTTGTTGTTGTTGTTGACAGTAGATGCCTTTCACAGTCAGAGGTTGTTGTTAGTCTATTTCTTCTTTCGAGTTCACCTCCCTTGCGGTGGTACATTTGCCTAGACATGAACCTGCGATAAGTGGTGTGCATGAGTGACAGGATTTAATGCACTCACAAGTTTATATATAGCTTGTAAGTGAGTGTATGAGTTAACCTTATGTAATAATGATGCTTGAAATGTGTATGACCATGTATTCACTTCAATACTATATATTAACCTGTTATTGTGGTTAAATACTGCCAGTTCTCCACAGTATTTGGCCCAGGTTCATGTCTTCGCAATTGTACAGTATCCTAGCCCTTTACATATTCAGTTACGTCAACTATTTTTTTCAGCTTTACTTCCTCACTGATCAAAAAAACATTTTGTAGTACAAATATTCTCTTTTCTCCGTGTTCAGGCACAACTTTCTAATATTTATGATATCTGTGGCACGTTCAGTAGTTATTACAGTACTGTTCTGTAAGTTTTCAAGAGTAATACAATTGACCTCCACAGGGTAAATACGCTTAAAAATTTACATACCATCATACTGGAGCTCTGTGAAAGTGTGTTTTCTTTTACAACTTCCTCCGTTTCATAATACTCTAAATAATATAGTAACATTTACCAAAGCCCTCTTTTGCCATGCGATCAAACTACCTGTTGTTTTTCTTTGAGGCGAGATTAATGTAAAAAAAAAAAAAATCTTTCTGTCGTATCTCCCTCAAATCTGTCAACTGGCTGATTCCGTCTGATTCTGATCTCTGGGCATTTTCGCAATCATGTATTTTCGTATTGAATCCTGAACAGAGTCACCTAAAGTCAAGTATAATCTACTAGCGCATCATTATCTATCCTAGTGTCTGTTGAAATTATTGACTTGAAGGCTTGCAAATTTAGAAGAAACATGAGGATAATCTGAGAATACTCTGAATTATATTAGTTCATGTAGTAACCAATGCGAAAGGATATGATTGAAGAAAGGGCCTTGCATCTCCACCTTGGACACCTCCTTCGGCCGTGTGCCATTGCCGGTGTCGTGTTAGGCCGGTATCACACGAGCACTTTTTCACTCAACATTTATACTTAACACTGGTCTGGCAGCTTATGAGTTCAACATTTACACTCTTTCGGTCACCTAAATTGATCTATCAGCAGTCTAGTTTCCGATACCAGTGCAAAATATTCCAGAAATGTTGCCAGAAAAATGTTGATTATTGAATGTTGACTATAAAAACTCTCGTGTGTTACCGGCTTTAGGCAGGTTATTAGACTCTTAAGCTTTACAATGATCGTAGCCTTATAGTCGATTACTGAAATTAGCAGTCACTCTACACATCTGTCTCTTGTAGGCTATCTTCGCCAGCTGCCACAAATCAAGCTGCCTAACTTACCCTTTACGTCTATGCCGTTATTTCTTTTATTTTGGCTATCATTAGACGATTTTGAACAGATTGAGAAAAACTGTTAGGAGGCAAAGTGTGAACGACGATACGTTTGACCTCTTTTACTCCTAGAGATCCTTCCTAAGCCTTAGAAAATCGCTTAATGTTAGCCAGAAGGTCAAAAAAGCGGCATAGTGCAGAAAGAGCTAACTAACCCATAGATACAAAGTGGAAATGGCTCGAGTCGCCGTTATGAAGACACCGCATACTGAACCATTTACTGGGAGCACCGTCATTCTCTTTACAGTAGTCACCATGTTGCATACTTGACCTTCCAAAAGCCGAGCAACACGAGTCTTTTATTTTATTGGGTTTTTTTCCGTCGTCAACTTTCGATTGGCGTCTATATTTCAGCGGGTCTATTCCAAACGGTATAACAATAACTGGACCCACGTCAATAACTGGACCCACGTCAATAACTGGACCCACGTCAATAACTGGACCCACGTCAATAACTGGACCCACGTCAATAACTGGACCCACGTCAATAACTGGACCCACGTCAATTTGCCATAGCTAGCTGAACACGTACAAGACTTTAATTCAGAATCGACCCGAATACCTACAAGATTTGAATAAACTACCCGAATACTTACAAGACTTGAATTCAGAAACTACCCCACCAAAGTCGCCAAGAGAAGATGCCGGAAAGAAATGACTCGTGTGACTCTGCCGTAAAGCCAGTATCACACGAGGTCTTTTTCCGTCAATTTTTACGGGCAATTGTAGTCTGGCAGCTTCAAAATTCAAGTGCTATCATAAATCAGCCACCTAGCATAATCTAAATTCAGTCTAGTTTCCGATTCCAATGTGCAAAAGCCTCCAAACATTACGAGAAACAACTTGCTCATCGAAAATTGCCTGAAATACCGCTCGTGTGACAGCGGCTTAAGACATCGTTTGCCTCGGCGGTAGATAAATGTTAACCCATTCAACGCGACGACGCAATTGTCATCGTATTCTGGTTACCATTAGACGATTTTATTTAGCTTATAATCTACCTCTAGGACTCGTAAGGGGAGGGGCGTCGACTGACTGGGGACAGAGGTGCATGGGGGCGGTTCGTTCGTGGCCACCCCTTCGGGGATCACGGCGTCAGGCAATAGATAGATAGGACTCGTAGGGGTAAATACGATCTCAATGAACCCTCTGAATAACATAGGTCCTTCTTAACCTACATAAAATCGTCTAGTTTTAGCCAAAATAAAAGGTAAACGTGTCATCGTGATTCTGTTATGTGCTGTGTCAGTGAAAATGCAAATACAGGCATTTCAGTGGGCACCGAAGGCAGTGGAAGGTATGCTTCAGCTTCATGTTAACTCTTTTGAAGACTGTGACGCATTTTGATAGTTTATTCTGGCTATCTTTAGACGATTTTATACAGCTTATAAGAAGGCTCTGTGGGAATTATAAGGGTAAAGACTATCTCAACTAACCCTCTGACAACAACAACTAACCCTCTGACTTTCATACATCCTTCCTTATCTGAATTAAATCGTCTAATAATTGCCGGATACAGAAACAAAATGTGTATTGGATCTTGAATTTGTTAACTACCAAAGGAAGGATGTTTGGGTGCTCCCTATAGAAGACAAAATAGTCTACGATTATCCCAAAATGTTGTGTCCTGACCTCATAACCATGACATTTGATTATTTCATTAGTAAACAAAAAATACACTTCCTTAGACACTGAACAAGACTCTTTTGTCCAAGCGATGTCCAGGTTAGTTAACCCTTTATATACCAGCAACGTCTGTTATATTTTATTCTAGCTATATTTAAACCAGTTTATGCAGCTTAGGAAGGATATGTGGTAGTTAGAGGGTTGATTGAATTAGTTCGAAGCCATTAAATTGCTAGAGATCCTTCCTAAACTGAATACAATCGATTAGTACTAGCCAGACTGGAATAAAAAGAATGTCGCCGGCTCATATGGGGTTAACGTGTATTTTCCTATAATACAGAAGACGGCGTCACAGGGGTCATTTATTTTCGGGTGATTTTGCTGGTTAATAACTGATTATGGTAAATGATTCTTGGATACAGACCTTGAAGTCAGTTAATCGGGTTGATTTAAGGGAGCCAACCTCGCTTTTTTTCTCTTTCTCTCCCTCTCTCTTTGGCTTGTATCCATTCGGCCCCATTCAGCCTACTGGTTTAAGATGTTTACCCCCATCCAGGTGTCAATATTTTCTTGGCGAGCGGTAGCGAGCCAGCATATATATATATATATTTAACAACAAGCTAAATTTGTACATTTTTCGATAGAAAAAATTCTCCGGCGAAGCCGGATTTCTCCATACAGTGCTGGCTCGCTATCGCTCGCCAGGAAGAAATCGACACTTGAATGGGGATAAACGTCTTAAAACAGTTGGCTGAATGGGGCCGAATGGATACAAGCCCGAGAAAGAGAGAAAAGGAGGGAAAGATAAAAAAGCATGTGACCCCCTTAATTACTCTAGATTGAAGCTGGTACTGGAGTTCATGACGATTTTAGATACTAATTACTTAATTTAACTCTTAACGCCAAACACCTCCCAATGATATTAATGACTGCATGTGATCAACCCGGGATTCGAACCGGGGATACCACATATAGATTTTACTCACACTAACCATTACCCCACCAAGACAATTGAAGGGAAAATTACCAAAAAAAAAAAGGGAAGATTAAAAGTGATAGCCACAATCGATAATTGGCCAGAAAAAATCAACGGATATAATTATCTATTTATATTAATTTCACTCCAACGCCAAACACCTCAAAAGGAAATTAGTGAAAGCATGTGATCCACCGGGATTCGAACCGGGGTTACCACAAACAGATATTTAAACACTCTAACCATTACACCATGCTAAATGTAGTAGGTGTGAGGGCAAGACACAACTTTTGGCCGTGACTGTGTACGCTAAATCCTTGAGAATCGGCAAGAGCCATAGCCAGCTTTGTTAGAATGTTAACGACGCGATTCATAAACACACTTTCCTTCGGCTCTCTTATTTTGTGTTCTTGGTTTATATATATAATAGCTGAGCGCGGGAGTGCTAGTGAAAGCCGTGTAGACAGAGACAATCGCATGCTAGTGTTACGAAGCCCGCCTCTTGCAGTATTCTATGATAGCCCCTTTGTGATGGAGAGCGACGGTGGTGTGGGTGAGTGCTGGTGTACTCCGGGGCGGGGATAAATATTTGTTTACATACATACATTGTTTTTTGTTTCTTCTGGATCGTTGCAGCATATCCTACATACGGCAACACCGACCATAGTTAAGGGGAGATGGTTCACTTTTTGGGCGATTTTTGCATGTATTCATTAATTTTCTAGTTTCCTCCCTAGACCTCCATCAAATTTAAAAAACATCCATTAGATCCCCCTTCTAGATTAATTTGTACATTTTTCGGTAGAAAAATGTCCCGGCCGAAGGCCGGTTCTTCCAACATTACAGGCTCAGTATCGTTCGTCAGGGAAAAAATCGACACCTAAATAGCACGAAAGGTCTAAATATTGACGTAGAAATGGGGTGAAAGGTCTTAAAATCGACAAACTAATGGGGCAAACATCTTAACATCTGAAAACTAATGGGGCTAAACCTGGGGGAAAAAAGGTACCAGAAAAACTGCCCGTGCCCACTTTCATGAGCCAGAGTGAAGCAGTGATAACTCTACGGTCTCTCAAATCGCCGAAGGCAGCTAAACTCATTGCCAACCCACTGGAGAGGTAAGCTATACAGCCCATCGTGACTCAAACTGGGGCTTAGGGGATCTCCGAATGAATCTACCCCTCAGCTACTGTGAAGGAAGAGTCTCAGGCAAAGGTCCACCAAGTCCTTCGGGAGAAGTTATGAGGAGGTAAACTTAGCTTTCCAGGTCGCTGTCACTGGGTATAGTAGTTAACCTAACTTAATGTTGTTGCCCATAACGGAATATTAAACTTGAGATGAAATCAGTCTTGAGGTATACTGTGAATGTATGTGTGTGTGTGTGTGTGTATATGTAGCAAGTCCGTCAGTTAAGTATCGGTGTTGCCATATCTACTGTATCCTATCCAAGTAAGTATGCCCCAAATCTTGAACATTAATCTCTATAACTCACAAACGACTGAAGTAATTGAGCTAATATTTCTACCATTTGGGAAGGGTCAGTCAGGGAGTAGGTGTAGAAATACACAGCCTACTTGCTCTATTCTTTTATGAGTTATAAAGGTTAAGGGTCACGATATCTAGACTCACCATTTGGAACAGGGTATAGCTGCAATATCCAGTCAGGAAAGAAGCTTAAAGGGGGTGACCTGCTTTTTGTTATTTCTGTCCTTTTCTCTCTTTCTATGGCTTGTATCCATTCGGCCCCATTCAGCCAACTATTTTAAGACGTTTATCCCCATCTAGGTGTCGATTTCTTCCTGGCGAGCGAAAGCGAGCCAGTATTATATGAAGAAATCCGGCTTTGCCGGAGAAATTTTTCTATCGAAAAATTTACAAATTTAGCCTGCTGTCTAACAAAAATAAAAAATATGCTGGCTCGCTACCGCTCACCAGTAAGATGTTGACACCTGGATGGGGATAAACGTCTTAAAACAGTAGGCTGAATGGGGCCAAATGGATACAAGCCAGAGAAAGAGAGAAAAGGAGAGAACAAATGCAGGTCACCCCCCTTAATCTGCAGGAGGGTATGGCATTGTTCCCCCTCCTCGTCTCCTCTTCCTCCTGGAGTCACCTGAGCCTCGCACCCACCCTAACCACCTAACCTCTACAAACTTATCAATTAAACCCCTTCAATACGATGCCGTAATCTTCACTTAAGTTTGACTAACGCTCGACGATTTCATTCAGTTTTGGCACGACCTCTAGGAATCGGAGGGGTAAAAATGATATGAATTAACCCTCGGACTCTCACAGGCACTTTCTAATCTGAATGAAATCATCTCGTGATAGCCAGCATAAAAATGAAGAAAGGTGTCATCATATAAGTGAAAGGGTTAAGCTATATTTTTAAGATTGATTTCAGTATTACTCGTCTTAGTGAACTTCGCCCTCTTCCATTCACTGATAGTAAGGGACAATTTTCTCCTTCATTGCTATGCTATTGTCTGTGAGGTTTTGTTTACCAAAGATCCGGGATTTTATAAATCCTGTACTACATAAACTGTTAGTAGCATGTAGCTTCCTAATCTTCTTGTGTGGATCTGGATAAGTAGTTTGTACTTATCCTGTTGTAAAGGTGTAACAAACGTACTTTACATGTAGACAGGTATGGCATGATATAACAGCATGCAAGGAGGAATACTTAACTTTTCTGTATAGCTTATTCATTATGCTGCAAAATAGGTCGGTGAAGAATCCTCCTTTCATGGTGTTCCCTGCCCCAGCTGTGCCAAGGCATTGTGGTTGACAACTATGCAGGAATGAGAGTAGGCTAGTATTAAAATAAACCTGTGTACTGATAATTATGATGTGGTTGACAGTTATGCAGGAATGAGAGTAGGCTAGTATTAAAATAATCCTGTGTACTGATAATTATGATGTGGTTGACAGTTATGCAGGAATGAGAGTAGATTGTAAATATCCCCGTGTACTGGTGGTATTCGTGGTTGCCAACTATACCGGGATGAGAGTATCCTTCCTAGACCAGTCGCTGCCGAGGCTGGAGGCTGAGGCTTACCCCATACGGTACCGGCGACGTATTTTCTATTGGATTTCAGCTACATTTAGACGATTGTATGAAGCTCGGGATGGATATATGATAGCTGAAAGGGTTAATTGAGATAGTCTGTGTAGCCTTTTAATGGGTAGACGTCCTTCCCAAGCTGAATAAAATCATCTAATAGTTGCCAGAATATAATAAAAACTACGTCACCAGTACTGAATGGGTTAATCCAGGATGAGCCCAGAGCCGCCTGTGGGGAGAATTTTCTGGTAATCCGAGTGAGAAGGGCCATTTGGTATACCTAATAGCAAGAGCCATGATGCCAACCTAGCCACGCTTGAAAACCATGTTGTATACCTGTAACCCATACATACCCATACATACCCATACATATAATCACTCGTAATTAATTTAACTCTGACGCATAAAACGATGATCAGTTCTAAAAAGCACATATTTTGAAACACTGACTTGTCATTTATACATTAAAATGGTCATGTCATCTGTACAGCATAGTGTTAATGTATTATTTTAATATAATTTAATTTCTGATGAATATGAAAATTGTCATGAACAAATACTGTATATATATGCTTTTATAGTGTTGTTGACTGTTTTTCCAACATCAATCAAAGCCAATGCAATATAATCCGTGACTGCAATCAGCACTGAAGCAACATGCAACTAATAAACTTGTATTATAACATTATTAGTATAGCATCATGATCAAATTTGGTATATACCCCTTAATCAAATTTAAGTCCCACCAATATATTCAAATGTACAAGTGAACACATTAACTCTCAAAAACAATTATATACTGAATAACGTATACCTTTGGTTAACAGTTCATATGCCTCCCATTGTTTCATATAGTTTATCATGTTCTAATGAAGTTTCGATCTGTAAGTACTAAATGGCAGGCGTGTACAGTCGACCAATTAAGTGATGGCGCGGCACTAAGTATATTTCGACCAATAATTGGTATCGGCACTATCTGAGCATTAATTCATTTTGAGATATACAAACATGTTCCTATCTTATCTTTGCCCACCCTATTCAACATCTGAAAGACATTAACACAGGACACAGCGAGCAAAACGTAATACCAGCTGAGACATGATTTATTAGCACTACCGTATTAAGAGGGAGGCAGACCGTTTTTCTGGACCTCCTTCTCCCTCATGTTTAGCCCCACTAGTTTTGAGATAATAAAACGTTCGGCCCATTAGTTTGGCGATTTTAAGACCTTTCGCCCCATTTCGTTGTCAATTTTAAGACCTTTCGTGCCATTTAGGTGTCGATTTTTTCCTGTCGAGCGATAGCGAGCCTGCAATTTTAAGATGAACCGGCCTTCGGCTAGGACATTTTTCTACCGAAAAATTTACAAATTTTTCTTGAAGGGAGGTCTAGGGGGTGTTTTTCTAAGCTTGATGGAGGTCTAGGGAGGAAACTAAACAAATATATAAATACATTAATTAATAGACCAAACAAACGGTCTACCTCCCCTTAACTGGTATGTCCAGTCAGGAGTTGTAGAACACTAAAACTAACACAATTATTCACAAGTTTCAGTGTCTGTTAGGTTGGCCTGTTTTGTTGATGTCAATCGCCTCCTGTGACGTCACAGGTTCTAGTTTGCCTTTTTTCGCAAATTTAGAATCACATACAGTAAAATAAATAAAACATACAATTATAATATTCAACAACACATCATCTACAAATCAACAAGTAAAATACTGCGTAGTGCATATGTATCTTCATGCACCACCACCTTAAATAAAATACTGCGTAGTGCATATGTATCTTCATGCACCACCACCTTAAATATTTAAGCAGTTTTGCTTTGGCATTTCCATCATTAATACAAAGGGTTTCAATTTATGCTATGTGAGCAAGGGTTAGGTATACAACATGGGCTCAGAGTGCGGCATCCAACATAGCAACCCTAAGAAGAAGGCTAAGGTTACCAGAACTCTCCCCACAGACGTCTCACCTGCCTCGCCCCCCAACTCGCGCCCTGCCGCCACTCATCACTGCCAACCAGATAGATGTAACCCTTTCAGTACCACTCACTCTAGACTATCTTGTTCAGCTTAGGAAGGACCGCTGGAAATCTTAAGAGGGCATTTCACAACAGACGGTGTAACGCTGTCTGTGGAGGAGCCTCTACAGATCTTACTAGAAATGTTACAATGGAAGAAGAAACGCCATGTGAGGTTGGGTATATATTTGGACAACGTTTTCGCTCTTCTATTTGACCTGAAGAAAGTATAAAACGAAATGATGTTCAGAAATCGATCCATCCGCTCATGCACTTGATCTTACCGGCTCAAAGAACTTAACCCCTTAAAGTTCTAACGCGTTTTAGCATTATATTTTGGCTATCATTAGACGATTTTATGCAGCTTAGAAAGGATCTGTGGGTATTAAAGGGGTAAATACTATCTCAATCAACCCTTTGACTTCCATATATCGCTACTAATCTGAATAAAATCGTCTAATAATAGCCAGAAAACAGAACAGAAACGCGTATTGGAGCTTCAAAGGGTTAAGGGGTTAAACCTCTCAACTAACACTTTGATTGTACCACCCGTCCTTTCTAGACTGTAAATAATCGTCTAGTGATAACCAGATCAAGATGAAAAGTAGGGTCGACGTACTGAAAGGAATAAGGAGGTGTCCTACTAACAATTGTATCGTCGGATTTACTCGGAGTCATAACATCGGAGTCAAATACACACCACCGGAGTTAATTGTCCAGAAATTAATATCTTGTCTCATTAATCTGGTATTTGAAAATCTCAGAAATAGTCAAATTAGACATTACAAAAAAATCACAATGTCTTAAATTTTCCGAGGACCGGTAAAGGAATGCTAGACTTCGATATTATCCTCTGATAGAACTGTTCGGGTGACACTGGCTTTACGCCCATATTCACGCCCATATTGATGCCCATCTTCTCGGAATATTGACGCTTCATACAAAGCCTGATATATATTTGTTTTCTCAGAACAAGACGTATGATAAGGAGCCCTTTGATAAAATACCTAATGTAACTCCTCTAAACAAGATGCTAGCAATGTACTAAAAACGTTCGATACCATGCTAAATAATAACCCTCAAATTATGTTATATATAACCATCATTGAATGAGAATTTAACTTATCACGTTTAGTATAATATCTGGTAAAACTCTCCTAACTATGATAAACGCACCATTAGAGGAGTAGCATTCACTGAATAGGTTTGATATAGTACCTAACACAACCCTTCAGAACAGGATATAATACGATATGAGAATTAGGACTTTGTTGAAAACGTTTGATATAGTTCCGGATGCAACTCCTCAGGACAGGATAAACGAAAACATTATTCGCATTTTAATGGAAAAAGTTGCTTCAGTGATTGGTACAACTTTTTGAAACAGGACATACGCACCATTTGAGTAGAAACACATTATTTACAGCGTTTCGCTAATTAAGGGTTGGAAAAGCTGTAATCGAAACACTGTAACTAAGGTGGTCATTCACAAAGGTGTTCATTTAATAAAAACTGTCAACTTCTAAGTTTAATGACTACCGCACAACCTCAATAACTGTGTGCTTTACAAATAGTCACGATCAAAATTAGTGTCCCACTTCCACAATTTAACTTTTAATTGACTACCATGATTTAACGTAAGCATACTTTTCAACCATTCTTAAATCAATTAAATTATAAATGTTAACATACACTTTCATGTGGAAAAAATGTAAATTGATTTTATTAGACAGAGTTCACATTTTAAAGGTAAGGCACATACCGTATGTTGAATATAACCTCTCACAATGCCGACTCTGAGAAGTTTTACGAGGCAATTGAACGAACCCTTTTGTGTTAGCTTGGTCTTGGCATCCGCTTTTCATCAGCCAATAGGGCATGAACTATGGATCGAGACTGTACACCCTGTATATTTTACTGGACAGTCCTGGATAAGAATGTCTATACAGTGTCTATGCAGTTTAAATTTCTGACGCAATTAATCGAGGCACAATTGACCACAACGATCACATTGCTGAGGTTCACTAGTTTACCTCTTCTGTACCAGCGACATCTTATAAATTGGACTCTAGCTGTATTTAGACGATTTTGTGCCTTTAGGAAAGATCTGTGGTAGCAATAAGGGGTAAGTGCGATAGTTCGAAGTCTGTGCACTGGTGGACGCCCTTTCTAAACTGCATACAATCGTCTAACACGGTCCTGAATAAAGTCAAATGGACGACACCGGTACTGAAAGGGTTAATATTCACCGTCTTATCATAATAACTATAGGTGTTCCAATATTACTGATCGCGACTGTACGGTTGTGAACGTGAACGATACTGACCATATATTATAGTGTATTTGGTTCCTGCTGATGGTAAATTAAATCCCTTAACCCCTTCTGTACCGCGACGTCTTTATAATAATGCTCTGGCTTCTATTAGACGATTATATAGAGCCCCCAGCGATTATATAGGGATCGAACCGTCTCACTTAACCCTTTTTACTACCACAGATCCTTCTTAAACTGCACACAATCGTTTAAATATAGCTAGAATTAAACTAAAAAGACATCTCGGTACAGAAAGGGTTAACAACAAGTCTCCCAATACTTAACGGAAAAATATGACACTAATATGACACTAATATGACACTAATATGTATCTACGTCATATTAGTGCCAAGTGTTCATAATCAACAACACATTTCGCTATAAACACTGGGTAATAAACGGGTAGCGTGATAGTGGGGACGTGGCAATTTATCCTCTGCTTAAGGGGGGTGACCTGCTTTTTGTTATTTCTGTCCTTTTCTCTCTTTCTCTGGCTTGTATCCATTCGGCCCCATTCAGCCAACTATTTTAAGGCGTTTATCCCCATCTAGGTGTCGATTTCTTCCTGGCGAGCGATAGCGACCAGCATTATATGAAGAAATCCGGCTTCGCCGGAGACATTTTTCTATCGAAAAATGTACAAATTTAGCCTGCTGTCAAACAAAAATAAAAAATATGCTGGCTCGCTACCGCTCACCAGTAAAAAATTGACACCTGGATGGGGATAAACGTCTTAAAACAGTAGGCTGAATGGGGCCAAATGGATACAAGCCAGAGAAAGATAGAAAAGGACAGAACAAAAAGAGGTCACCCCCTTAAATAAAACCGACTATAGTGGAACCCAGAATGTTGACGTCTGTGGCTAAATAACTAATAATCATGCCTCAAAATTATGTCCAGAAATTACTGTCCCAATTGTACTTTCCAGGTCTCAAATGCTATCCCTAAATTCCCTATGCTATCGCCGACTTTTTCGTTTTCACTCCGTCTAGTATTTGCATTTCGTAAATTTGCTAGATATCCAAAATACGCATGAATCAAAGTTCCCAAGCAATATTGCAGTGAGTATTAATACCAGAATTGGTCTATCAACTGAAATGAAAATAGTCACTGTACGAAATAAATAAAAAAAAATAATAATTATGTTTTTTTTTAAATTACTAATAATAATTATAATAAAAATAAAATAATAATTAAAATAAACATAATAATGAAAATTTGAATAATGAATTTATTGTGGTTTTGTATGAAGCGCCCGTGACCTGAAGAAGTATCAGTCAATACGGCACATCAATCGAGATACCTTCTGAAGACAGAGATTAGATCACTTGCCAGCATTACGTTATTTTGGGGACTCGGATATATAACAGAAAACTTGATTGCATGTACAGGTGCCCACATGAAATCGCGTCCACCCTATTGTTTATGAATGGAAGGAAATCTAGTATGAATGAATACCATTAATAATAATTATGCTATACAACGGTCAATGGACTTATGAATTAACTTCTGGAAATTAACTGGTCGTAAATTAATATGACCATTATTCTAAACATTCATATAATGACTGAGTGGGAGCGAAATCATATGAGCAACTGTACAAATGCTCACATATCCACCTGTTACAAAGTGTCATTTGATTATGCTATTTTAGTGCTATTTTATGCTATTTTTATGCTATCTAAGTGGAAAGGAGACATGAGAATAGACCTTAAAATCAAAATAATAGGTTAAGAAAGTTTTTATTTCAATTGCCTTTACAAACCCCCAAATACCTAACATAGCGCTTGGAGTGCATTAATTATCCCCTTCAGCACGATGACGTGTTTTTACCCATGAATCTGGCTACCATTAGACGATTTTATGCAGTGTAAGAAGAACCTATGCTATTTGGAGGGCTTATTGAGAGCGCATTTACCCCCCTTGAGTCCTCGAGGTAGATCATAAACCAAAGAACATCGTCTACTGGTAACCAGAATATGGTGGACATTGCGTCATCGTGCTGAAGGGGTTAAAGTAATATATATCTCTACCACCTAAAATAGCATCATTGAAAGTAGCTCAGTAACAGTCGGACGTGTAGGCAACTGTACAATCGGAGGTATTAAGTGTTGTCATAGATTCCAGTAGTTTTCGCTCAAAAGGTGTTATTGGCATCTTTATAGTTACTGGAAAAAGTGCTTATCCCTCAGAGTATTAGTCAGTGTCCGAAACTTTGGGATATATCTGACAACACTTATTATCCTCGACCGTACAATCACTTGAACAATATCGTGGACCCCTCAACCTTTCCAGCTATGCAAATATAACTATGGAAACTGATTTATGAAAGTTATTTTGTGTACAATAATTATAGAACCATATAGGTCTTTTAAGGTCAAGCAAACTACACACATAAATCAAGCCCGTTGGTTATAATTATATGCATAAAGGAAAACACAAGAGGTTCACGAGTTTGTTTGAGTGGCTGTACATTTCACCCTCAACTAAGTTCTGCCTATCCCTGTGATTACATGGACGGGAGTAATAATAAAATAGTATGACTGCATTACGAGTGTAGTTAGCTGTAAATTAGTTGATAAATCCGATGAATTATCAATTGCACAACAACACAAACGCCACTCGTAATCCAAACACCCTATCCTTCCGTCCTCAAAATCACAGACGAGAAGCACAACTTAAGGCGGTATCACACGAGCGCTTTTTCACTCAACATTTATCCTTAATACTGATCTGGCACCTTATGTTGTCAACGTATACAGTATTTCGGTTGCCTAAATTTATCTATCATCAGTCTAATTTCCGGTACCAGTGCAAAATATTCCAGAAATGTTGTCAGAAAATGTTTGACTAAAAAAGCTCTCGTGTGATACCGGCTTTACGAATGCACCTGTACTCAACGCTCTAAGAGTTACTGCTACCAATCCTGATCATCAGTATTGAGTTCCTAGATTGCTTAATATGATTACGCTGGCATGCATTTATAGATAGACGTTCAATAGTGGTAAAAGTTCATGTTGGCAACTATACCTTATTCCAAGTAAGTAGGCCAAAACTCTTGAACATTAACCTCTATAACTCACAAACGACTAGAGTAATCGCGCTAATACTTCTACTATTTGGGGAGGGTTAGCCAGGGAATAGGTGTGGAAACTTACAGCCCATGTGCTCTAGCACTTTTTGAGTTACAGAGGCTAGGGTTTCAATATCTGGACTACCTATTTGGAACGGGGTCTAGTCAAATCTCTGTCTACCGAAGTGTCTCTTAAGCCCGATTCACACGAGCACTTTAGCGGGGATGAAATCGGAAGTCATAGTATCGAAGTAAAAAAAAAAAAAAAAAAAAATAGTGTTTACATTTGTTATAACGAAATTATGAGCATTATAACTCATTAAGTTGAATAGTGTTATAAAATAAAGGCAATAGTAACATAATCCCTCAGAATAATGTGATAAGTCGTAGCGGATAACAGACTCCGATAATTATTCTCCGATAAATCTGCTGTTGTGATCGTGGCTTTTTCAATCCACGTACTCGAGGTTCACCCCAGCTGGCGTCGAGTACATGTATGGCTCAGGATGTTATCAAAAGGGTTCCATGTCCGTTGTACACCTGGTCAGTTTATGTCGCCCCTTTCTGCAGTACATAGTTTTACTTAGCATATCACAAGAACAATGTAACTCAAGCTCATTTGTTATAACCCTCTGAGGCACAGAACGTGATTAACGTTGTGTGCAGCACATGTTAATACCCCAAACTTAACTCAAGCTCATTTGTTATAACCCTCTGAGGCACAGAACGTGATTAACGTTGTGTGCAGCACATGTTAATACCCCAAACTTAACTCAAGCTCATTTGTTATAACCCTCTGAGGCACAGCACGTGATTAACGTTGTGTGCAGCACATGTTAAGACTTGAAACTTAACTTAACATAGCATATCACAACAGTAATGTAACTTAAGGGGAGATATCCACTTGAGGGATTCTTTTCTTGACCCCTTTCTCCCTCATGTTTAGCCCCATTGCTTTTGATATTATAAAACGTTTGCCCCATTAGTTTAGCGATTTTAAGAACTTTCACCCCATATTAAGACCTTTCGTGCAATTCAGGTGTCAATGTTATCCTGGCGAGCGATAGCGAGTCTGTAATTTAAGAGGAACCGGCCTTCGGCCGGGACATCGGTACAAATTTATCTTGAAAGGGGGTCACGGGGGTGTAATTTTAAGCTTGATGGAGGTCTAGGGAACCAACTAAATACCTCCCCTTAAGCTCATTTTTTTTAATTTGACATATCACAACTTTACCAGGATATGTAACATAACCAGTTTGTTTTTAACTTAAGAGAGCCCACCTCGCTTGGTTTCTCTTTCTCTCCCTCTCTCTTTGGCTTGTATCCATTCGGCCCCATTCAGCCTACTGTTTTAAGACGTTTACCCCCATCCAGGTGTCAATATTTTCCTGGCGAGAGGTAGCGAGCCAGCATATATATATTTTTTGTTTTGACAGCAAGCTAAATTTGTACATTTTTCGATAGAAAAATGTCTCCAGCGAAGCCGGATTTTTCCATACAATGCTGGCTCGCTGTCGCTCGCCAGGAAGAAATCGACACCTGGATGGGGATAAACGTCTTAAAACAGTTGGCTGATTGGGGCCGAATAGATACAAGCCAGAGAAAGAGAGAAAAGGAGAGAAAGAAATAAAAAGCCGGGGACCCCCTAAATAATACCACTGATGTGATATATAGTATATCACATCAGTGGTATTATCCAGCATATTACAACAGACAATTTTGTTATTCTTTCGCTGTGGTGTTGGGGATCCTACCTGAAAAAACCTATTCTATAGTCTCTTTTGTTTTCAGCTGATGGTAAATTGAATCCTTTGGCATCTGATTTCTCAATTCTTAATGGATAAATATGATATTGCAATGTCTGTGCGTCTTATTGTTGCAAAGGTTTCATAGTTAGCAACATATTTCGCTGCAAAATCATGGTCATAACCGAGTAATCAGGACGGAGAGATAGCAAATTACCATCAGCTGGAAAAAAACCCAGAGTATAGTCTATCCCAACCCCACATAAGCCGGAGTCACACGAGCCGTTTTTCGAGCAATTTTTACGGGCAATTATGGTCTGACAGCTTAAAAAATTACTCTTTATCAAAATTCAGCCTCCTAACATACTCTACCTTCAGTCTAGTTACCGATGCCAGAGCAAAAAAGTCCCTAAATATAACGAGCAAAAACTTGCTCATGGAAAATTGACGGAAAAATCGCTCGTGTAACAGCTGATTTACCCTAATCTAACCTATTTATATTTTACTCGATCACACATTCCCTAATCTAGCCTATTTTAATTTAACTAAGGCTAGGAATATCAGGAGGGGTGCGAAACTGACCTGGCGTTGAATCGACGCACAACTACCTATCAAAATAATGATGTACTTACATTTCTGATAACCTAATATTCCTCCGAGATTTTTATTAATCTTTCGCAGTTAAATCATCGTCTTCCCAAGGCTTCCTCTCTCTCTCTCTCTCTCTCTAGGGATCATTTTCCCAGTCCTTCTTTCAGCAGTATGATGTTAACCCTTTGATGATTAGGACGCATTTTGACAATTTATTCTGGCTATTATTGTACGATTTTAGACAGCTTACGAAGGATCTGTGGGAATTATATGGGTAAAGACTATCTCATTGAACCCTCTGACTTCCATATACCCTTCCTAATCTGAATAACAACGCCTAATAATTGCCAGAAAACTTAAAAGAAATGTATATTGGATCTTGAAAGGATTAAGATTGAAACTTCTGATATTCGATGATCCAAATAGCAATATAATGATAGTAATAATAATAATAATAATAATATGATGTCAAGGTTTAAATTAGTGCTATTGTATTTACTTATAATCAGAATGTATTGGAAAATCCTCCACTTATCGAAGATGTTGTGCATGAACTGTCGAAGAGCAAAAAAAATAGAGCTGGCCGTCTTTTGTGTGATTTTTAGTACCCAATATGAAGGAAGGACTGACGGAATGTCGACATCTAGTGCTGACTCCGCTCTCTCTCTCTCTCTCTCTCTCTCTCTCTCTCTCTCTCTCTCTCTCTCTCTCTCTCTCTCTCTCTCTCTCTCTCTCTCTCTCTCTCTCTTTTTCTCTCACTCTCACTCTCACTCTCACTCTTTCTCTCTCTCTCTCATCTATCAATCTATCTATCAGCAAGGACTCGCCAAATGAGTCCCCCATCTTGTCCTGTAGAACCTATCATAGGCATTAATTTACTGGGAGAAGCCAAACATGGGACCGAAGAAATAGAATAAATGTCTGAAATTTTCTTTCTATATATCATTATTCCTTTTCAACAAGGCCAAAATTATGATGCATGTCATCATGAAACGAGTCACCATATCAATAGATGACATTGTTTATTCTACCATGCATGATTACTGTAGGTAGCGCCAACGAACTTGATAATAATCTGGACCCCTTAACTTCTTATAACTCAAAATGGATGAAAGCAATCGGGCTGATGTTTCTATCGTTTGGGAAGAGTCTATCAGTGAATAGGTGTGGATATTTACAGCCACTTTGCTCGAGGCCCTTCGGAGTTACAGAGAGGTCAGGGATCAAGATTATTGTCAAGTTCGTTGGCTCTTCCTATAATAATGTTGTTTTCGTAAAGCAGCTGTAAAATGGAAGCCTATCATCAATAAGGAAGACTGTGGGCTTTATTGTTATGTATCTTGTTATGAGGAGCTTGGTTTGATGTTCGAACGACTCTCACATTTTTTTTTTTTTTTTTTTTTTGAGATTACTGTATATCCTATAGGCCTAGTATGTTTCTTTTCAGCTGATGATAAATTGAATCACTTAGCATCTGATTTATCGATTCTTATTGGAAACAAATATGATACTGCTATGTCTCTGCGTTATATTATTGCTAAGCTTTCATAATTAGCAGCATATTTCTCTACAAAATCTAGGTATAATAGCCCAGTAATCAGTAATAGTAATTTACCATCAACTGACAACAATAAAAACGGACTATAGTTACTGGACGAAGGAGTTTGTGAAATTCCTTCATCCTATCCAGTACCAGGGACGTCCTTTTCATTATATTCGGGCAACTATTAGACGATTTAATTCGGTTTAGGAAGGACCTCTAGCAATAATATGACTTCAAACTATCTCAACCAACCCTTTCAACTACCACAGATACTTTATAAGCTGCATAATATCGTCTAAATATAGCCAGAGTAAAACAGGAAACACGTCGCTGGTACTCAAAGGGTTATACACGCACACCACGAAGTTCTTGACCAGAGACTACGACAAAGCACTTACCAATCAAAAATCTATCTATCAAACACGACCAATTTCAGATACTTTCGATGGTAATAGGCTAAACCCATTATACAGATCTATATAATAATTGGAAAACCACATCAGTCAAAGTTTAAATACAATATAAGTTTGCCGTCTAATCAAGGACTTATACCCTGTTCCAAATAAGTAGGCCAAAACGCTTCAACATTAACCTCTATAACTCACAAACGACTAGAGTAATCGAGATAATATTTCTACCATTCGGGAAGGGCCAGCCAGGGAATAGGTGTGGAAATTTATAGCCCATTTGCTCTAACCATGTTTGAGTTACAGAGGTTAGGGTTCAGGATTTCTGGCCTACCTATTTGAAACGGGGTATAGTGGTGTGAGTGTATGTGGAGTTTAAACTCCATTTAATCATCCATGCTCCTACTGTCTATTCAAAAATGAATTTTTAAGTTTTATTATTTTTCAAATTTCAAATTCAAAACATTTATTGCCATAAAAGATTTACAATCCAATACAATGCTTACAAAATATAATATTGTTTGCTGAGATATATGAATATGACCCTATGGATTATATATGGATTATATCTATGGATTATATCTATGGATTATATCTATGGATTATATCTATGGATTATATTTATGGATTATATTTATGGCTACTTTAATACCTGCGGCAGCTTAACCCTTTCAAGTTCCAATGCGCGTTTCTGTTCTGTTTTCTGGCTACTATTAGACGATTTTATTCAAAATTAGTAACGGTATATGGAAGTCAAAGGGTTCATTGAGATAGTATTTACCCTTTTCTATCTATCTATTGCCTGACGCCGTGATCCCCGAAGGGGTGGCCACGAACGAACCGCCCCCATGCACCTCTGTCCCCATTCATTCATTCATTCATTTTCCAGCCAGTCGACGCCCCTCCTCCCAACCAGCACCGCCTTCATTCATATACTTCCTCACTCCATCCTTCCACCTCTCCCTCTCTGTCCTTCCACCTCGCTCTCGTACACCCTCTTAGTCAATCTCTCGCTTTCCATACGTTCCATATGGCCGAACCATCTCAAGTTGTTCCTTTTCACACTTTCCAGCACATCTAGCTCCACACCAAACCTCCTTCTTACTTCCTCATTCGTCTGTCTATCTCTCCATGTAACTCCGCACGCACTTCTCAAGTAACTCATTTCCACCGCTCTCACTTTTGGTCTGAGTCTCTTCCCGAACGTCCATGCTTCGCTTCTGTAAGTTAGTGTCGGGATTACCACACTGTCATGCAAGGACTTCTTCACTTCCGTACTGACCACCCTATTTCTTGTTACTGCTTTCAACGTTCCTACAACCCTCTTCCCCTGTTGCACCCTCTCCCGCACCTCCTCATCCACAGTCCCATCTTTACTCAACACACTGCCCAGATACTTAAAAGAGCTGACGATCTCCATAGCCTGACCGTTCAACTTCACCTCACACTCTGTGACTTCGCCCTTTTCGAAGACCATAACCTTGCTCTTCTCCGCATTTACCTTCAAATTCCGTTTTTCGCACACTGTTCCAAACTCATTTACCAAACCCTGCAGCTCCCATTCATTATCGCTCATCAGAACTGTATCATCCGCAAACAGCAGTATAGGTAGCTTCCACTCATTTCCCTCCCTTTTCAGCGATACACCAACATCCACTGCTCTTGATAGTATTTCTTTCATGACTCCATCCATATATACAGTAAACAACCACGGGGACATCACACACCCCTGTTTCAAACCAACATTCAGGTCAAAGAACTCGCTCTGCTCACTCTCCAAACGTACTACCGCCTTTGCACCCTTATACATGCTCTTCACTGCTTTCAGCAACTTGCCATCTACTCCGTATATTCTAAGTACTTTCCACAAACCTTCTCTATCCACTCTGTCATAGGCCTTCTCCTAGTCCATAAAGGCAACATACACCTTTTGTTTCTTCTCCAGATATTTTTCCACAACACAATTCAGGGTAGAAATCTGATCTACACATCCTCTTCCCTTCCTAAAAACCTCCCTGCTTGTTGCCTATCCATTTCTCCGTTCTCACTCTCACACTCTCAATCACTACCCTACTGTATACCTTTTCTACTACGCTTAGAAGACATATTCCTCGGTGGTTACCACACACTCCTCTTTCCCCTTTGCCCATATATAGGGGGACTATTATGCCAGTCTTCCAGTCATCGGATGCACTCCCCTTCTCCCATACTAGTTTGCACATTTTCCATACCCATTTGATCACTATCTCACCACCATACCTCAACATTTCCCCACACACTCCATCTGTTCCTGGTGCTTTCCCCAACTTCACTCTTTTCATTGCTTCCCACACTTCTGACCTCCTGATCCCCACCTCCTCCTCCACTACTTCTCTTCTTCTCCCTCCCATACCATATCCAACTATGTTTGCTGGCTCTTCATTCCTTACATTTAGCAACTCATTGAAGTACTCCCTCCATCTGTCGACTCTCTCTTGCTTCTCGGCTATCATTCTCCCATTCTTATCTTTCACACCCTTATTGTTTCCCTTGTTACCTTCCCTAACTATCTTGACTTCTTTCCAGAACAGTTTCTTACTCTCCCTCCATTTTACACTCAGATTCCTTCCAAATTTCTCATCTACTCTTCTCTTACTTTCTTTCACTACTCTCTTCACCACCCTCTTACTCTCCACGTACCTCGCTCGTTTCTGTCTCTCGAAATCTTCATTCCCTCTACTACCCAACCACTCTCTATATGCTATACCCTTTTAATACCCACATATACTTCCTAAGCTGCATAAAATGGTCTAAGGATATCCAAAGTAAACTGCTAAAACGCGTCAGAGCTTCAAAGGGTTAACATCATGTCATATATGTTATTATCTAAATTGAGCTTCCATAATAAGAAACAGGTAAAGTCCACGAATATTTATGAGTGGGTTAGAGACTATGGCATCCGAATGTGTGTAATGGAACACATAACTGGTTGGCTACACATTTAATGAATACTAATTTGAACCCATTAAGGGAGGTCAACAGCTTTTTTTATCCTCCACTCTTTTTTTTTTCACTTTCCCTGGCTTGTATCCATTCGGCCTCATTCAGCCAACTGTTTTAAGACGTTTATCCCCATCCAGGTGTCCATTTCTTCCTGGCGAGCGATAGCGAGCCAGCATTGTATGGAGAAATCCGGCTTCGCCGGAGATTTTTTTTTATCCAAAAATGTAAAAATTTAGCTTGCTGTCAAAACAAAAATATATATATGCTGGCTCGCTACCACTCGCCAGGAAAATGTTGACACCTGGATGGGAGTAAACGTCTTAAAACAGTAGGCTGAATGGGGCCGAATGGATACAAGCCAAAGAGAGAGGGAGAGAAAGAGAAAAAAAGCGAGGTGGGCTCCCTTAAAAAGTTGATTTAATGTAGCATTCATTACAGAACACATTTAATGTAGCATTCGTTACAGAACACATTTATTATATGAATCATCAAAGTGTTCAAAAAGCCCGAAGCATTTGTTGGAATTAGTATCACACATTATTTTGTATTTAGGTTTGACTACCGCCTTTGTGTTCAATATTGCGCAGATGTGTTCAATATTGCGCAGATGTTTACTGTGGGGTCCGTTCTTTAGGCCGGTATCACACGAGCGTTTTTTTTTTTCACTCAACATTTATCCTCAAAATAGGTCTGCCAGATTATGAGGTCAACATTTACAATATTTGTGTTGCCTAAATTCATATATCATCAGTCTAGTTTCCGATACCAGTACAACATATTCCAGAAATGTTGCCAGAAATATGTTGATCATCGAATGTTGACTATAAAAGCTCTCGTGTGGTACCGGCTTTAGTGTAAGATTCCACCACAAGCTGCATAAAATCTAAAGGTAGGACAAATAATATCTGAAAAGCAAGGGACTGGAGTTCTCGAAAAGGGGCTCCAGTCTTGACGCTATTATTGGCTTACAGTGTTCTGGCTTAATAATCCAGTAGGTTTAAGAGCCTCTGAAGTCCCATGTTAACTAATTTAACATACAAGCTCCTCCGGTTGAGAAGTTCAACCCTGTCCTTCTAATGCTCAGTAAAATCGCCTACTGTTAAGGGGAGACTGACCGTTTATTTGCTCCATTAATTAATTTATTCATTATTTTTTTTTTAGTTTCCTCCCTAGACCTCCATCAAGCTTAGAAACACACCCCCTAGACCCCTCTTCAAGATAAATTTGTACATTTTTCGGTAGAAAAATGTCCTGGCCAAAGACCGGTTTCTCTTAAAATTGCACGCTCGCTATCGCTCGCCAGGAAAAAATCGACACTTAAATGGCACGAAAGGTCTTAAAATTTACAACAAAATGGGGCGAAAGGTGTTACAATCGCCAAACTAATGGGCCGAACGTCTTATAATCTCAAAACTAGTGGGGCTAAACATTAGGGAGAAGGTGGTCCAGAAAAACGGTCTGCCTCCCCTTAAATCGGTATCACACGAGTACTTTTTCCGCCAACATTTATCCTCAACAATGGTCTGCCAGCTTATGAGGTCAACATTTTCTATATTTATGTTACCCAAATGCATCTATCATCAGTCTAGCTTCCGATGCCAGGGCAAAATATTCCAGAAACGTTGTCAAGAAAATGTTGATCATCGAATGTGGACTATAAGAGCTACCGTGTGATACCATGTCCTTCTTAAGCTCAGTAAAATCGTCTACTGTTAGCCAGAATACAAATCAGGCTATCTTTAGACGATTTTATGTAGCTTTGGAAGGCTCTCTAAGAATCAAACATGTAAATTGTATTTCAGTTAACCCTCAAATTAGCAACATTCCTTCTTAAACTTAATACAATAGTCTACGCCTCGCCAGAATACGAGAAATAAATTCATCCTTCAACACTGAAAAGGGTAATTACCCCTTCTGTACCGGTGTCATGTTTTTATTATATTCTGGCAGCTAGTAGATGAATTTAGTCAGCTTAGGAAGGACCTCTAGCCATCAAAAGGCTCCAAACTATCTCCATTAATCCTTCCCAAGCTTCCTAAAAACTGTCTACTAAAACCGAAGGGGGTTATAAGATAGAGTAAATTCCCGAATTCACAGCTTCTCCCAAATGTCCCCCCCCCCCCCCCTCCTACCTACCCGAGTCATTTAACCCCTTCTGTACCGGTGATGTCCTTTTCATTCTATTCTGGCAACTATTAGACGACGTTGTACAGCTTATGAAGGACGTCAAAGGCTTCAGACTATCTCAATTAATCCTTTTAGCTACCACATATCCTTCCTAAGCTTCATAAAATCGTCTAAATCCAGCTATATCAAAATAAAAAAAGATATCGTCGGTACAGAAGCGGTTAACTATCGGCGGAGTCACACGAGCGATCTTACCGATAAACACTTCATCGGCAATAACTCACATCGGCAATAACATCGGCAATAACTCACATTGGCAATAACATCCTGGCGATAAAACATTCGGGATTCTTCTATCGAAAAAGGTACAAATTTAGCCTGCTGTCAAAAACAAAATGCGTGCAGTACCGGTCACGTCCTATTCACTACACTATGGCATCTATTTGACGATATTATTCAGCCTGGCAAGGACGTCTACCCATACAAAAACTACCGAATATCTCAATTAATCATTGTAGCTACCATGTGTCCTTCCTAAGCTTAATATAATCGTCTAAATCTAGCTGACATCAAGTGAAAAAGACGTTCCCGGTACTGAACGGGTTAAGGGGAGGTATTTAGTTTGTTCCCTAGACCTCCATCATGCTTAAAATGACACCCCCTTGAGTCCCTTTCAAGATAAATTTGTAAATTTTTCGGTAGAAAAATTTCCCGGCCGAAGGCCGGTTCCTCTTAAATTACAGGCTCGCTATCGCTCGCCAGGATAAAATCGACACCTGAATAGCACAAAAGGTCTTAATATGGGGTGAAAGTTTCTAAAATCGCTAAACTAATGGGGAAAACGTTTTATAATATCAAAAGCAATGGGGCTAAACATGAGGGAGAAAGGGGTCAAGAAAAAAATCCCTGAAGTGGAGATCTTCCCTTAACGCGTACAGTACCGGTCCCGTCCTATTCACTACACTATGGCAACTATTTGATGATTTTATTAAGCTTAGGAAGGCCCTCTAACCATGATAAGGCGATCCACTATCTCAATTCATCCTTTGAGCTGCCCCAAATCCTCCCTCCGCTGAATCAAATCGTCTAATAGTGGCCAGAATATGGATGATAAATACGTCCCTGGTACTGAAGCGGTTAACCCCTTCCGTACCGGTGGTGTACTTTTCAGAATATGGATGATAAATACGTCCCTGGTACTGAAGCGGTTAACCCCTTCCGTACCGGTGGTGTACTTTTCATTATGGTCTGCCAACTTTGAGACGATACTATTCAGCTTAGGAAGGACGTCTACTCATTAAAAGGCTACAGACTATCTCGATTAATCCTTTTAGCTACCATATATCCTTCCTAAATGTCATAAAATCGTCTAAATGTAGCGATATCAACTAATAGAGACGTCCCTGGTGCTGAATGGGTTAAGGGTCCGAATGTCTATATATCCCTCAATCGGAAACAGTCATACCTCTTAAGGGAGCCCACCTCGCTTTTTTTCTCTTTCTCTCCTTCTCTCTTTGGCTTGTATCCATTCGGCCCCATTTAGCCAACTGTTTTAAGACGTTTATCCCCATCCAGGTGTCGATTACTTCCTGGCGAGCTATAGCGAGCCAGTAATGTATGGAGAAATCCGGTTTCGCCGGAGACAATTTTCTATTGAAAAATTGACAAATTTAGCTTGCTGTCAGAACAAAAATATATATTTGCTGGCTCGCCAGGAAAATATTGACACCTGGATGGGGGTAAACGTCTTAAAACAGTAGGCTGAATGGGTCCGAATGGATACAAACCAAAGAGAGAGGGAGAGAAAGAGAAAAAAAAGCGAGGTGGGCTCCCTTAATATTAAAGGCTAAATTCTCCTCAACCTGTCATGCGATTACTTCCAGGCCTACTGTACTGTACTGTACTGTACTGTACTGTACTGTACTGTACTGTATATTGTCCAGAAATGTTGTCGGAAAAATCGCTAGTGTTGCTCTCCTTTAAGGGGAGGTTATTCTATTAAATATTTTTATTTTCTTATTATTTTATATTTTCTTCTAGTTTGCTCCCTAGACTTCTATCAAGCTTAAAAAATCACCCCCAAGACCCACCTTCAACATAAATGTGTACATTTTTCGGTAGAAAAATGTCCCGGCCGAAGGCCGGTTCCTACTAAATTACAGGCTCGCTATCGCTCGCCAGGCAAAAATCGACACCTAAATGGCATAAAAGATCTTGATATTAACAAGGAAATGGGGCGAAGATTCTTAAAACCGCCATGCTAATGGGGTGAACGTCTTTAATCTCATAAATAATTGGACTAAGCTTGAGGGAGAAAGGGGTCCATAAAAACCAATACCTCCCCTTAACTCACTGTTCATGCTAGGATGTCGTGCTGTCCTTGACTATTTTATTTTACTAAAGGTTTTTCGCCACAAACTGTCAATGAAGTTTCTCAGTGACTAATCGTGTATTATTTAATATACCCCTTCCCCTTGTTCATACTAAAAGGGCCTTCACACAGTCAGGAGTGTGAGCTAGTGAGAGTCTAACAGTAGTCACTAGGAGTCGCTAGAGTCATTAGGAGTCATCGATTTTCATCGCGAGCGAGTGGGAGTCTAACAGAAGTCGCTAGGAGTCGCTAGAGTCACTAGGAGTCATCGATTTTCACCGCGAATAGGCCCGCGAGTCCGAATTGTCCCCTACTCCTACTGACTCTAGCTCGCACTCCTGACTGTGTGATGTACCCTTAAAACTGAAGCATTGCTATATAGTCATTGCAATAATCAACTCCTATTAAAATGTAAAACTTGCAAACTAAACAAACCAAAACTGGAACGATAAAAGATAAAGGTAAAATAACTTATCAAAATCGCTATGTGGATACAAAGTTTACTAAAATATAATTTTGAGTATGGTTGGTTGTTGGAAGGAACATAATAATTGATATTGGTTCAGGAGTAATTTATCGAGAGGACTTCCCTAAGTGGTTAAGGCCCCATTAATTGCTCTTTCCATTCACATATGCATAGCCTACGTGAGTTGCAGTTGGGATGTGTGTACATGCTTAGATTGATATGCAGGATTCGAAGTTGCATAATAAATCGTAGGCAGTGTCCACCAACCTTTAACTGTCTTCGTGGTGCGATGTATAAGGTGTTGATTTTCGGTGTGAGCATCCTGGGTTCGAATCCACGGACTGCCACATGTGTTTGTAAATTTCATTAATCGATTTTAGGAGTATGGTTGGTTGTTGGAAGGAACATAATAATTATGAAATAAACGAACACAATCAACTACCTAGGTCTATATTTTAGGATGAACACGAATTAGAAGCGAAATCTGAGTCATCAAATACTCTTTCTGCCCATTAGATAATTATATAAAGTGCCCAGATAATTGCAAAGAAAAACCAACAACAACAGATATTCATGGATAAGGCTTCCTTGCATGGCCACAAACAGCAAAGAGCAAGATCGGTAAATGTTACGCCGGTATCACACGAGCGCTTTTTCACTCAAAATGTATCCTAAACACTGGTCTGGCAGCTTATAAGGTCAACAATAAATATTTTTCTGTTACCTAAATTCATCTATCATCAGTCTAATTTCCGATACCAGTGCAGCAAAATATTCCAGAAATGTTGCCAGAAAAATATTGATTATTGAATGTTGACTATAAAATCTGTCGTGTGATACCAGCTTTAGCGTTGATAATATGCTGGAATTTTATGGTCAGCTCCATATTATAAACCTTATGAGACACAATAGCAGAGATGTTAAACAATTACCAATATATATATATATTGTATATGTTTATATACTGCCAGCCGGACTCGAGCCTCCGACAGTCAGAACGAATATCCAAGCTTTAATCCACTACACCGCGGCTTGAACATTTGTCCTAACTGTAGGAGGTTCGAGTCCGGCTGGGAATATAAAACATTTAGTAGCTCACGTGTATATACATATATATATATATATATATATATATATATATATATATATATATATAGATATTATATACTGTATATATATATATTTATACTGTATATTAGGTTGGTCCACCAAAAATATTTTTATACATTTATTCCTCCACAAGGTTATTTTTTGTCCATTACCCATAGGTTACAAGTCTATGAAATTTCATGGCGATAAAACTTAATTTAGAGGTCGCCCCATCATCTCGCTTTCTATCATAGGATTTAACCCGGAAAATATCACATACCCGAATTGGAGCACTTCCCGACATCACAGACCCAAATGGTGTTGATTTCTGAATTCTCCGGGGTTGGTAACCCCATAGACCACATTTTATCAACTAAAAACTGATATACAGCTGTCTGAATGCTGAAAACTGATATACAGCTGTCTGAATGCTGAAAACTGATATACAGCTGTCTGAATGCTGAAAACTGATATACAGCTGTCTGAATGCTGAAAACTGATATACAGCTGTCTGAATGCTGATTTTCATTATTTGGTTTTCATACCGTAAATTAGGGGTAGGCCATACCCTGGTTAGGGTACTTCTAATAGAGATAGAACAAAATGGTTTGCATTTTTGAACTCAGAAGGGTCGATTTACACATAGAAATGCTTTCATATTTAATTTATTTACTAAAACCTGCAAACTATGACAGAAAATTTCAATTTCTCTATTTTCCTATAGAAAAAAAAAAATGTTGGCAATATTTTGTGAATTGTCAATAAATCAGTGTCGATGAAACCACTTCTATGTGTAAATCGACCCTTCTCAGTTCAAAAATGCGAACCATTTTGCTTTATCTCTACTAGAAGTACCCTAACCAGGGTATGGCCTACCCCTAAAATTTACTGTGAAAACCAAATAATGAAATTCAGCATTCAGACAGCTGTATATCAGTTTTCAGCATTCAGACAGCTGTATATCAGTTTTTAGTTGATAAAATGTGGTCTATGGGGTTATCAACCCCGGATAATTCAGAAATCAACACCATTTGGGTCTGTGATGTCGGGTAGTGCTCCAATTCGGGTATGTGATATTTTCCGGGTTAAATCCTATGATAGAAAGCGAGATGATGGGGCGACCTCTAAATATCATTGTATCGCGATGAAATTTGCACACAAGGAGAGGAATGCAACACGAAAAAAAGCAGCGGTGTGGAGAAAGGACCAGTGCACTTTGAAATTGTACCCCCTCTTCTTGGACCACCCTACTGTATATACTGTATATATATATATATATATATATATATATATATATATATATAGAGAGAGAGAGAGAGATAGATAGAGATAGATATACCTGTATATATACAGGTATAGGTCGAGAAAAGTTGATATTGACTTTCGGCAGCCATCATCAAAGAAGAAGACATTTTCACACTTGTGATTCCAAAATATCATGACGCAATCCAAATCAAGAATGGCACATCAGTCGCCTGCTTCTCCATCAAACGCACAACATTCTTCCTCGCACTACGCTGCTACAGGACTCAAACCAAAATGCTATGACTACCTGGCCTCAACAGCAAGTTAACCCTCTCCGACATATGACGCGATTTTGAGCCTATTGGGGATACTTTAAAGCTCTTGTTACCATAAGGGGTATTTAGAAACCTTTAGTTTAGTTACGTCAACCTCTGCAGTTGTCTTTGAGTTAGCTGTGGGCAGAAAACTAATTTTGGAGAGGTAATTATAAGAGTGGGAGAACTCTTATTTCTTATTGCTAATCCAGCAGCCTCTGCGTCATAAATGCCTGAAAGGGTTAAACAGAATAGCAAAATCAATACTGAGAGCATTTTAAAGATCCTTTGACCAGAACACCAGGCATGAAGAGTCACCGGAACTGTGTGTCTCACCATCATATATCTGCAACAAGTGCTGAAAGGTTTGACCACCTCTTAGGTCCCAGCTGCTTTAGCAAACACCAATGCTAAGCACATCACCAGCACCTCGACATTAGCAAGGGGAACATCTACCACAGTTTTGGAAAGCTGTGAGCCAAACCCAGTGTATCGCACCAGCAGCCTTGCAACACTTCAGACCACAACGGTAGAAAAATCAACTGTTATACGGATGGGCTTATTAAGGAATCATTCAAATCTGCACCTTTGATACCATCACCATGTAACAGTGCCGTGAGATTCCCGACACCACCTTCGTCGTCTAGGACAATGTTGTCGCTCAAACAGTTGTCTCTTACACCAGAGAGACTTATTAGCTTAGTGGCCAATAGCTGCCATGACTTAAGCCGGAGTCACACAAGCCATTTTTCGAGCAATTTTTACGAGCAATTATGGCCTGGCAGCTTAAAAAATTACACTTTATCAGAATTCAACTGCCTAGCATATATATATATATATATATATATATATACAGGGTGTTCCAGGAGGAAAGGGAATAACTTTGGGATATGATAGAGCAAGGAATTCTAAGCATAAAATATTCTATAACATAAAGTCCAAATGTCAACCGTTAAAAAGATATTGAAGGTTTTATGTAGTTTCCTCCCCTGCATCACTGCAATGGACTCTTCCATGTCAAATAGTTTCCAACTGGCCTACCGGTCAAGATTTGGACTTTTTGTTATAGAACATTTTAGGCTTAGAATATTTTGTGCTATCATTTCCCAGAGTTATGCCCTTTCCTCCTGGGACACCCTGTATATATATAGCCTATATATATATATATTTTTTTTTTTTTTTTTTTTTTGCTTCTGTGGGCCACCATGCCCAAGCAGAGTACGGCTAACGTACACAAAGGGGATGCTTTAAAACAAAAATTTGGAGGGATAAATGGAATGGATATGCCAGAAACATTTTCACTCAAATTCAAACACTTGTAACTTTTTGACATGCTGAGTTCAGAACATGTTAGCATCAACTTTTTGCATCAGTCTGTTCATTTAATTAATTGGCGTTTTGTGTAATATCTATACATGTTTTTGTTGCCGCATGGGAAACATTCATATTTTATACTTATGTTAACCAAATTAATCATTGCAACTGTTAAAACAGTGCAGTATATATGCAATTGAAAAATATGATTAATATCTATTATTGAAAGATAAATTCATAGGAACAGTATATATACATATATTCTTCTTATTATTATTTGTATTTTTATTTTATTTGTTGTATACCTAAGTCGACTATATTGGCCTTCCTCATCGTTATCCCTGAGACAAATAGAAGAGTACACCCTCAAGCTAAATTTTCTTTGACAACCATGGAATGCGGCTGCTTCACACCTGCTCTCCAGACCTCACCTCCAGTTCGGGATAGCTTCGATTATGTCCTATTTGTATTTTGTCTGTGTGTGTGCATTGTTTTCTTTTGTGTTGTCCCTATTCTGGCTCTGTCTTGAGTCGCCCCCCCCCCCCAAAAAAAAAAAAGAGAGAGAGAGAGGAGAAAAAAGAAAAAACAAAAGGAACAGTGGGGATTGGGCCTGAGTATATAGAATATAATAGAAAATATCCTATACCTCGTTCCAAAATAGTAGTCCGGAAATCGTGAACCCTAACCTCGGAGCTCAAAAAGGGCTAGAGAAAATGGGCTGTAGATATTCACACCTGTTCCCTGACCGAGCCTTCTCAAATGGTAGAAATATGACCTCGATTACTCTAGTAGTTTGCGAGTTATAGAGGTTAACGATAAAGAGTTTTGGCCTACTTACTTGGAATAGGGTATAGTGTGTGCCTGTATATGTGTGCTCTAATACACTAATATCGCATTAATCATTGTTAAAGTTCATAATTAATCAGGCAATGTCTTAGTTTGTTAAGTTCTCGTTTGTATTTTGAAGCTGCATCGAACTCAAACGAGACACAATCTCGGTCCTTTTGTTCAAACAGTTTTATTCATAAACCTTACCATGGTGAAAACAAATGCGTAAATGGATGAAATATATAAGTTTGTCTCGTTACCTTTCGAAACTGGAAATGTATAGCAATGCGTTCTCGCTAATCAATACTCATTCTCGTAGCATTCGTTAGGTATTGTGAATAAAGCACACCTTCCCCATGTATAAAACTATGAACCATTTTCCTTACACATTTGAATCTACATCAAACGCAAACGAGATAATACAGTTTGTTATAACATCAAAATGCTTTAGAGTTTAGTTTATAAATTCAAAGATTCAATGAGTGTATACTAATTATTACTTGTAAATGTACAGTGCAGTCATAAGCACTTATAAGGTTCCACCCATTGGCATATCTATAAAGTACAGCTCTGAAGCATTTAGGATATAATTGTCTCATTGTATCATTGTCTCGCTTGGGTTCGATAGGAATTCAAATGGATGGATAAGTGTTACTGCTCATGATCTTACAGCAAAAGAATACAGACATTCCAGTGCAATGTTCACCTTTTTGTAAAGATTGTCGTAGATAGAAAACTGTTTATCACATTAACACATTATAAAGAAATTCTTAAAAATAACATCGATTCATAGACTATAGTAGATCTGGACTGGACACGACAATGGAACTTTGCAATAAGGGACTCAAAATCGGAGAAAGAACACTCAAGCTCGAACCTCGAAACCTCAAAAATTTCACATTTTCGCGGTTTCGAGGTTCGAACTTTGGAGGTTCGTTCTCCGATTTTGGGTCCCTTACTGCAAAGTTCCATTTTCGTGTCCAGTCCAGATCTACTGTAGTCTATGCATCGATTGAATAATTACGTACTTAACATTATCATCGTAATTCGTGTTTATCCGTAGTTAATAGTATTCCTTTTACCCGATCTCTAAAATCAATATTGTACTCAAGGTGCGTTGATAATGGCAACATTGTCATTCGTTGCCAACACCAAGTCAACATGAAGTCGGGCCATGGTTCAACAACGAGGCTTTAAGGAGAGACGGTCGTTTTTCTGGTTCCCTTTCTCCCTCGTGTTTAGTCCCATTCTTTTTTAGATTTGTATACGTTCGGCCCATTTGTTTGGCGATTTTAAGACCTTTCGTCCCATTTCGTTATAAATGTTAAGACCTATCATGCCATTTAGGTGTCGATGTTTTCCTGGCGAGCGATAGCGAGCCTGTTATATAAGAGGAACCGGCCTTCGGTCGGGATATTTTTCTACCAAAAAATGTACAAATTTATCATGAGGGGAGGGGGGGGGGGGGGTTATGAGATGATTTTCTAAGTTTTAGGGATGTTTAGCGAGGAAACTAAGAATGTATGAATTAATTAATTAATGTATAGGCCAAAAAAGCAGTCACTGTCCCATTCAATTTCCTCTGAAAAGGCACCTCTGGCAACCCCACCGGCCCCCTTCCACTTCGTACACCTCATTCACCGGTGTTGACTGCTGCTGCGCGGAGGCTTACTTAGCTAGTGTGCGTGTGATTATTAGCGATTCAACACCAAGGGACTAGAGTTTTCGCAGAGAGGCTCCAGTCCTGACATTATTCTTGACTTACAGTGTGCTGGCTTAATAATCCAATAGGGTTGATAGCCTCTGAAGTCCTATTTTAACTAACTAAGATTGAACACTACTAAACAATCCTAAACGAAGGCTTGCGTGGCTTGCGTGTTCCCAATTATCAGACATGGAAGCAAGCATAGACGGGTATTCAGGAGGTGACGAGAGGAAGAAAAGGATAGCGGGTGTTGTGATGGCGGGGCAACATGGCCACCGTGGATGATGGCCCGGATGTTTTGGTAAGTGTTAATGTAATTGTTGTATGTTGAGGTGGGTCACCTCGCTTTTTTCTCTTTTTCTCCATCTGTCTTTGGCTTGTATCCATTCGGCCCCATTCAGTCTACTGTTTCAAGACGTTTACCCCCAATCTAGGTGTCGGTATTTTCCTGGCGAGCGGTAGCGAGCCAGCATATATATATTTTTGTTTTGACAGCAAGCTAAATTTGTAAAAAATTTCGATAGAAAAATGTCTCCGGCAAAGCCGGATTTCTCCATACAATGCTGGCTCGCTTTCGCTCGCCAGGAAGAAATCGACACCTGGATGGGGATAAGCGTCTTAAAACAGTAGGCTGAATGAGGCCGCATGGATACAAGCCAAAGAGAGAGGGAGAGAACGAGAAAACAAGCGAGGTGGGCTCCCTTAATGTAATTATTGTACTGTATAAAGGTAAGGGTTGTGTTAGCGGGCGGGCGTATACCGTTGTGTACATTGCATTACACGGGCATGGAGGGATTCATGACTTAGATTCAGGGGGGGGGGGGGGGGGGGGGTGGAGGTGGATGTTGGTGTAACGCTGGGGGGGATGGGGGAGGCAGTTTGCCGCTGTTTGCCAATGGTGCGGTTCTGGAGTATGGTGTGAGGTGAGGAGTCTAGAGGGTGTGTGTGTAGCGGAGTGTGTAAGGTGGAATCTGGAGGTGGGTGCGGGGGGTAAGCGGGGTTGTGGTCAGCTTGGGGGGGGGGGGAGGGGGAGGTCCCGGCGTTGGTTTGCGGGAGCGGGGCGTGGACGTTGGTGGAGGGACTTGGACGGGGTGTGGGGAAGGTGGAGGTGAGTTGCTTGGGGCATAAAGTACATATTATATGACCTGGAGACTAAAGACGACGCCACGAATCTGTAAATAGGGATCCGCGCGTTCGAGAGATGGCAGCACGATCGCAAAGGACAATGGGAGGGGAGGGTCCCCACACAGACATTATATTGACTATCCTTGTCCTTGGTCCTCATTAATTCGTAATAATCCCTACCTTGTACTAATAACGCTATTAATAATCAATTGAACATTATCCAGAGACTCTGCAGACATGACATAGTTAAATAGACATAAGTAGAGGCTACTGTAAAGGCGCCAGTCATCTTGTAATTGTCGTCATTATTAGGAGGTACACAAGCAACACTCTTCCAACACCCACCATTGTTGATGTGAGATTCGGAAGTTGCCAACGTCAATGGTGGGACAAAATATCCCTAGATGTCATAAGTATAAATGTCCAGTTTTAGTGCTACTTGACAAATTAACACCTACATAACATGTAACATACTAATATATATTCAAAATGACAATTTAATTCTTGTGTTGCTTGAAGGTATACAGCTTGCATCATATATGAGTAGCCTATGTTTTATAGTGTATATGTATGCTTAATGTTTTTATCTTGCTTATATATATCTAATTTATACTAAATAATTTAAGTGTTTTTACCAACATTAATTAACTCTTAAATAAGTTCCCTCTTTAATCTATTGCTCCCTCGTTTTGCGGATATTCCCTTAACTTTGGAAACACTGCAGCAAGCTAGCTGGCAGGTGCGCGCGGCGCACAGACTATCTATAATAAGGACAAGCCACTGAGGTGCTTTGGTTGTTGTACAGTACAAAAGTGCTGCCACCAAATCCCTAGGACGCGCGGCAAACTAACCGTGTGACGTCACGCTTTGGTGTCTAGGTTATATGTAGTCTATGGCTTGGTGGGTACGTGCAGGGTTGCGTTGGGGGGGGGGGGGGGGGGGGGGAGTGTGAAGGGGAACCACCACTTGAGATGGTTGGGTCATATGGAACGGGAAGCGAGAGAATGAGAGTGTACGAGAGCGAGGTGGAAGAACAGAAAGTGCATTTGTGTGTAATTCCGTAATTTATGTATGATCATCGAACCTGCAGAATACCCCTTTATTTTTGCTATTGATATATTGCATAAATCATTTAAATAACCTAAACTCAAAATTTAACCTAACCTAGTATTATTAGGGGGGGGGGGGGGGGTGCAGCTGGTACATATTAAAGAAACTGGCCAATAATTTGCCCTGAAATTAGGAAGTTTATTATGGAATAACCATAACCTATGCCCCATATAAATATATGTGACAACCCTCGCTAGTTAGTAGTATTCAGGAAGGTAACAGACCTGTAAAATGAAGTGTAATAAGGTTGTCGATCTTTCCCATAAACGGCGCGCCGCTTGTGTGGTGCTAGGTGGTAGGCGAGGGTTAGTCTAGTATCCCATGTACTGGGTACTAGGGACATGTAATATAGTCTATTCGCTGTAAGTAGGCGAGAAATGACCACTATCCTCTGTAACTCAGAAAGGGGTTGAGCAAATTGGCTGTAAATTTCCACATCTATTCCTTGACTGGCTCTTCCCAAATGGTAGAAGTATTAGCTCGATTACTCTAGTCGTTTTTAAGTTACAGATGTTAGAGGTAATGATTTATCGCCTACTTACAGCGAATAGACTACAGTATACCTGGTAGGCAACGGCTGTCTTGTATCCTACGTACTAAGTGTAGGTTAGGGTTACTGTCTAGGTTAGGGTTACTGTCTTGTATCCTACGTACTAAGTCTAGGTTAGGGTTACTGTCTTGTATCCTACGTACTAAGTCTAGGTTAGGGTTACTGTCTTGTATCCTACGTACTAAGTCTAGGTTAGGGTTACTGTCTTGTATCCTACGTACTAAGTCTAGGTTAGGGTTACTGTCTTGTATCCTACGTACTAAGTCTAGGTTAGGGTTACTGTCTTGTATCCTACGTACTAAGTCTAGGTTAGGGTTACTGTCTTGTATCCTACGTACTAAGTCTAGGTTAGGGTTACTGTCTTGTATCCTACGTACTAAGTCTAGGTTAGGGTTACTGTCTTGTATCCTACGTACTAAGTCTAGGTTAGGGTTACTGTCTTGTATCCTACGTACTAAGTCTAGGTTAGGGTTACTGTCTTGTATCCTACGTACTAAGTCTAGGTTAGGGTTACTGTCTTGTATCCTACGTACTAAGTCTAGGTTAGGGTTACTGTCTTGTATCCTACGTACTAAGTCTAGGTTAGGGTTACTGTCTTGTATCCTACGTACTAAGTCTAGGTTAGGGTTACTGTCTTGTATCCTACGTACTAAGTCTAGGTTAGGGTTACTGTCTTGTATCCTACGTACTAAGTCTAGGTTAGGGTTACTGTCTTGTATCCTACGTACTAAGTGTAGGTTAGGTTACTGTCTTGTATCCTACGTACTAAGTCTAGGTTAGGGTTACTGTCTTGTATCCTACGTACTAAGTCTAGGTTAGGGTTACTGTCTTGTATCCTACGTACTAAGTCTAGGTTAGGGTTACTGGCTTATTTTACTTCCCAAAATTGCTAAACCCAAGCTAACTTTCGAAATTCGATTACTGTTTTTTTCCTTTGAAAAATCGCAAAAGCCGAGACATGTTTTGCCAAACGTTGGTTTGGGTTTTCAAAATTTGGGGTTTTAAGAGTCTCAAAAACATGAAAACCCGAGCCAGGTTTCTTTTAAATACATTATTATTGCATTCTTTCGCTTTTTACCCCACAATATCCGTGTACTTCATTTAAACTTTACAGCTCCAAATGCTACAACTCATATTCTTTAAAATAACAAAACCCACCTTTGTGTTCGCCTATTGATATCAAGTCAGCACGGACTCCCATTCTTCCTCTCACCCATTGTCGTCTTCATTCGTCTGGGAACAAAAGGGAGCCCCAAAGATGGACGGGGCAATCTTCTTATTCAAACCCACGAAGCCCGCCAGAACCCGCCAGAACCCGTACACTCGCTGTCAAAAGTCGTGTTCTACCTCCCTACTTCTGACTTTGGTTATCTTGCTGGTAAAAAGGAAATCTGAACTCCTGAAGCCTATCAAAAGTATGGGGGGCGTTTTTTGCAATGTTTATTTTAGAAATATTAAGAGGTGCAATTTAGAAGGGCTCTGTGAGAGTTAAAAAAAAGGCGGTTGTGATAGTTTACAGATATTTTATGTCTCAACATCATTCCTCAATTGGGTACAGTCGTCTGTTAGCTTAAATGAAAGGAAAAGGTCGTACTGCGTACTGAAAGAGTTGAATTAGTAGACAAACTAAGCCTATTATCTCCTTCAGACTCATATGACGCAGAGGTGCCAGATTAGCAATAAGAAATAGAGTTCTCTCACTCTTATAATTACCTCTCCAAAATTAGTTTTCTGCCCACAGCTAACTCAAAGACAACTGCAGAGGTTGAAGTAACTAAACTAAAGGTTTCTAAATACCCCTGATGGTAACAAAGGCTTTAAAGTATCCCCAATAGGCTCAAAATCGCGTCATATGTCGGAGAGGGTTAAAATGATTAAACTTTCCCTCAGTGTTGTCGAGGATTATTTTGTTCGGTGCGATTTTACTTTGCTAGCGCTTACTTTACAGGTATTCCCACGGACTTATTAGAGATACTTTTGTTTTAGGTTTCCACGCATCTATCACCAAGCTAGACCATTGTTTAGTCTGTTAATAGTGATGAAAACTATATAATAACTCTTTCTTATGTGGTTGTCGATGAGAATAAAATTGTGCGTTTGGTCTGACAATCGGAGTTCACTGCCTCTTCCGATCATTGGTTTGTTTACATGATGCTCAAGGTTAGTTACGTTTGCTGTTGTTGATTTGCCCCCTGCTGGCAATATATATTATGACAATAAGTCTAAGGGGGTCAAAGCCCCCCTCAACACATACTGTATCCCACGGCTTAATTTTTAATTCAACCACCAAGGTGGGAAATAAATTAGATGCGCGAAGTAGCCTACTAACCTCGAGCTTAAAGTGTAAACAAAGTAATCGACGATACCCCTTGGAACGCAACTCCTCCACCAAGTTATCTTTTTATTTATTTTATTATCATGACCATTAGAGCGTCCCAATTACTTTGTGGGTGTTTCGTATACCAGAAAAAGGGTGTAGCTTGGTGGTAGTTGCGTGGAAGCCTAAAAAACACGCTGTAATAAGTCAGGGTGGTACCTGTTTAAGTGCGCACTACTTGCATAAAATCTTATTGTGTTCGAAGTTTTACAGCCGTTTTTGTTATATTTTCCCTTTCTATAATCCCACAAATTAGCCCAACCTTTCCTACATTTTCCTTTAGCCCCCCAGTATAACTAAGGAAAGATAGGTTAAGTGTTTGGGTTAAGTGTTTGGGTTATTCTCAAGCTAGAAAATAACAAAATAATTACCATGTAGTTAGCCTGCACAACTATTCTTAAGGGGAGGTATTTAGTTTGTTCCCTAGAACTCCACCAAGCTTAAAATTACACCCCCTAGACCCCCTTTCGAGAAAAATGTCCAGGCCGAAGGCTGATTTCTCTTGAATTACAAGTTTGCTATCGCTCGCCAGGAAAAATACACTTAAATGGCACGAAAGGTCTTAACATTTACAGAAATGGGCAAAAGCAATGGGGAAAAACATGATGGAGAAAGGGGTCCAGATAAAAAAAAAAATCCCTCAACGGATATGTCTCAATTAAGTTACCCAGGAAGATAAGAGTTACAAAGATGTGCCACGACTTTTAGGTTAGACTGTACAAACCCATACAACACCCATATAGCTTCTACCCTCTCAATTGACGCCCCGCATCCCTCAACACCGCTCCGCGAACAAAAGAAACAGTACAGTTATTTATGGAAGGGGAGCGGGTGAAGAGAAAGGGGATTTTATTTTTGTTTTGTTTTTATTTTCCGAAACTGTCATCCGTGGGGCTAGCAGAGACAAAGAGGCTATTGTTGAAGGCCGGAACCACACGCCGCCGCGACTAGGTAGATAGTAGGCTGGTTTGGGTGGGGAGCTTTTGGGTTGATTTGAGCCTTGGTAGTTGTTTTGGGGTTTGCTTTTGTTTTAGGTTCGTTGTTGTCTATTTAGGGCATAGCTTTGTTTTTGGTTCCATTTTTTTCTTTTCTTGGGTTACGAGTGATTTATTTATTAGGTAGGCTGGTTGAGGTGGGGAGGTTTTGGTTAATTTGAGCCTTGATATACTTTTTTTGTTAATCGTTTTCTACTTAGGGCCTCTCTTTTTGTATGTTAGCTTTGTTTTAGGTTGGATTTTGTTTTTGTTCTTTGTTCTAGGGTTAGGATTGATTTATTTATTAGGTAGGCTGGTTTAGGTGGGAAAGTTTTAGTTGATTTGAGCCTTCATTTTTTTTTTTTTTTTTTTTTTCAGATTCGTTTTTGTCTATGTTTTGTATATTAGCTTTGTTTTTGGGTTGGATTTTTGTTCTTGGGTTACGAGTGATTTATTTATTAGGTAGGCTGGTTGAGGTGGGGAGGTTTGAGTTGATTTAAGCCTTAATAGTGTATTATTTATTTTTAGGTTCGTTGTTTGTCTATTTAGGGCCTCTCTTTGTTTATTGTAGCTTTTTGTTTTAGTTGGATTTTGTTTTTATTTATTGTTTTTGGTTTAGGAGTGATATATTTATAAGGTAGGCTGGTTTGGGTGAGAGGTTTTGGTTGATTTGAGCCTTGATAGTTTTGTTTTTATGTTCGTTGTTGTCTATTTAGGGCCTATCGCCTATGTGTTGGGCGGGAGCAGGAGAATGTCAACAACAAACACCACCACCACCACTGTCTAACTCATACTTTTTATCACAGACTCTCTCTAATATATAGTGGTCACAGAGGGTACCACGAAGGAAATATTCTGCCCATAAAACAGTAGGCGAGACTTTCACAGCTGACTCCCTCTTAAACCCTTACTTGACACACACACACACACACACACACACACACACACACACACACACACACACACACACACACACACACACACATACACACACACACATAAAGGATATACTCACCCCATAAAACAGCGTACTCGACTTTAGCAGCTGACCCGCCCCCTAAATGGGGTGTCACATGGGAGCTTTTATCGTAAATTTTCGATGACAATTATTCTGACAACATTTTTGGTATATAATAATAATTTTACCTTGGTATTGGAAACTAAACTGAATATAGATTAAACCCTTGAGGATTACGACGCGTGTTGGCAGTATATTTTGGCTATCATTAGACGATTGTATACAATTTAGGAAGGATCTGGGATATGTGTGTGTGAATATTGGATGTGTGTATCTGTGCGTGTGCATATGTGTTTGTGTGTGTCTATACGAATCTCTATCAGAAGTGACCCGCGAGGTAAAGCCAACCTTCTTGCTGATATTTTCTCCACCAATTCAACCTGTGCCATCTGCGTCTCAGGCCCGGAACACAGTGTAACCCAGGTAGCACAGGTGACGCAACACAAAATAGGGCAAACATATGCACATAGTTGCTGAGAACTAAAGAGCGCATATTGGGATGCAGGGCAGCGCAAGCGTATGTCTAATTTGAAATAACTATTTATTTATTTTTTATTTTTTTTTTTTAGATTTCTGTGTCGTCTGTATTGCCTCTGTCTCATTATGCGCCAGGCCGAAAGGAGGTAATCTGAAATTGGACAAGTCAAATTATACGTAGGCCATGCGTCCAAATATACGCACTACAATTCTAATTAACTATCTGCAGATTATGTACACTTGTTTCTTGCTGTGTTGCCAGTTTCTCAATATGCAACTAACCTTTAGGCCCGGTGCACATTGAAGCACAAGCAACATAGTGAAGAACAAGGTAAAAATCTACATGTAGTTATTTCGAATTTGAGTATTCACGGTGATACGCGTGCCTATATTTGCTGAGAAATAACTCGCTTTAGATTTCTGATTTGATATATGCTAGTCCTGTTTTGCTTGTGTTTCAATGTGTGCTGGGCTGTACGTACATCTGACCCACATGGGCAGACAAAGTTGGGTTGTCCGCTTAGCCTATATATACAAATATAATCCTCTCTCTCTCTCTCTCAACCGTATTTGTTATGATATTGATGTCACATGGCCCTATGAGACCCTTTATGTAGCGGAGTGTAGAAAATGTCCACTCCACGACGCGGCCAGTTGGTGACAGCTGGCTTAAGGGGCGTCCTAAATGTCCTTCTTGGCGTTTTGCTGCTGTTACCCCGGGATGGCCTGTAAAGAACTACGCCCCTCTTAAAGACAAGAAGGGCTGTGAGGTGTTTATTTGACTCGCTTATAAGACCTCATTTTACTGTTATGAATATATGGACATTCTCTCTCTCTCTCTCTTTCTCTCTCTCTCTCTCTCTCTCTCTCGTATTTTTAGGTGTTTTTGAACGTGGCCTGTAAATGTAAACTCCTCATCCCCTGGACTCTCGTATAAGACAGAGGTTTGTATGACTTTTATTTGACACCTCAAGACCTCTTTGTACTGTTTTTGTTCTTTATGTGTGTGTTTGAGCCTTGCAGGATACTAAAGTTGATCAGAAATAGTTAATAGCAATAGCTGTGGCCAGTATGTTTTTTCCTTTGCGTTCCTAACCCCTTCAGTACCAGCGACGTCCTTTTTTATTACATTCTGGTCACCATTATACGATTTTAGTAATCTTGGGATGGACGTGTACACTTGGTCTAAGTTCCAGCTGACCCACCCTCGCTCTGGGGCTCGCATAATTATCTGGCAATACGGGTGTAGGAAGGAGGTGTGTCTTACAAAGATTGGGATTGGTAGATCTGATTTCGGCTATATCATTGTTAGAACATATACTAAACAAGGGAAAGTTAGCCTATCTCAAATAAAAATGCATACATCGCTATGTATGATCCCGAATATTCACCCAAAGTTCGTAGATTTGCTTAAATATTCAAGTTATTATATTCACTGATTGGCAACGCATATAAAACCTGCTGGCTGCCACAACATACTTTACTCGATTTTATAGGAATACGTATTTCTGTTTTATTGGAGTCTGCTTAATGAGGGAGCATTTAGTCTTCACAACGTGAACATTACATAGTCTAATTTGCAGTAATATACAGAACAGACACAGGTAACACATTAATGGCAAGTGGTATCCCTGCACCAGTATTGCCAGCTAATTCTGCGAGCCCCAGAGCGAGGGTGGGTCAGCTGGAACTTTGACCAACTGTACCTATTGAAAGGCTATATACGATCTCAAATCATCCTTTTAGTTACCACATATCCTTCCAAAGCTTCATAAAATCGTCTATATGTACCTGCAATAAAATAAATAAGTCACCTGTACAGTAAGGGCTAATTATCTTATCTTGCTTTTTCGTTTTTTAAATAATTTCCTCTCTGCTTTATATTCAAGGTATCGTATATTTTTCATATTTGTCTTAATTTATGTATATATTTATTTACGCGTTCTCTCTTATCGTTCCTCTCTTCCTCTTCTTCTTCTTCTTCGTCTTTGTTCCTTCCTTTGTTATGTATGTCCTTGTAGTAGAGAGGTTAACACTTTCAGTACCAGCGACGTGTGATATATCTTATTCAAGCTAAATTTAGACGATAGTATATAGCTTAGGAAGGATATGTGATAGTTAAAAGGGTTGGTTGGGATAAGTTGAAGCCTTATTATAACCAGAGGTCCTTCCTAAGCCGAATAAAATCGTCTGACAGTTGCCCGAACGTGTTAAAAAGGTCGTCCCTGGTACTGAATGGGTTAAAATATCTCAATCGATCTGTTCCGTGAGAATTATTTTTTTTCCTGCATAAGATCACGCAAAATTACGCATGTTAGGTAATAAGCATATACTTTGTCAATCTTGTTTTACGATACATTTTCAGTAAAACATATGAGTTTGAGTACATCGTCTTGCAATCATACATTTATGAGTAGTTAAATATATTCAGTATATAGAGTACATCATTTGTAATAGAGAAACATTTCTTCATTCAGTCACTTCACTTCATGCGATCATATATATAAACAAGTGATTAATCTATCTATCTATCTATCTATATGCTCAGGCCCAATCCCCATTTTGGGGGTAGCCGACTCAAGACAGAGCAAGAACAGGGAAAACACCAAAACAACATAAATCAACAAATAAACACAGATAAAAAGCACAAACTCACACACATCCAGGTCACCCAGGAGAAGACCCAGAGATAAGTACATAAATAGGAGGAAAATCAAAATCTCATTAATTCAATTACTTCAGGTATACATAAATCAACAATAGGATATTCAAATACAGAACGTAATTGGTCGGAGATTCATGCCTTCAACAACATAAATAGGAAGAAAGTCAGAATCTCATTAATTCAATTACTTCAGGTAACTGTCTTCATTGCGTAATGTATAAGTGCGCGGAATTTCGGTGTGAGTGTCCTGGGTTCGAGTCCTTGAAGTGCCACATGTATTTGTTGATTTCATTAATTGAGTCAGGCTATGGAGATAGTCAGCTCTTTTAAGTATCTGGGCAGTGTGTTGAGTAAAGATGGGACTATGGATGAAGAAGTGCGGGAGAGGGTACAACAGGGGAAGAGGGTTGTAGGAACGCTGAAAGCAGTAACAAGAAATAGGGTGGTCAGTATGGAAGTGAAGAAGTCCTTGCATGACAGTGTGGTAATCCCGACACTGACTTATGGTAGTGAAGCATGGACGTTGGTTGAGAGACTCAGCCCAAGAGTGAGAGCATTGGAAATAAATTACTTAAGAAGTGCGTGCGGAGTTACATGGAGGAATAGACAGACTAATGAAGAAGTAAGAAGGAGGTGTGGTGTGGAGGTAGATCTGCTGGAAAGTGTGAGAGGAACAACTTGAGATGGTTCGGCCATATGGAACGTATGGAAAGCGAGAGAATGACTAAGAGGGTGTACGAGAGCGAGGTGGAGGGACAGAAAGGGAGAGGTAGACCGAAGGAGAGGTGGAAGGATGGAGTGAGGAAGTATATGAACGAAGGCGGTGCTGATTGGGGGGAGGGGCGTCGACTGACTGGGGACAGAATTGAGGTGCATAGAGGCGGTTCGTTAGGGGATCACGGCGTCGGGCAATAGATAGATAGATAGATTAATTGAATTTGGAAGTGAAGTTGGTTGGTGGAAAAATATAATAATATATAAATCAACAATAGGATTATCAAATACAGTAAGTGACTACAGTAAATATACAGTAAATATACAGTAAATATATATCAAATACAGTAAGCTTCATGCCTTCAACAGCGTGACGCCACAATAACTCACAGCCTCCAGAGGACTTAAGGGGAGGCAGTGAGTTTTTCTGGACCACCTTCTCCCTAATGTTTAGCCCCACTAGTTTTGAGATTTTAAGAAGTTGGTTCCATTAGTTTGGTGATTTTATGACCTTTCACTCCATTTCTTTGTCAATATTAGGACCCTTCGTGCCATTTAGGTGTCAATTTTTTCCTGGCGAGCAAGAGCGAGCCTGTAATTTAAGGAGAAATCGGCCTTTGGCCTTGATATTTTTCTACCGAAAAATGTACAAATCTATCTTGAAGGGGGTTCTATTTTGTTTTCTTCTAAGCTTGATGGAGGTCTAGGGAGGAAACCAAAAAATAATAATATATGAATACATGAATTAATAGACCAAACAAGCAGCCACTGTCCCCTTAATTCCCGAAAACAAAATCCAGCAGGTTTTTGGTCCCCAGTGTAATTGTATCACGCCGGCCAAGCAGATGGGGCCATTAATCAACACAGAGAGAACTGGGCGGTTCTTGGACAACTCAACCAGGGGAGTATTTCAACCAGTAGATCTCAACCCTTGTCCGGTCAAGTTGGGATTTTTTTTTATTTTTTTTTTCCCTTAGTTTTCTCGCTAGACCTCCATCAAACTTAGAAAAACACCCCCTAGACCCCTCTTCAAGATAAATGTGTACATTCTTCGGTAGACAAATGTCTGTCTATCTGTCTATCTATCTATATACTCTGGCACATACCCCATTTTATTGTATTATATTTTATTTTATTTTATTTATTTTTTAAAGTATCCTTCATAAGCTTCATAAAATCGTCTAAATGTAGCTCAAATCAAATAAAACAGACGACGCCTGTACCGAAGGGGTTAACATGGTTTACTGGTTGAGTGGACACTAGTTGAGAACTATTAGTTGTAAATATATTTAGGTTGAAATGACCTACTTGGCATATTTATAATTTAAAATGGTATACGGGTAGAGATGCCACTGGTTGAGAGCTGCTGATTGAAATGCTCTTCTGGTTGATTTGGCACTGGTTGAAAACTGATTGAGGTCATGATTTATCGCCTACTTACAGCGAATAGACTATAGTTGAAATGCTGTAGGGTTCTTTGGCACTAGTTGAGAGCTACAGTTGAAATGATCTACTGGCTGAGATACTGATTGAAATTGTCTTTTAAATGAGAGTTAGTGATTGGAAAAATGTACAGATTGAAAGCTACTGGTTTAAAAAGGTCTACTTGTCGAAATGGCCTACTGATTGAAATTATCTACCGCTTAACCCATCTTGTACCGGCGACGGCTTTTTCAATTTATTCTAGCTATATTTAGACGATGTTGTGCATTTTAAGAAGGATCTGTGGTAATATTCAGGGTTAAGGGAGATCGTTCGAAGCCTGTTCATTGCTGAGGGTTCGTTTTGTCTTTAGTACTAAGGCAGAATACAGCTGAAAGGACGGCATAGTTAAGAGCTACTGGTCGAAATAATGTACCGGTCGAGTTGGCTCTGGTTGAACTGGTTATCCAGGTCTATTACTCACCTGGTTAGAAAAGGTCCCTGACTCACCTCGACGGGCCAGACGAGAGAGAGTTCCGGCGGAGTTGAAATTACATTGGCGTTCTTTACTGCCGCGTTAACGACGTGACCGACCGACACTGGGGCGCCGGGAAATTAACAAGGACTGAAATTAAATCTGGCATATGCGTGGAGAAGGAGTGATTGTTCAAGTATGAGTGGAGGTGGAGTGGTTGTTGAAGTATGTTAGTGTGAGTGGAGAAGGAGTGATTGTTGCAGTATGAGTGGAGGTGGAGTGGTTGTTGAAGTATGTTAGTGTGAGTGGAGATGGAGTGATTGTTGCAGTATGAGTGGAGGTGGAGTGGTTGTTGAAGTATGTTAGTGTGAGTGGAGATGGAGTGATTGTTGCAGTATGAGTGGAGGTGGAGTGGTTGTTGAAGTATGTTAGTGTGAGTGGAGATGGAGTGATTGTTGCAGTATGAGTGGAGGTGGAGTGATGGTTGAAGTATAATCACTGCCCTGGAACTAATGTCCGTGGCAGGACTAGGACGTTAGTAGGGGACACATGAGTTAGTAACAAGTATGGGTGGTGATTTAGTGATTGTTCAATTATGTTATTATGAGTGGAGATGGAGGGTCTATTGAAGTGTTAGCTTGGGTGGAGAGATTGTTTAAGGGGAGACTGACCGTTTGTTTGGTCTATTAATTCATGTATTCATATATTTTTTTAGTTTCCTCCCCAGACCTCCATCAAGCTTAGAAAAACACCCCCTAGACCTCCCTTCAAGATAAATTTGTAAATTTTTCGGTAGAAAAATGTCCCGGACAAAGGCCGCTTCCTCTTAAAATTGCAGGCCAGGAAATAATCGATACCAAAATGCGAAAGGTCTTAAAATTAACAACGAAAAATGGGGCGAAAGGTGTTAAAATCGCCAAACTAAAGGGCCGAACGTCTTAAAATCTCAAAACTATTGGGGCTAAACATTAGGGAGAAGGGGGTCCAGAAAACGGTCTGCCTCCCCTTAAGATACAGTGATTGTTGAAGTGTGTTTGTTTGAGTGTAGATGGAGTGATAGGTGAAGCGGGTTAGGTTGAGTGAAGATGGAATTATTGTTGGAGAAGTTTAGTTTAAACCACCCACTCCTATGCTGTCCAACTATCCAACGCAAGAATTGGCAAGTTTGTTCAGTCTTTCTTCTGCTCAATAGGTGAACTCTGGAATTCTTTCCCTCAAACAATCTTTCTTTCCTCCTATAACTTAGATTGCTTTAAACTTAGTGTGTCCATGCAATTTGCCCCCAACGTCCCTTGATTTTGGCTCTGTCACTCTTTTGGCTTTGGGGGAGACCGTTGTTACAGGCAGCCTGCCCTTTGTTTCCTTCATACACATAGGCACAAAATAGTGACTCTAAAAAAGCAGAGACAATATTAACTCGATTATAATCAAGGGTCAGAGCGGCGAATATCTTTCCCAGGCGTATGAGGCATCTAAGGTGTTTTATTCTCTCTCTCTCTGTCGTCAAGTATGACCTTGCTCTCAACTATTTTTGTTTTCTTCGTCTTCTTATTCTACTTAGTCTTTATAGGATGGAACACATTGCTGATATTTCCTGAAGGCTCGCACGGGACAACAAATGAGTTTATAACAGAACAGGGAAACTAATGTTCTGACCCAGAGCAGGGATTGCTAAAGTCTAGGTGGACCTCGCAAGGGAACCTGCATGAGGGTGCGGCCAGGCAGGATTGGCTGCTTTGGGTCGCTTTGGGTCTCCCAAGGGAACGTGAGGGAGAATACCTAAATAGGGAACCCAAGAAACGGTGAGGGTGTGAGTCTTCCGAAGATTTTTTCCTCGTGCTCCTTGTTCATCTTATTGCTAGGGCGGCTCTTATGGTGGTCTGAGGGTAGAAGCAGCCTTAAGCCAGTATCCAGTGGTGGGCAAGGTTTCCGCTAATCCGCTAATAGCGAAGCTAAATTTTTCGTTAGCAGGTTAGCTATTAAGCTAACTTTGAAAATCGTTAGTGGACCGATTAGCTTCCGATAAATTTACTGCCGCTAACTGTAAGTCCGATAACGATAATGTTGATTCGCTGGTAAATAAAATATATAGTGTATTGGTCAAAAACGTTTGCAAACCGTAAAATTCCACATATGTATGTGAGTATGTAATTGCAATATTGCAACAGTCAGTCTTACACTAACTATATCACGACACTTTCACATATACACTGTAGACAAGACACGTCTCATGAGTAATGTTATGACACGAACGTCGCATCGTGTTTACGTGTGGCACCTGAGGTTGACTCAGTAGCAGAGCATGTGTAATAGATAGTGTCACTGTGTCACAGCATACATTAGTATTGAATAGTTCGTGAGCCTAGCGCCGACTTGAGAAATTTGCTACAGAAACACTACGAAATTTACATTTTCAAAATGTTACGTACCATAGATTGTTGAGGCATCTATTTGGGTTTATATTTATATTTATTTATGGCTAAATATTTATACTTGCGTAGGTGTGTGTTGAGTTTTGCAGGGCGATTGACCGATTGTAGAAAGATGTTTTGAATAGCCTTAACCTTCTATATAACATAGGCCCTTCTTAAACTACATAACATCTAACTTTAGCCTACATGATGCTACATCAGAGGTAAGCGGGCATCATGGTGCTAAAGGGGTTAAGCTTATTGATTGTGTTCTACTGACTATGCCTATCTAAGTTTTCTAACTCCATAAAATATGATTCTATTCGACAGAAGTGTCGTTACATAGCTCATGAGTCATGAATTATGAGTATAAAGTCACAATCATAAATAATCAATCATAATTACTATATGTGTTATATTATGTACTATCTAGTAATATCTTATCGTTCTTATGATATTGCATACTGACACTGATGTACATAACTCACGAGAGAAACATTTTATTTTAATTTAAGCTACTCGATAATATATTTATTTATTTTTATTTTTTTTTAATGATAGTTGATGTGATAATTATATTGTCACAATGGTTTATAGTTTTAATATTTTTTTTTTTTTTTTTTTTTTTTTTATATATTTAATTAAATTTTGATTAAGAGTGTCCGTAAATATTGTGGTACAGTAGTAATACTGAACTGTCTTGTATTAATGTATGCAAATAAATTTGCTTGTAAGCTAATGCTTATTTAATTTGTTAATATAATTAGTTATGTACAACAGGATGCACATGCACATTCATTAATCATCTGATCTGGGCATTCTATGATTCTTTTAGCCTATGTTTTGGAAAGCTGTGTCTAAGCTACAACTACAACCTCCTGCATATTATAGTTTTAGCTTTCTAGGTCTGTGTTTAAGGGTTTTAGAGGGAACAAATAAAATCAATACTAAATTCATATGATAAAAGTTAGCTGTTAACTGTTATCGTTAGCTTCCACTAATTTCTTTAGCAATTCAGCGATTTAGCGTTATCGAAGCTAACGTTTTAAGTTAGCTGATTAGCGGTTATCTCGGCTAACTTTTCGGTTAGCTGTGCCCACCACTGCCGGTATCACACGAGAGCTTTTATAGTCAACATTCAATGATCAAAATATTTCTGGCAACATTTCTGGAATATTTTGCACTGGTATCGGAAACTACACTGATGGTGGATGAATTTAGGTAAGCGAAATATTGTAAATGTTGACCTCATAAGCTGCCAGACCAGTGTTGAGGATAAATGTTGAGGGAAAAGGCGCTCGTATGATACCGGCTTTCGTAGCGAGGTTGGGGCGGTTCTTGTGCCCTTGTAGTGCTGGTCTGGTGTTCTCTTCCTTGGACTCCGCCCTTTTGGCAGGTGAGGTGGAAGTTGAAGTGTCAGGTGTGTGATGCAGGGTGGCAGTGGGTGGCGCTCCTGTGATTGGCTGTGACGACAGTTAAGGGGGTCACCGGTTTTATTTTATCTTTCTCTTACTTTTCTCTCTTTCCCTTGCTTGTATCCATTCGGCACCATTCAGCCAACTGTTTTAAGATGTTTATCCCCATCCAGGTGTCGATATCTTCCGCATTTTATGGAGAAATCCGGCTCCGCCAGAGACATTTTTCTATCGAAAAAAGTACAAAATTAGCTTCCTGTCAAAACAAAAATATATATATTTTGGCTCGCTGCCGCTCCCCAAGAAAATATTGACACCTGGATGGGGGTAAACGTCTTAAAACAGTAGGCTGAATGGGGCCGAATAAATACAAGCCAAAGAGAGAGGGAGAGAAAGACAAAAAAAGCGAAGTGGGCTCCCTTAAGGTAGAAAATGGGGTGGCTGTTGTCAGGGAAAACCTCTTTGGAGCGGCCACTGCAGTATCTTGTTGTTTCTGGAGTATCGCCATTTATTTGGTGTTTGAGATCAGTGTTCGTGTGATGGTGGGTTTCTCCTTCCCTCTTTCCCTCTCTTAGGCATAATACACATATGTATACTGTATATAAATGTATGTATGTATGAATGTAGATACTCAGGTACATACCCCATAGCAGAGCGTGGCCGACTCGAGACAGAACCGAACAGAAACAACATTTAAAGTTCCAATTCTTAGGGTACGGGACCACTTTTGCGTTCCATCGTTCCTTTCTGTCTCGTCTATTAAGTTAATTTTACTGTATATACAGATATATATATATATATATATATATATATGATATATAGTGCTTCCTCGTTCTATATTTGTTTGGCTATCAACCGGAGGGCTCTCGTAACCTTTGTCTCTTCCACGTAGTATGAGACACTGACTAAAATAGCATGTAATATTTCTGTTATCTTTTATTGGAATATCGCATATATGCACACACACACACACACACACACACACACACACGTACACACACACACACACGTACACACACACACACACACACACACACACACACACACACACACACACACACACACACACACAGACACAGACAGGTCACATATATAAATCCTACACACATACAAAACTCCACCCCTCCGGCCTCTTTCACTCCAAACACGGAAGCAAACAATGATTCTATGAACCTCTCGCTTTCACATGTGACAATAATATTATATAATTATACTGTATATATTGCGTTCAATGCCCGATTACATTCACTAGCAGACTCCCTAGGCCTCTAAATAACATAGTTCTTGAGTCACCGTAACTGGTTCACAATAGACACAGTTTGAACTTTGTAGCGACACAAGTTAACTCAATTTGGTACTCGTGCGTGCGTGCGTGTGTGTGTGTGTGTGTGTGTGTGTGTGTGTGTGTGTAATTAATGAGCTATGGGATCGTTAACAAAAAGTGGCTGCGCTTTTCGAACAAATACCTGTGTGTGCTGTATAATAAAAGGTAGGAAAATAGTGCAAGGGAAATATGTGACGGATTGCATTGATCGACGGGATGGCAAATATTGAAATGCGTCCGTATTGTGATAGGCTAAATATTTACACACGCACACACACACACACACACACATTATTACGGATTGAGTCATTGTATTCTAGTCGCTTGTTTCTGGTAACGCGGGTTTCAGTCACAGTAACTCAAGAATCACAGGAACTTGCTGGTAAGGTTTCTGCCAATAACATTCCGGGCTGTGGAGGTTCGGTGTGGATGCGCCACTTCTGGGTTACAATTATTGGTTCCCTGAACATATCTAACCCTTTCTGCAGGTACATAGGCGCCCTTGTGGCAGCCAGACAATATGTTGACTACTTAGCATAAGTGAGGTTATGGGTCCAGTTACACCAACCCCGGAACGAGTCATGTTTCGACGTAAATTTGTTCGATTGGTTACATCAGACAAAATACGACATTCCTCAAGTTTACTTTGTAGCTCCCAGAGAGAACAATAGTCTGTTAAGGGGAGGCAGACGGTTTGTCTGGACTCTCTTCTCCCTAATGTTTAGCTCCACTAGTTTTGAGATTATAAGACGTTCGGCCCATTAGTTTGGCGATTTTAACACCTTTCGCCCCATTTCGTTGTCAAATTTAAGGCCTTTCGTGCCATTTAGTTGTCGATTTTTTCTTGGAGAGCGATAGCGAGCCTGCAATTTTAAGAGGAACCGGCCTTCGGCTTGGAAATTGTTCTACCGAAAAAAAATACACATTTTTCTTGAAGGGGGGTCTAGGGGGTGTTTTTCTTGAAGGGGGGTCTAGGGGGTGTTTTTCTAAGCTTGATTTAGGTCTATATAGGAAACTAAAAAAATATATGAATACATGAATTAATCGACAAAACAAACGGCCAGTCTCCCCTTAAGAACATACCTCACTGATCACAAATTGTTGCTCTGTCTGTTAGCCATTATCCTACCTAAAGCTGGTGTCACACGAGCCATTTTTCGAGCAATTTTTACAGGCAATTATGGTCTGGAAGCTTTAAAAATAAAACTTTATCAGAATTCATCCACCTCACAAAATCAACATTCAGTCTAATTGCCGATACCAGTGTGAAAAAGTCCCGAAGTAATACGAGAAAAGACTTGCTCATGGAAAATTGACGGAAAAAGCGCTCGTGTGACAGCGGCTTAACCCCTTGAGGATAATGACGCGGTTTGACAGTATAGTATGGCTATCATCAGGCGAATTTATTTAGATTTGAATGGCCCTCTAGCCGTCGAAGAGGTAAAAGCTATCTCGGCCATCCGTATGACTGTCACCATTCCTTCCTAAGATGAATAAAATCGATTAATGATAGCCAGAAGAAATTGCTAAAACGCGTCATGATCCTCAAAGGGTTAATAACACCCTGTTCAATTTAAGGGGGGGGTCACCGTCTATTTTTTTTTTATCTTTCTCTCCTTTTCTCTCTTTCCCTGGCTTGTATCCATTCGGCCCCATTCAGCCTACTGTTTTAAGACGTTTATCCCCATCTAAGTGTCGATTTTTTCCTGGCGAGCGATAGCGAGCCAGCATTGTATGGAGAAATCCGGCTTTGCCGGAGAATTTTTTCTGTCGAAAAATGTACACATTTAGCTAGCTGTCAAAACAAAAATATTTATATGCTTGCTCGCTACCGCTCGCCAGGAAAATATTGACACCTGGATGGGGGTAAACTTCTTAAAACAGTAGGCTGAATGGGGCCGAATGGATACAAGCCAAAGAGAGAGGGAGAGAAAGATAAAACAAAGCAAAGTGGGCTCCCTTAAGTAGGACAGATACCCAGACCCTCAAACTTTCACAACTCAGAAGGGACTGGAGGATTAGTTTTGTTTTATACCATATGGAGAGTGGCAATCAGTAAATAGGTGTGGTGGGCATTTACATTCCATTTGCTCCAGCCCTCTTTGGTTTACAAGAGGATATGGGTCAAGATTTCTGTCCTAATTATGATGAGCAGACTATAGTTATCACTGCACAGATGGTCAGTATAATCGCTTTTGACATTAGTTTACAGTACTTTTGATTTCGTGTTTATATTTTATCTATTTATTTACTTGTTATTATTTGTATTATGTTTATATATTTATCTATCTTTATTCAGTTATATATATATATATATATATACTGTATGTATTATTATTTATTTTTGGGGTGGCTGGGGGGGTGGCGTCTGAATAAGGGCATTTCTGGCGCTGTCATGTATACATTAGGGTCGCATTCATTAATTGTGTTAAATACTGTACTGGGCATCAGATATTCATAGATCTGGCTGTATCCATTCAAACAGATTCGTCACAATAGATGTCATGCTAATTGGCTGACAAACAGAGAGAGAGAGAGAGAGAGAGAGAGAGAGAGAGAGAGAGAGAGAGAACGAACGAACCCAAGTTTCAGCCCCCCACACACCCCCAGAACTGAGAAAATGCTGACCGTATACAGACACACGGGATTGAGTTTATTGAGTAAGGAACTTCTCTCTCTCTCTCTCTCTCTCTCTCTCTCTCTCTCTCTCTCTCTCTCTCTCTCTCTCTCTCTCTCTCTCTCTCTCTCTCTCTCTCTCTCTCTCTCTCCTTACCAAACACGAGTCAGCGTGAGGTCTTGTTGTTAGTTTAAAATAATATATATTATATTCTTACATTTCACTTGGATTCTAGATTCTGCCGATGCATGCAATACATATTTAGTATTCTAAATTGAAAGATGTCAATATGATCACTGAATTGAATGAAATTATAGTTTACAAGTGTGTTTTATATAGCATTTGTATTAAGCCGGTGTAATTTATCTGAATGCATTGGTGTTTCATAAGTATATTTACCTCTTCAGAATGCAATAGGTTACACTTTTCGTTTCACTTAAAATTGAAGCACTTTTTTGTTCTTTTTGAAGTACAAAATATAAATTGAGAATGGTAGCTGTTCAGTTTTCACCTAATCATTTCCTAGTCTGGTGGAGAGTTTTGCTGTTCGTGTCTTCTTTTCTTCTATTTTAGATCTAAATTGTGGTTTTGCCAACCAGAGGCTAACTTAATCCGGGAGGTGCTTAGAAGATGAGAGAGAGAGAGAGAGAGAGAGAGAGAGAGAGAGAGAGAGAGAGAGAGAGCGAGATAGAGAGAGAGAGATAAAGAAAGAGAAAGAAAGAGAGGGTGGGCGGGAGGGGGAGAAAAGTGTGTGTGTGCGTGCGCGAGCGAGAATATGTGTGCGAAATACAATGTGTGTGTTACTCAGTTACTTGTTCGTCAAGGGGAATCCACGCAATGCGAGCTAAGCTCATTATTATCGCGCCTCCTTAACTGGGAATGTATTGCGTGAAATGCATGTTAAGTGTTTTATGTACTGTTGGAATGGCTGTGGATGTGTGTGTAGTCTGTATTTTAGCCAATTGGCGACATCGGAAACGAAGGCTTAGGGTGGATCTGTATGGTACCATTCTCACTATAGACGGTACCGTCTCGCCCGAAGGCTTAGGTAGCCATCAGCTTAGGTGAACCATATGATACCCATCTCGCCTTGTACCATTTTTGTGTGTGTGTGTGTGTGTGTGTGTGTGTGTGTGTGTGTGTGTGTGTGTGTGTGTGTGTGTGTGTGAAATAGATTGTGTGTGTAAAACAGAAAGTGAGTGGGTGGGTGGCGGTGGAACAGTCCTACAGAAATAATGTTACGATATAATTCACAGATCTATGCAGACTATCAAATTAATTTTTGTATATTTCCATTTGTCAGGGGGTCGTTCTTTTATATATATATTTTTGTATCTATTTTGTTTCTAATCTATCCGCTTTTCTGCTAATCTAATCCTATCTAAAGCCGCAATGTGTCTGGAAATTAGCTCGCCAATATTTTTCACCATTTATGTCTGCTTTATCACTTCTTGTCGGTCTCTGTTTCTGTGTATAACTGTATGTGTGTATCTATCATATTATACAATTGCTTAATCTATTTTGTTATATTCATCAATTAAACAATATTCATCTGTATCTGCTCCTTATCTATGTACCTATATATCAATCTATTTATGCATATCATCACTATCTCATGTATTGAAGTTGACGATAATGCAATCATACTCCAGCTATTGCCGATAATATGTGTTCATCCCTTGCCCCTCAACTTTCCCTTCATAATTGCTGAGGGGCACAGGGCCTTGGGTGGGGCTTTGGTTTCCCGGGCGTTTCCGCGCCCTCCTCAGCTCCCTGCCTTAGAGTGGCTTCGGTCACCTGGGTTTTGTTAGTGGTAAGCAGGGAGGGTTTTGTGGGGGCGCTCTATGGCCTTGGCCTTGCTCGGGACCTTGGGGCTGTTCGGCCAGGCAGCCTGGGGAACAACAACAACAACAACAACATATGTGTTCATATATGTAAACAAATCTCGTAATCAATACATCTCTTGACTATGATCTTTGCAGTCGTCTGCAAACATTGGCGTTAACACCACATTATATTTCAAACGTGAGCGTATTGATCTTTATTTTGGGTGTAGATCAGAGGATATTGTAAATTGATATGTGTGTGTGAGTGTGTGTACGCGCGCGCGCAGAAAAAGACCCATCTCCCCTTAATCAGTATCAACTTTGTTTAGTCATAGGTCACAAAAAGATAAAGAACAAACAATATACTATGTGAAATTATGGTGTGTGATGGCGAAATTATTGATGTGTGCTTAACAAAAAAAACTATTTTGCATGTTTCAATAGTTCTGTATATCCAGATTTCCAAGTCTAATCTGTCTATTAATTTCAAAATGTCTGTATTTCAAACCTTCCAACTCTGTTCTGTCTGACTGAAATTAAGTTTAACATTTCTGTGTGTCCAACCTTCCAACTCTGCTCAGCATGTTTCAATATTTCTGTATGTCAAGCTGATCAGGGCTGTTCTGTCTGTGCCTCTGTTTGTATGGCCACGTCTTCACTGTGTACCGTGGGAATACTGCACGAGAATGGAGTGAGATATGCTGTTTGGAGAGAGAGAGGGAGAGAGAGAGAAAGAGAGAGTTACAGAGAGAGAGAGAGAAAGAGAGAGAGTTACAGAGAGAGGGAGTTACAGAGAGAGGGAGTTACAGAGAGAGGGAGTTACAGAGAGAGGGAGTTACAGAGAGAGAGAGAGAGAAAGAGAGAGAAAGAGAGAGTTACAGAGAGAGAGAGTTACAGGAAGAGAGAGTTACAGGAAGAGAGAGTTACAGGAAGAGAGAGTTACAGAAAGAGAGTTACAGAAAGAGGGAGTTACAGAGAGATAGAGAGAGAGAGAGAGAGACGTACCGTATATATATTGTCAGTTGTGGAGGGATGGACTAGAACCTGGTGTCGGTAGGATACAATGGAATAAGACATTGTAACAAGATTTGTGTTGGGTAAGGTATATTGATTTGTGTTGGGTAAGGTATATTGATTTGTGTTGGGTAAGGTATATTGATTTGTGTTGGGTAAGGTATATTGATTTGTGTTGGGTAAGGTATATTGATTTGTGTTGGGTAAGGTATATTGATTTGTGTTGGGTAAGGTATATTGATTTGTGTTGGGTAAGGTATATTGATTTGTGTTGGGTAAGGTATATTGATTTGTGTTGGGTAAGGTATATTGATTTACTCTGGTAGGAACCACAGCTTGGTTTCATTGTTACTATATACAACGTGACACTCATAATAAAGGCTTGCTTAACTCCTTTTGTACCGGCGACGTCTTTTTTAATTATATTCTGAATAAAATTCCCTAATAGTAGCCAGAATAAAGTTAAAAGTTTGGCTTCGGTAATGAAGGGGTTAATAGTTCCTAGCCTTGACCACTGATGCTATATTGACCTTTTTGTAGCACTGACCTTTTATTTCACTGACCTTTTGTGGCACTGACCTTTCATGGCACTGACCTTTTGTGGCACTGACTTCCTGTGGCACTGACCTCCTGTGGCACTAACCTATCATAGCACTGACCTTTCATGGCACTGACCTTTCGTGGCACTGACCTTTTGTGGCACTGACCTCCTGTGGCACTGACCTCCTGTGGCACTGACCTCCTGTGGCACTGACTTTTCATGGCACTGACCTTTCGTGGCACTGACCTTTCGTGGCACTGACCTTTCGTGGCACTGACCTTTCGTGGCACTGACCTTTCATGGTACTGACCTTTCATGGCACTGACCTTTCATGGCACTGACCTTTCATGGCACTGACCTTTCATGGCACTGACCTTTCATGGCACTGACCTTTCATGGCACTGACCTTTTGTGGCACTGACCTTTCGTGGCACTAACCTCCAGTGGTACTGACTTTTTGTGGCACTGACCTTTTGTGGCACTGACCTTTGTGACCTGTGCTGACCTGTGGTGCGGGTTGAATAATGGATGGTGGTGCTGATACATTGTTCAGGGGGACAGGATCGCTACCAAATTCTGTCTTGGCTTTCCTCCCTTTGGCGTTAATTTAAAGGGGTAGGCGTAATTTGTTGGTCTATATATTCATACATTAATTTGTTTAGCTTCCTCCCTAGACCTCCATCAAACTTTAAAAAAATCACCCCCCCTAGAAGATAGCCTAAATAAAGAGAGAAAAACGTCCAGATAGTGAAAGGGTGAAGTTACGACGAGATGAGAGGCATAACCAACAAATGTAGTTATTATTTACATCCCACGGTCTCATAACTTACTCGTACTCGGAAAAGTTAAGGTGGTGTCACACGAACGCATTTTTCGGCAATTTTCGATGAGCAAGTTTTTTCTCTTACTATTTGTATGAGGCTCTTTCGCATTGGAATCGAAAACTAGATCGATGGTAGATTGTTACATAGTTTAATTCTTATGTAACTTATAATATAAAGCTGCCAGACAACTATTGCCCGTAAAAATTGACGGAAAAATTGCCCGTGTGACACCGCCTTTAGTCTACTGACATTATTACAATACTCTGATGTAAGCCAACTTGAGCCCTATGACATTTATATATAATGTTACTGGCCGCTTTGTATTATCGTTATTTCATTGGTCACTACAATACATATATAACTGTTGTTAGTCCGGAAATACGTTTTAGCATTCAGCTTCGAGAATCCTGATAGTTTGGTAGACATTTCTAATCTATTTTAATGTTTTTACTCATTTGACTATGTACTTAATGAATAGAACATTTCTATCCGTAAATGCCATATTCAAATCAGTAGAATCAACCTGAGCAACGCTTGATAATCATGTAACGGGATAGTCCAATTTTAGTGTGAACATACAATTTCGGACAGACTATAGGCCTAGTATCGTGTATATCATGGTAGAGCTAATGTAATAGTGAAATTGGTAAATATATCCCGAAGGAAAAACAATGGTACTATCGTTTGTTATATATATATATATATATATATATATATATATATATATATATATATATATATATATATATATAACAGTCTTGATAGCATATTGCTTAGTGTCCGGAATTTCGATGTGAGTATCCTAGGTTCGAGTTGATTGAGTTTCATTGATTTCATTAGTTAAGTTTATTTGTAAAGTAATTGTGTGAGTTGGTGAAAACAACAACGGCGAATCCTGGTGGATCACATATATGCTTTCATTAATATCATTGGAGTGTTTGGTGTTGTGGTAAAATTAATAAAAAATAGATTAGTAAACTTAAAGCTTAGCCTAAGCGGTCAATGCAGTACCAGTGTGAAGTATGAAGAGAAAAAACCCTAGATTTTGTTTGGCAATAGTAGTATTGCGTCACTACAATAGATGGCGTTGGTTGCAGCCTCAACTATATGCCAGGCACCGCTATCTATGGTATATTTTTGTATTTAATGGAAGGCATAGCAACTTTCCTATCCGGTAAACTGTCTTTGGTACTAGTGTTACCGTGAAATATAGTCTGCTATTGTGGAAACAATTGCGCATCGTCCATGATCGTTGAGCTAGACGACTAAACACCACAGCAGTGTGAAGTTAATTTCACACTCTTTTTCCAAAATATTTAATAACAAAGAATTCATAATAATCCATAATAATCCTAAAGTAGATATAATAAGTCAACAAAAAAGTGTCGTCAAATATCTAAGGGGGGTCACCTGCTTTTTTTGTTATCTTTCTCTCCTCTTCTCTCTTTCTCTGGCTTGTATCCATTCGGCCCCATTCAGCCAACTGTTTTAAGACGTTTATCCCCATCCAGGTGTCGATTTCTTCCTGGCGAGCGAAAGCGAGCCAGCATTGTATGGAGAAATCCGACTTCGCCGGAGACATTTTTCTATCGAAAAATGTACAAATTTAGCTTGCTGTCAAAACTAAAATATATATATATGCTGGCTCGCTACCGCTCGCCAGGAAAATATTGACACTTGTATGGGAGTAAACGTCTTACAACAGTAGGTTGAATGGGGCTGAAGGGATACAAGCCAAAGAGAGAGGGAGAGAAAGAGAAAAAAAGCGAGGTGGGCTCCCTTAATGAAAGTGTTGTCATTAACGAGGTTAACGGTTGGTTCGTTTGTTTATGTCTCGGACACGGTCTCGAGGTTGAACATGAAACACTTGAATCTTCTTTCTAAATATCCACTCGGATAAAACACAATTTATATATATTTTACTTGTTATCAAATTCATTAGTTATTCTCTGCATATTCATTAATAGTTATTCTTCTGTTTCATAATTCATACAGTAGATACTGAGTGGGCAATAGTATGCGTAACATCATGAATAGGTTTTAGTCTGCTTCGAAACAATAGATAAAAGCTATATTAATTTAGTATCCCAAAATATTCAAAGATTTCTCATTTTCTTTACCATAAAAGAAAATGTGTAGGATAAAGCTTAGGAGTTCACGGCAACGCGCGCTGGGCACAAGTGAGAGTGGGAGCGATGCAGAAGGTGCAGGGAAGTGTTGGGAGTGTCGTCATTCGAGAGTTTTAGGTACTGTATGTAATGTATAGTTAGTTTTAGATCAATGTTGCATACAGTATACAGCAAATAGTAGTGTTCAATAACACTACAGCATCCTTATTTACCATGTGTTTATTTTGTTTTCTTCGAGGAATATAGTGTTTTATTGTTGTTTGTCATGGTCTGAGTGGAGGATTTGCATTAACTTAACTATTATCCATCAATCTGAAGATACGGCGTCAAATGGCGTCATTTATTGGGTGAATCGCGCCTTTACAGTAGGTGAGGGAAATCGTGGGGTAAATTGGATACACGATGAGTGTATCTCCTCCCCTTGACTTATTGTCATCCTCATATATGATGATCTGCAAGGGGGGCAAAAACAGTGTGCCGATTCTTTGTTTTGGCGGGTAAGTCACGCTCGCGCCATTTATTGAGTGAATCAATCGCAAGAAGAAGGTGAAGTAGACGGAATGTATTGTTTACAATCGGGACTTTGGTTATTGTTGGTGTAATTTGTCGGTGGAACTGTTTTTTTTTTCTTCAAGTAGTCAATAAAGAAATTCTTCCATGGAAACTATAATGAGAAAAATACTGCGAGTCTATTGGTCCCTGTTTTCTCTAATAAATAATGTTCAATAGCGCTACAGTAGTGTTGTTTAACCCTTTCTGTACCGGTGATGTACTTTTCACTATATTCTGGCAACTACTAGGTTTATTATATTCAGCTTAGAGATGACGTCTACCCATTAAAAGGCTACAGACTATCTCAATTAATCCTTTTAGCTATCCTATATCTTTCCTAAGCTTCATAAAATCGTCTAATGTAGCTGAAATAAAGTTAAACAGATGTCGCCGGTAGAGAAGGGGTTAAGGTTATCCAACAGCGTATCCCAAACCTTTCAGAGTAGATATAAAAGTGAAATGATTCAAATGGTGTATACGTATTGTGAATTAGGAGTGTAATTACGACTGGCAGCCTATTGGTAATGTGGTGTAATTGCTGCCTTGATTACAGATAAACAATTGTGTAATTGGTATTTGTCAGTGTTGGGGACGCGCGACAAGGGTTTTAATGGGGTAGTGGTTTTTGTTGGTCGATTTATGTATTTAATAATTTTGTAGTTTCTTCCCTAGACCTCCATCAAGCTTAACAAGACACCCCCCCTAGACCACCCTTCAAGATAAATGTTTACATTTTCTGGTAGAAAAATTTCCTCTCTCTCTCTCTCATTCTCTCATTCTCTCTCATTCTCTCTCTCTCTCTCTCTCTCTCTCTCTCTCTCTCTCTCTCTCTCTCTCTCTCTCTCTCTCTCTCTCTCTCTCTCTCATTCTCTCTCTCTCTCATTCTCTCTCTCTCTCATTCTCTCTCTCTCTCATTCTCTCTCTCTCTCTCTCTCTCTCTCTCTCTCTCTCTCTCTCTCTCTCTCTCTCTCTCTCTCTCTCTCAATGCAGTAGCGAGTGGCCCCAGGACCCCCCAGCACCACCCCTCTCCCAGGACCCCCCAGCCCCCTCCCCCTCCCAGACCTTTCCTCGCTCTCTCTGTACACTGCTTTCACCAACCACTCTAAGTGTACCTCCCCCTCTAGCCTTTGCTGAGGGGAGAAAAGAGTGAGTGGAGAGTGAGGGTAAGGGTGTGTGTGTGTGTGTGTGTGTGTTTGTGGAGGGGGGACCACGATCTCCTGTATCTATGGGGTGAATTATGCCTGTTTCATTACCGTCGCCATCATATTGTGTTTCGAGGATGTGAGCATTGGGTGCCTGTTAAGAGGACAATGGTTATTTTATTGGATATATATATATATATATATATATATATATATATATATATTCATTATTTGTTTAGTTTCCTTCCTAGACCTTCATCAAACTTTAAAAAAAACATCCATTCTAGATCCCTCTTAGAGATTATTTTGTACATTTTTCATTGGAGAAATTTTACGGCCGAAGGCCGGTTCCTCCACAATTACAGGCTTGCTTCCTCGTTTAGTATAAGCAGGGCAGAGGTATTCAATATGGCCGCCAATGAACCCCAGATAGCTTTTAATACCCCCTAAAAAAGCCTAACTAACCAACCAACTACCATTTCGTGCTGCTCGTCAAATATCCCAATAAAACTCTGGGGGTACTTTTGCTGCTCTGTGGTGGTGCTATGGTGAAGCTGATCAAATAAGGGGAGATGGGCCGGTGGTTTTCTGGACCACTTTCTCCCTCGTGTTCAGCCCCATTAGTTTTGAGATTTTAAGACGTTCGGCCCATTAGTTTGACGATTTTAACACTTTTCACCCCATTTCTTTGTCAATTTTAAGACCTTTTGTGCCATTTAGGTGTCAATTTTTTCCTGGTGAGCGATAGCGAGCCTGTACTTTTAAGAGAAACCGGCCTTCGGCCGGGAAATTTTTCTACCGAAAAATGTACACATTTATCTTAAAGGGGGTGTTTTTTAAGCTTGATAGAGGCATAGCTAGGAAACTCTGAAAATTATATAAATAACTGAATAAATAGCCCAAAAAACAGCCACTATCCCCTTAATTATGAGGGCCGGACGAAGAGAGGGGGAAAGGTAAAGGGAGAGGGAAGGGTAAAGGGAGAGGGAAGGGTAAAGGGAGAGGGAAGGGTAAAGGGAGAGGGAAAGGTAAAGAGAGAGGGAAGGGTAAAGGGAGAGGGAAGGGTAAAGGGAGAGGGAAGGGTAAAGGGAGAGGGAAGGGTAAAGGGAGAGGGAAGGGTAAAGGGAGAGGGAAGGGTAAAGAGAGAGGGAAGGGTAAAGGGAGAGGGAAAGGTAAAGAGAGAGGGAAGGGTAAAGGGAGAGGGAAGGGTAAAGGGAGAGGGAAAGGTAAAGGGAGAGGGAAGGGTAAAGGGAGAGGGAAGGGTAAGGAGAGGGAAGGGTAAAGGGAGAGGGAAGGGTAAAGGGAGAGGGAAGGGTAAAGGGAGAGGGAAGGGTAAAGGGAGAGGGAAGGGTAAAGGGAGAGGGAAGGGTAAAGGGAGAGGGAAGGGTAAAGGGAGAGGGAAAGGTAAAGAGAGAGGGAAGGGTAAAGGGAGAGGGAAAGGTAAAGAGAGAGGGAAGGGTAAAGGGAGAGGGAAGGGTAAAGGGAGGGGGAAGGGTAAAGGGAGAGGGAAGGGTAAAGGGAGAGGGAAGGGTAAAGGGAGAGACCTGCGCCGGAACCCCCTACTAGTGAATACACTCCTATTACAGTAGCAAGTTAGTTAGTTAAGGGGACAGTGGCTGTTTGTTTGGTCTATTACAGTAGCAAGTTAGTTAAGGGGACAGTGGCTGTTTGTTTGGTCTATTACAGTAGCAAGTTAGTTAAGGGGACAGTGGCTGTTTGTTTGGTCTATTACAGTAGCAAGTTAGTTAGTTAAGGGGACAGTGGCTGTTTGTTTGGTCTATTACAGTAGCAAGTTAGTTAGTTAAGGGGACAGTGGCTGTTTGTTTGGTCTATTACAGTAGCAAGTTAGTTAGTTAAGGGGACAGTGGCTGTTTGTTTTGGTCTATTACAGTAGCAAGTTAGTTAGTTAAGGGGACAGTGGCTGTTTGTTTGGTCTATTACAGTAGCAAGTTAGTTAGTTACGGGGACAGTGGCTGTTTGTTTGGTCTATTACAGTAGCAAGTTAGTTAAGGGGACAGTGGCCGTTTGTTTGGTCTATTAATTCATGTATTCATACATTTTTTAGTCTCCTCCCTAGACCTCCATCAAGCTTTAAAAACACCCCCTAGACCCCCCTTTAAAATAGATTTGTACATTTTTCGGTAGAAAAATGTCTCGGCCAAAGGCCTATTCCTCTTAAAAATACAAGCTCGCTACGCTCGCCAGGAAAACATAGACACCTAAATGGCACGAAGGGTCCTAATATTGACAAAGAAAGGGGGTGAAAGGTCTTAAAATCCCCTAACTAATGGAACCAAAGTCTTAAATCTCAAAACTAGTGGGGCTAAACATTAGCGAGAAGGGGGTCCAGAAAAAACGGTCGGTCTCCCCTTAAGTAAAGTTAGACTATAGATAAAGTTCTCTCTCTCTCTCTCTCTCTCTCTCTCTCTCTCTCTCTCTCTCTCTCTTTCTCCTCTCTCTCTCCTCTCTGCTCTCTCCTCTCTAGCTCTATCGCCTTGATCTCATGAGGGAGAAATGGATTATGAAAATATTCCGCTGTAATCTGACCCCTCCACGTCACCTAGAATAATAGGTTCCATATCTCTCTCTCTCTCTCTCTCTCTCTCTCTCTCTCTCTCTCTCTCTCTCTCTCTCTCTCTCTCTCTGATTTGTAATCCTGTTTTCCATTTTTGTTTTGTACTAGACTTAAGTTCTCACACACTCGCTTGGATCTTGAGGTATTTATTATATATATCTCCTCAGCAGGTATTTTCCCCTGATTGCCTTGATCAATCAGTGCTGTATTTAACGAGGGAAACACTGCTTCTTGTTTTCGATTCTAAAATCTAATATAAAACCTAATAGTCGTAATAAAAGTAATTAGTCGTGATATAATTTATTGTTAGTAGAGGCAACTATGAAATCTACCGGTATCGATTTATCTATTGACAAACGCCCTTTTATCCGAGGGGTGAC